>JAHRIG010000037.1:1626600-1656762 GCA_020311275.1 Eira barbara | reverse complement strand
TCCGGGTGGTGGGGTGGCATTGGCCGTGTAGACTGCTCCGGGTGGTGCAGACCCTCTCACAGTTTGTCCTTCCAATCCATGAGCATGGACTGTCTTTCCATTTCTTTGTGTTGTCTTCAATTTCTTTCATAAGCGTCCTATAGTTCTCAGAGTACAGATCGTTTACCTCTTTAGTTAGATTAATTCCTAGGGATCGTGTGGCTTTTGGTGCAATTGTAAGTGGGGCTGATTCCTTGATTTCCCTTTCTGCCACTTCATTATTGGTGTATAGAAATGCAACAGGCTTCCGTGTGTTGATTTTATATCCCGTGACTTTGCTGAATTCATGTTTCAGTTCTAACAATTTTTTTTGGTGGAGTCTTTTGGGTTTTTAGGGTTTCAACAAAGCAGGGAAGAATGTCCAATGGAAAAAAATACAGCCTCTTCAATAAATGGTGTTGGGAAAACTGGACAGCCACATGCAAAGGAACGAAACTGGGCCACATTCTTACACCACACACAAACAAAAATTCAAAATGGATGAAAGCTTTAAATGTGAGACAGGAAACCGTCAAAATCCTAGAGGAGAACACAGGCAGCAACCTCTTTGCCACTGGCCATAGCAACCTCTTACTAGACACGTCTTTGAAGGCAAGGGAAACAAAAGCAAAAATGAACTATTAGGACTTCAATATAAAAAAAACAAACTTCTAGGGGCGCTCGGGTGGCTCAGTGGGTTAAGGCCTCTGCCTTCGGCTCGGGTCATGATACCGGGGTCCTGGGATTGAGCCCCGCATCAGGCCCTCTGCTCAGCGGGGAGCCTGCTTTCTCCTCTCTCTCTGCCTGCCTCTCTGCCTGCTTGTGATCTCTGTCTGTCAAATAAATAAATAAATAATCTTTAAAAAAAAAAAAAACAAGCAAAAAAACCAAACTTCTAAACAGCGAAGGGGAAAATCAATGAAACTAAAAGACAACCTATGGAATGGGAGAAAATATTTACAAATGACACATCTGATAAAGGGTTAGTATCCAAAATCTGTAAAGATCTTGTCAAACTCAACACCCAAGAAACAAATAATCTAGTTAAGAAATGGGCAAAAGACACAGACATTGCTCCAAAGAAGACATACACATGGCCAACAGTCACATGAAAAGATGCTCCACGTCACTCAGCATCAAGGAAATGAAATAAAATCAAAACCACAATGAGATCCCACCTCACACCAGTCAGAATGGCTGAAATTAACAACATAGGAAACAACAGATGCTGGCGAGGATGCGGAGAAAGGGGAACCTTCCTATGCTGTCGGTGGGAATGCAAGCTGGTGTGGCCACTCTGGAAAACAGCATGGAGGTTCCTCAAAAAGTTGAAAATAGAGCTACCCTACGACCTGGCAATTTGTATCTTCTACCCGAAGATACATGTAGTGATCCGCAGGGGCACGTGCACTCCAGTGTTCATAGCAGTGCTATTGGCAACAGCCAAATTATGGAAAATTATGGAAATTATGGAAAGAGCCTGATGTCCATTGACAGATGAGTGGATAAAGAAGTTGTGATATGTGTGTGTGTATAAACATATATAAATATATATAATGGAATATTACTCAGATGCCAAAAAGTATGAAATCTTGCAATTTGCATTGGTGTGGATACAGCCAGAGTCTATTACACTAAGTGAAATAAATCGGTCAGAGAAAGACAACTACCATATGACCTCACTCATGTGGAATTTAAGAAACAAAACAGATGAACATAGTGGAGGGGGGAAGAGAGAGGCAAACCGTAAACAGACTCTTAGTGACAGAAAACAAACTGGTGAGCTGACGGAGGGAAGTGGGCAGGGGCACAGGCTAGATGGGTGATGGGCATTAAACTAAGCCCTTGTGATGAGTGATGGGTGTTCTACGCAAGTAATGATCACTAAATTCTCCTAAAACTAATATTATACTATATGTTAGCTAACTGGACTTTAATAAAAATGGAAACATGAAAAGAAAAGGACCAGCACCCATGAATAGTATTTATGAGGGACAAAAATCACACTCTGAAATGATCTTCATTTATTAAAACCCAGCGGTAGTCTAGGGATATTTCTTAAATAGAAGTGTTCATTGCTTTTATAAAGTACCTTCTAGAGTGAAATGATGTGTAGTTACTGATGCGTAGTTAATGTGTCCTAAAGCTGCCTATTGCCTTCCTTACCCTCATCTTACTCACCCTAATTTAGTCCCACACACCATTAAAACTGATCTTAGTGATATTTTCTTGATATTTACCCCTTTTATGATAAATAATTCAACCACTTATGTTGGGCCTTTGAAATTCTGTAAATTAAAGGTAAATCTGTAAAACTCCATACTGTTCTACTTAGCAATTCACTTATCCCACCTATCTTCACCAGTTTTCCATGTGGGAACCAAGGAATGAACAAAATAGGCAACATCTATCTCCCCGGGAAGCCCACACTACAGTCCAGTGGACCCGGAGTCCAGGCAGCACGAGTAAGAGAGAAAAGATCACGTTCAGCGGGAACAAGTGCCGGGAAGAAAGCAGAATGGAGCAGGGAGAGGGCAGGACATTCGGCTAAGCAAGGGTCTTTCTGAGATGTTTGTGCTGTTGTAGTCGTCTCAAAATCGTTGCACTCTTGAGTCACAGGAGCAGGTGTCAATATGTAATTTCATAACAGCAATTGTGCAAATGCACATAATTTGTGGGTAGAAATGCTATAGATCTTTTCTGTTTACATAACTACCAACAGTTTTTTACACTTGATCTTAGCCAGAAGGCTGAGAAGTAATGAGGCTTTTTAGGGCTCACAGAACCATACATGGACCTTATAACATTTTATTGCATCTCCCCCTTTGATAACCCCAAGGAGGAGGGATAATTAGGGAGCACAGGGACTTATTATTAGCTTCACTTCGCAGTTGTGATATTTTAGGATTAGAGACATTCAGTAGCCTGGCCAGGGCTCTGAGCTAGTAGGTGGTACAACGAGCCCCAATTTAGATGTTTAGGACTCCCCAGCTTCCCTGCTGCAAACATCCTGGCATGTACAAAGCTTGAGTTATTGAAAAGCCATTTGACTTCCTTCAGGCCATCTGTGAAAATGCTACGGAGTCTCAGATATAAGGCATATTGTTTTCAGAGGCTATGGTGGAAACCTTGGTCAGTCCTCTGCAGGATTGAAAACAAAGCCAATATTATTGTCAACAGGAGAGGTGGGCATGGGCCCCTTGCCTGAAAGCTGCCCCCTCTCAGTCCCTTAATAGGAAAGCAAGTTTAAAAAGCCAAACTTACCCAACTCTTGACCAATCGAGTGATGAACTCTCTATGTGAGACTCCTCATTTGTTGAATCCCACTGTCGACTAACATGAATTGATCAATCAACATATAATAGCACCACCTGATTTCCAAGTTCTGAATCCCAAGTTTCAGAGATACACAGACAGCCCTTCCCTTCATAGAGCTTAGAGTCTAGCAAAGGTGACAAATACTAAACAAATTATCCTACCCATCCATCCATCCATCATCCATCCATCATCCATCCTTCCATCATCCATCCATTTTCCATCCATCCATCATCCACCCATCCACCATCTATCCATCCATCATCCACCCATCATCATCCATCCATCATCCATCCAGCCATCATCCACCCATCATCTATCCATCACCCATCCATCATCATCCATCCATCATCCATCTATCCATCATCCATCCATCCATCATCCATCCATTATCCATCCATCAACCACCCATCATCCATCCATCATCATCCATCCGTCCATCATCCATCCATCATCCATCCGTCCATCAACCACCCATCATCCATCCATCATCATCCATCCATCCATCATCCATCGAGACATCATCCAACCATCATCCACCCATCATCCATTCATCATCATTCATCCATCATCCATCTATCCATCATCCATCCGTCCATCCATCCACCCACTCAGCAAGTATAAATGGGCAAAGAGCTGGGAAGGAACTGTCCTGGGGACTGTGGCAGTGCAGCACAGAGGCCCAAACCAAGTAGGATGGGCAAAAGAAAGATTTTTGAAGAAGAAAAGACACAAGTGTGAGTCAGAGGGCAAGGAAATTCCAGAAAGGGCGACTCACCTGTGGAAAGGATTTCCAGTTCTGAGAAACTGGAAAGCCAGGATGGTGGAGCATAGAAAGGGGGGGAATGGCAGGAGCTGACCCTGAGGCCACACCCTACACCCCAAGCATAAAGCCCTCAGTGGAGGACTCTTCATGGCCCCTTGACCTCTCTCTCCTCTCGCTGTACCGAGCTCAAGTGCCCACACATGTCCCTCTAAGGGTCCAGGTGAGCTCCACCATTGCTTCGTACCAGCCAGCGCTCCAGACACACGTGGGGCTCCCTCTCTCACCTCCTTTCTCCTTGTTCACACGCCTCCTCACAGGGAGGCCCCCGCCACCCGCTGAGCCCCTGGGAGTCCTGAGGCCCAGATCCTGATCCACTTTTCCCAGGATCTTCACCTTCTAGCATGCCCTTGAGTTCTGTGTTTTGTGTGGTGTCCGACTTCCCCTCGAATGTGGTCTCTGTAGGCACGAGTTTTGCCGTTTTGATCACTGACGTGGCTCTGGCGGCTGGGGCCTTGTGTGGCCGTCTCAGTGCATATTTGTGGAAACAAGGCAGTGGAGGACCATTGAGGGATTTTAGGCAAGAAGGTGACATGGTAGCATTTGCATCATTAAAAGATTACCGTCTGCAGTAAGGCGACTGCTTTGACGGGGAGCCAGGACTCTGGGGTGAGCAGGTCGGATTGGATCAAAATCTGTTGGCCGCTCTTCCGGGGACTGCAGAGGTAGATGTGGCCACAGTGGGAAC
The DNA here is from genome assembly GCA_020311275.1 of Eira barbara. Lineage (NCBI taxonomy): Eukaryota > Metazoa > Chordata > Mammalia > Carnivora > Mustelidae > Eira > Eira barbara. The sequence goes on along the minus strand of JAHRIG010000037.1, from coordinate 1,651,918 downwards.
ATTGGCCACAAAATGTTTTTAGACTTCCAGACAGCAATAACGCTTGTTTAAAAATGCGGTGACCTCAGGAAGAAGCCCCAGTGCCACACTTGGAGAGCTGACCCCCACTTCCCGCACGACTACAGAGACCGCACCTGTGCCGGTGGAAGCAGGCATCTCCCAGGGCCAGCTTGGCCTCCTTGTTTGCCAGCTGCAAGCAAATGAAAGAAAGCTCAGATATTCAGAAAGCGGGGTCTGTGCTGGAGGGCCACATGCGGCGCTAAGAGCAAACAGAATTCGACAAAGGGATCCAAGCTTCACAGTGGAGCTCAGGCTCATGGGGCTCAGAACCTGGGCCGGACCCTCTTTGGGCAGACAAGGTGTCCCAAGGATGTCCCACTTGTGCTCAGCATAAAGGGGCAGGGCCTCTGGCCACCAGGAGGGGACAGAGAGATCCCAGATTCCCTGGGAAGAGGTGCTCCTAGTTCTAGGAGACTTTCTTAGAAGACGGACCACTGCTTTCCCACAGAACTGCCTCTCCTGGGGGCCACGTTGAATCCCCACCAGCACAGCTGTCTCTGGGGCCACAGGGAGCAGCAGGCCCATGCTGCAAGTTGTCCTCGACGTGGTGCCGCTGGAACACAGGCAGGGTTCTGGCATCTCCCAGTGAGGGGTAGGCTGCAAGTCCCTGTGTGATCAAATCACCAGGACATATGTGGTCCAGGGGAAATTTCTCTGAGCTGAAGGGAAAAATCAGAAAGGACTTCTGGGAAGGAGAGAAACCAGCGATGTCCCAGTCCTGCTGGAAGCGTCTTAGACTTCTGGTGTGACGAGGCTCGTACAAATTTTGCCTTCGACACAGAGCGAGGTGCTCCTGTTGGCAGTTTGGTACCCAGAGCCCTGGGGTCTCCGAGTCCTCGCAGGGGCCCACGAGGTCAGAACTGTTCGCATAAAAGCCGTGCCTGGCTTCACGTGCCTGTGTCCACCGGGGTCCCATGCTCAGTCAGTCCAGTGAGCTGTTGTTGGAGTCTCCAAATTCTTAGCAACTTTTAAACACGGGACCCCATTTTCATTTTGCATGCCTGGTCCTAATGATGGCACTGAGATGAGGGTGGTAGGCAGAATTCCAGGACGGTCCCTGGGATCCCTGCTTCTGCTGTGCACACCCCGGAGCATGTCTCTTAGAGCGAGAGGGCAAGGCCACGGTATTACCCACTGCAGTGTGTCAGACTGTTTACCCTGTGTCAGTCCATGTGCTGTGTGCTGCGGATACCATCACCGTTCCAAGCAGGTTGACTTTGACTTCATCAAAGAGACCGTCCTGCACGGGTCCGGCCTCATCAGGCAAACCCCTTGAAAGGAGAGATTTCCCCAGCTTCTGTCAGAGGAAGAGAGTATCCTGCAGAGGGACCGCAGCCTGGAGCCACCAAGAAGGCAAGGGTCCCCTGGGCCAAGAGGAGCGTGTTCCACCAACTGCCCGTGTGGGTTTGCTGATAAGAATCACAGCCAACCGGGGCACCTGGGTGGCTCAGTGGGTTAAGCCTCTGCCTTCAGCTCAGGTCATGATCTCGGGGTCCTGGGATCAACCCCCATCGGGCTCTCTGCTCAGCAGGGAGCCTGCTTCCTCCTCTCTCTCTCTGCCTGTCTCTGCCTACTTGTGATCTCTGTCTGTCAAATAAATTAAAAAAAAAACTTAAAAAAAAAAAAAAGAATCGCAGCCAACCTCGCAGCGGGACTGCAGCACTGGGAGACCTGAGCTGAGGCTGTGGCTAAGCTCTGCCCAGACTCCTTGTTCCCAGAAGCCACAAGAGAGCAAACGTGGGCTGTTGGTGGCTGCTGAGTTGTGGTCGTCTGCTCTGCAGCGGCAGGAAAGGAGCAGGACCTGGGGTGCCCATCTCTCCGCGTTGGCGTCCGCGCCCGCACTGGGGCCAAGCGGGCCAGAGCCGCCGTGCCGGGAGCACCGTGTCCTTCACAGCCACGCGCTCGCAGCGGGAAAGCCAGTGCCGCTGAGGAGCGTTCCGGAGAAAGCAGTAAAACGTTCACCTTACTGAATCTTGACCCTCGAGCACATGTCTTCTGAGGACCCTGTTTCTGCTGCTCAAGCGTGATGACCGTCTCAAGGAAGAGCTTGGCTCACAGCCCAGCGTTCATGAAACATCATTTTTGCTTGCAGGGATGTTCACAGTCAGGAGTGGTTCAGACTCGGTTGCGGAAAGATGTTTCCACAAACACATGTCTTCGAACACGGCGAGCGGCAGTATTGTCGTCAATAATGAAGCCTGAACGTTGAGGTGAAAGTTAGAATTCTGGAAAACTTACCCCGCTCCTGTGAGCTCGAATTGTCCAGCACGAAAAGACGTTTCCCTGAGATGTGGTGATATTAACCAATGCGGTGTTTTTAAAAAATTGCCTGATACAATGGATCAGCATTGGGAAGGTCTGCACCGTCTGACAGTATGAAATCATGCATTCGAAGGGCGCAACAGACCCGTGTGTCCCCTGCGGTAGCGCGAAGAGTTTATCTCTAGGGCTCCGGGTTCCACAGCTGACCCGTGAGACACTGCCGCTTGCCGTGTTTTGGTGGAATGACAGAGAAACGCACCCACAGCTATCTGAAAAGGCCATCGAGGCACCCCTCCCCCAGGTACAGGTCTGTGCGAGGCTGGTTTCCTCTTACATTTCAACCAGAACGACACCTCGCTACAGGCTGGAGGCAGAAGACGGCTGAGAATCTGGCCCAAGACAGCAATGTGCAAAAATGTAAAATAATGCCGCTCCTCTCACTGATTTTTCTAAGAAAACATACTTATTTTCATAGAAATATGTTACTTGTATTACTGTAGAATGGGTTTGTTATAGTTTTTTTTTTAATTAAAATTACTATGTAAACATTTTCATGTCTTTAATTTCTACCACGGTAATTATCAGTAAATGTGACCCACAGAGACAGAAACCCTTTTTGTTTTTCCATGATTTTTAATAGTGTAAAGGGATCTTGAGAGCAAAGGGTCTGAGAACATCTAACGTCCTCTGACCTCGCAACACGTGGCCAGGGGGCCAGGCAGGGAGGGAGAGGACAGTAATGTCCATCATGCACTGAAATGGGTCCCTCCCAAAGGTATGCTTGGGTCCTGACCCTCAGGACCGGTACCTGGAAAATGGGTCATTCCAGAAGTGATCGGGGGCAGGGGCCCTGGGTGGCTCAGCTGGTTAAGCGTCTGACTCTTGATTCTGGCTCAGGTCGTGATCCCAGGGTCATGAGATCGAGCCCCGTGTCGGGCTCTGCGCTGACTGTGGAGTCTGCTTCTCCTTCCCCCCTGCCCCTCCCACTGCTCGCTCGCTCTTTCTCTAAAATAATAAACAAATAAATCCTTAAAAAAAAAAAAAAGAAGAAGAAGTTATCAAGTGAGGGGGAAGTCATTGGTATGACCCGCACGACAGGCGGCTTTATAAAAAGGGATGGACGCTTGGACTCAGAGACAGACTCACACGAAGGACAGTGTGAAGACGGCCACTTGGCGGCAGTGCCAGGTCTGTGCGCTTGGGGCAGCAGGAAGGCTGGTCCACTCCGGGTGCTGGAAGAGGCAAGGAAAGTTCTCCAGAGGCTCGGAGGAGGACGGCCCTGCTGACGCTCTGGGTTTGGACTTGAGGCCCCGAGGCCTGGGACATACATTTCTGTTGTGCTCAGCTCCCAGCTTGTGTTTGGGCGGCCTCAGGACACTGACACCTGTGCTGCCCTGAGCGCCTCACCAGGGGAATCCCACCCCGTCCCCGCAGGGTCGCTCCATTCGTGGGCCACATCAGGACAGCGAAGGCACCCAGGAGCCGGGATGTCGGAGTCCTGCTCTTCTGGCTCCCGGCACAGCGCGTGGAGAGTGGCATTGGCAGCTCCTGTCCACGGCGGCTCCCAGGACGGCGCAGCAAGTGTGCCCAGTCCCGTCAGAGGCACCAAACGGACGCTGGCCCGAAGCACTCCGTTTGCTGACACAGAGTTTACCCTGGAACTGTGACATTCATATGAATGAGGTGACTGTTATTATAATTAATAACTTTACGGTACCTGACCGTAAAGTTACTAATTATAATTGTTTCTGCATGACGATCAGTCAGCGTTTGCCGCCGTCCATTTACCCCATGAATGCCACCGTGCAGTTGAGCAAACGTGGGGAGTCCGTTCTTGGCAGGAGAAGGCCCTGGAGGGGGTACCGAGGCCAGGAGGACCTGTCCTGCCCGGGGGCGACAAACAAACACAGAGGAGAGAGGTGGGCCCAGAGCGGCTGCGGCCGGGCGTCCCGGGGACTGGGTGGGCGCGGGACCCTACCGCAGAGATCTAGAAACAGGGCAGAGGAGGGGAGTCGACCTGGGCTCAGAGCTGTGCGTGGAGGCTGCCCGGGACACGGCGGGGCCGGGGGTGGCTCCCCCGCGTGCTCAGCATCGCCACGCAGGGGCAGCGTGCCGGGCCCACGGGGGCATCTCTGGTGTCCTCGACGGCCGGCCCGCAGGGACCTGCTGCTCAGGACCAGGGCGGATCCCCGAGGCGCGTTCGCCTCCTCTTCACACTCTCTTCCTCGTCGGCCTTCGGGGCCCGCTGTCCCCTCCTCCTCGCCGCCCCTCCCCTGAGGGACCTAGACTTCTGTTTCTTCTTTCTTTTCCCCGAAGGAATTCTACCTTTCAGGAAAACGATTCTCCTCGGGATGAGAAGTTAGAGGTTCGGCGGGGACAAGATCTTATTGGGTCAAAGCTGTGGGTCACTGGGGACAGCATCCGGAGCCGGGAAGGAGGTGGGAGAGGTCAGTTTTGAAGAAAAAGGGCCTTGCGGTCGCCCCCGGAACTGCACGGTCCGCGCGGAGGGAGCGCGGCCCGCGGGAGGCTGTCCGGGAACGGCTGCCCGCCCCGCGCCTCAGTCTCCCCAACGCGCTTCCTGGAAGCTCTTCCTGTTCACCTTCTGTTCGCCGCGGCCCAGCCCAGGTGGCCGACACCCCGACACAGGTCTGCGGCCCAGAATGATGGGAAAGCAGCCCGGGAGGCGGAACCCCAGGGACGCAGTTGCCCTGTCCCGGCTCCCCGGTGAGTGGCCGAACCATGGGCTTCCGTGAGGCCGGGAAAGGGGGTGCCGTGGCCCGGTGAGGGAGCGCAGCCGCACCGCGTCCCCGTGGGTTCGCACACTGTTTCTGTCGCACGACACACAGACGGATGCGGAACTCGGACGCTGAGCTTCCTCCAGCCTGGCTAATCGCTTCCTTATAACTGGGTGGGGAGGCGAGTCAGCTGAGCTCGGACGGGTCACCCACACCTCGTGCCGCCGGGGGGCGTGGGCCAGGGCGCTCCAGCAGCCTGTGCGCCCGGGTCAACGACGAAGCCTTCGTCTCCCGCCAGGCCTCACTCACTGGAGTATTTCATGATTGTTTCACACGGCAGAAATCACGGGGATACGTTGGTGTGGAGGGAAATAATAAGCAATTGATTAAAATTGGAGAAGCTAGTTGATGAGACGCATTTTCCCTGGTGATTTGTGTTAAGTGCACAGAATCAAGCCAGCCTTTGTGTTGTAACCGAGCTACTCTCACAGCAGACAAATATTTCCTACCTAACAATTAACTTGCAGATTAGTCACTCTCGGCTATCTAGAGGGCAGATTACCCAGTTGGGGGATTATCCAGGTTCCTCATTTGTCCTCATTGCATCACTTTAGGTAATGAGAAGCATCCCTCCCCGTGCGGCAGAGAAGCCGCCTTCATAACGCCTTGTCTGACGTCGTGTCCTGTCGTCCCGTCCCCCCTTTCTCCTGGCTGCTTGGTATGTTGTCTGAGGGCAGGGAGGTGAACCTGGTCGTCCAAGCTGACGCGGCTAGGAGGCTGTGTCCTGAAAAGTGACCACAGTCCTCTGGTGTTTGAGGCTGAGGCTGGACTTTCTCTGCACTCTGGGCTGGAAAATGAAACATGGCCTTATCCCTCTGGGATCTCGGGGTGTCTTACTCGGAGCCCAGCGATCGTCTCTGTGTACTCAAGTTTGTGACTTAGATCCCCTGTCACTTTCTGTCATCCATCGCTGTTTTGCTGGTGACATCATCGGGAAAGGGCGTTCGTTTCCTTTCATGGGCTCATCTGTGACCGGGGAACATGTTTCTGGCAGGCGGGCCAAGGAAGCTCGGGGCCATGTCCATTGAGGACCACTTAGTTGATCCGTTGGGGACAAGCCAGGATGGTGGTCATCTGGCTGACGGCATCCTCCCAGATGAGCAGGTCATCGTAGACGGACCGGGCCGGCCATCAGACGGCCTTTCACCAGCCCGAGGGTGGGTGGATGAGGTTGTGGGCCGCCCTCGCCTGCGGGCCGCCTCTTCTTATCGAGGTCAACGTTCATCACGCAGAAGTCGGAATCAACAGAAACTCAAGACTTGCCACACCATTTTATTTTCTCAGCGACCTGTGTGGGGGAGCGGTGATGACCTTGCCACCCGCAGTCTAGTAGGATCTGAATCCAGGGCACCTGGGGGGTCAGTTGGTGAAGCGGCTGCCTTCAGCTCAGGTCATGATCCTGGGATCGGGTTCCACATCGGGTTTCCTCCTCGGCACGGAGTCTGCTTCTCCTTCCGATCTGTCCCCTCTCATGCGCTCTCTCTCTCTCTGTCATTCTCTCTCTCAAATAAATAAACAAATAGTCTTTTTTTTTTAAAGATTTTATTTATTCATTTGACAGACAGAGATCACAAGTAGGCAGAGAGGCAGGCAGAGAGAGAGGGGGAAGCAGGCTCCCTGCTGAGCAGAGAGCCCGATGCGGGGCTCGATGCCAGGACCCTGAGATCATGACTTGAGCCAAAGGCAGAGGCTTTAACCCACTGAGCCACCCAGGAGCCCCTAAACAAATAGTCTTAAAAAAAAAAAAAAGGAGCTTAAATCCAGTAGTGGCCGCCAGCTAGGGAGTGTGATTGCCTTTTTTCTCAGCCTGCGGGTCTGAGCGTGAAGCCTGGCGCTCCGAGGGGCTGAGTCGCGAGGTGTGCTGGGGTCCCTGTGTGTTGGCCATACGTACGTCGAAAGGTTTGTGCTCTCTCACATTTGGGTCAGACAGAGGGAGACTGGTTGGAAGACCGCCGTGTTGGTCATGCCTTGTCACATAAATTAAGACATACTTTTCCTACATACTTGCAGTATAATCTGATAAGCTGGTAGGTTCTCGTTCTAGGGAGAAGTCGGACTTTAGTTAGCGTGGAAGAAAAGGAGGCCCTAGGGCTCTGTGTGGAGGGCACAGTGGGCAAGAGAATGTCCCCTCTCCACGGAGAGCAGGTCTGCCTCCATGTCATTTCCCGAGACACGCGTGGCCTTTCGGACTTCAGCCTGGCGTCCTCCCTTCCTTGCGACTTAAAACAAATGAAGATCGCCTGATCCTAGCAAAGGTCTTTATTCCACGAAAGAAGGTAACTTCCCATAAGAACTGGAAAGAAGTTTCTTGGGCTTTCCAGAGGGTGAGGATGTGGATTTGCCCTGATTTTGCTGGGGGTGATGCTTAGTCAAAGGAGGCTCGTGGGCCTGGCCTCAGAGGAGTCTAGGCAAAGCCAGGTGTGCAGCTAGCGTGTAGGGCCGTCACATGCCGTGTATGGTCAGACAGTGGAGACAAGACACCTGCGGGGACAGTGACCCTCCACCCGCCACAGCCTGCCCAGCTGAGAACAGAGAGAAGGACCCTGATGCAAGCAGGGCAGCGGCAAGGAATATGATGAAACCGCTAGAGATGCTGGGGAAAATGACAGCCTGTGCAGACCTTTCCTTAAAAGGTGAAACTGTGGAAACCATCAAGAGATTTGTGTGTATGCTTGAACACGAGAATGCAGGGAGGCAAACCATGGCCCGCACACAGCCACGGAGTGAGAAGATCCTCCCGTCACTTATTCTAATCCCAGAGCAAATGAAAAATCTGTTTCAGACGAACTGCTTTTTGTCACTGGGACAGGTGGGGAACAGCCCATGAGTGTGTGCGGAGGCCAGGAACGTTCATTTATTCTGCCGGGGGGGGTCCATCCACCAACTCCTGGTAAGACTCAGCCCAGCCTCCTCTCTGCTCTCATGCTGGGGCCGAGGGCTGCGTGTTCCTCTGGCCGCGGGGCTGGGGGCACGGGGAGGGTTGATGAGAGAGGAGGGTTTCCCCACGGGTGGCCCACACACCCTCCAGAAGAAATCGCTGCTGTTACCGTGGCCCCTTCCCTCCTGGACACACGGGAGAACCCCATTTCCCTGCGAGGGGAGGTTTGGCCAGGTGATGAGGCACATGACACATGTCACTTCTGGGTGGCCATGGTGGAGAGTGGTGGAGTCTCCACACTCCTCCAAGATCGTGGGAGCACGGGCCGATATGGCACTGGGGTAAGCTAGAAGCTTCCAGAATGCTGAGGCAGCCCATGGAGGATAGCCCTGCCGGTCTTCCTCGACCCACAGCTTGAGCCAAGAAATGCTGAGAAATGAGGTTAGTTGTCCTAAACCGTGAGGCTGAGATGCTGGCGGTCACTGCGGCGTTACCGGACCAAGCCTGACAGAAACGAGCATGTGCACCTCATTCTCCTTTGGTCAAGGCGTGTCTGCTGTGGGTTCTTCCTGAACCACACTGGGACAGGCCTGGAACTGGAGGCAGAGTGGATACAGGCCGCCTGGAAAGGAGCCTGCTCTCGGGAGAACGGCTCCCAGCCCCGGGGGAGATGCCAGCTGAGGCTCAGGGCCTCCCCGAGCTCCTTCAGGAAGGAAACCCCAGGGCAGCCCCTCTGCCAGGGTGGGCACGCGTCCCCATGGCCCAAGGCCACCCCGAGCACAGTGCGCCTTCCTACTGCCGACCTGACGCACCGGGCGGCACCTACCAATGCCCGAGGCAAGATGGGCCTTGAGCACGCGGCGGCTTGGAGGGAGAGTGGCCCCCGCTCCAGGACAGAAAACCCAAGGATGTCCACAGCGTGAGCAGCCTGGCTACCTGCCAGCTGTTTCCCCAGGGAAGAACATTCCTGGTGCCTTTACTCAGGGAGGCTCCGGTCAGGCCGGGCGGGGTGGGAGGTGAGGGAGCAGCCAGTCCGCGTCCCCGTGCTCCAGCCCGAGGACGGCACGTCCTCCGCTCCTCCAGCCTGCAACATTGGAACGGCTCAGGCTGGCTCCCGTGGGCCCTCGGTGAGGACCGGGGCTGGCGCTGGCGACTCCTGGCCTCCGCTCTACCTCTACCCTGCCCGGCAGAGGGGCGGCGTGCGGGACCTCCTTTGCAGCGTTTTCTCAGCCGCGGAGCAGAGAGGGATCCGTGGGATGACGAACGTCCAAGTCTTCACTGAGCTGGAAAGAGCTGGGGTCTGGGGCAGCTCTGAGCAGCGGGGGCAGCAGAGAGGGCGTCCATCCTCCTGGACCCTCCCCGGGCCCCCAGGGGCTGGACGTCATGCCTCTGGTAGCCGGTCCTGTTCCCGCCGGCCACCACCCATGCAGCCCGTCGTGGTGGCGTATCTGTCTCAGGCGGCCCCGGCTCTGGCCCTGCCGCCCTGCCCATGGCCTTGTCGCCCTCGGAGCTTTGCAGACGACCACACTGCTGGGCCTCACACCCTGAAGAGTAGGCTCTAGAGGAAGCCAGGGACAGCGGCCGTGCCCTCCACGGGGCAGGGAAACGGCCACGAGCAGGCGCTTTCTTCCAGAATAGATGCCGTGCGGGAAGACCACAGTGGCCCCAGGACCATGTTTGGCCACCGACCCTCCTGTCTGCACTCTCTCCCTTCCCCTCCCGATATGGCCTGGAGGGCCCGCGAGGCCGGGGCCAGGGGGAGAGGCAAGTCGGAGGCCGGCCAGCACGGTCCCCACGGTCCTTTGTTCCCGGCGCTGTACGCACGGGCTGCGGAGCCAGCGCTGAGTCCTGAAAGGTTCTTTTTAATTTTTCTTATTTTTTTATTTTTTTGCACTGCTCTCCTTTCTGTTGAAATGTGACACTCAAATTTGAGGAGGGAGCAGAGATCAACAAGCCGTGTCAGCCCCTGTCAACCCAGGTGTGACAGTGCCATCTCTGTCAATTGCCGCTAATCTGCCGGGACCGCCGCATCCGCAGCCGCCATCGTGCTGTTTGCTCACATCGAGTTAACACTTTCCGTCTCCCCTTCCGAGGTGTCACTGTTTGCCACTTAGGGAGTGGGGAGAGCCGAGAGCGCGACTCGCAGCTCGCGGATCTGGGGCGCCGGAGAGAGCTGATTAGCCATTCAGGGGAATGATCTGATTGAGAGCAGTGAGAGCTGAGTAAAGAATGCTTCTCCCTCCCCGGTAACAATCTTCTAATTATGTTGTCAGCCTTGCTGTTGAGTTCTCCCCCTGTGCCATTAAGAAACCGTTTTCTATGTTAAGAAAGAGATTTCCAGATTGTGATGCTGTTTGCTGATTTTTTTTATTGTTTAAAGAATCTGTATGTATTAAACCAAACATTAAAAAATGATTCATGTGCGGCGTAATTACTTGGGCCGGGGCCTGGCGACACGGACGGGGGTGCGGGAGGAAGGGGCGTGTGGGGTGCTCCTGGGGGGCGGGTGAGGGCCGGGTGAGGGCCAGAGCGGCACCTCAGCGCACGGGCTGCTCCCCGCAGAGAGGGGGTCCGGGGGGCTGGCCGCGCCCTGCGGCCGTGGGTCCTCCGCAGAGCCAACGTTTCCGGTTGGTCGATGTTCTCTCCTGAGGGCGAGAGCAAGGAGTCTGGGGACAAATGCACCCCCCTGGCTCCCCCAGTCCCTGCTCGAAAGGGAAGAATCCAGGCAGCCGGAAGAGGGTGCCCGCCCCCGGCTGCACCCTCTGACCTCAGACCCGCTTCCGGGGGAGGGAGTCGGGGGCCCCGCGGAGCGCGGGGCAGACTCCGGGTTCCGTTGTCCTTTGCGTGTGTGCGGGCGGTACCTTCCTTCACGCCATCTACTACCTGCTAATTTGGATAACGAGTCGCAAGGAGACATGTCGTCTCTGCATGAGACAGGGCGTGGGGACTGAAATCAAGGATTTCATTACCACAAATCCCCGAAATAAACGAGCCTGAAAGCAAAGCCGCACGTGAGCCCCAGCAAATACGGCGTCAGGGGCGCTTCCTCGCCTGTTGGGCCCCGCGTCCAGCACGAGGACTCGGGAGCCGCCTCTTTTGCTTGGGAGGGTTTGCAGCGGATCCCATTCCGAAGTAATGTGCTCCCAGCCTGGTCACGACAACTCTGGTGAATTTGCAGGGGTGCGGAGTGGAGGAGAAAGACGCTCTCCCGGGTGCGACTGCGCTAGGAAGGCAGGGAGACTGCGTCAGTGGCTGGGCCAGTGGCCTGGCGAGCCTGCGGGGAGTGCTCGGGAAGCGAGGGCAGAGGAAGCTTGCTCGGTCCCTCCTGACGCTGGAGCAGAGCTTCGGGACCCGGGTGGAGCCAGCCCTGCCCGGGCCACGCTGGACGGCGGCTGCAGCTCTCCGAGCCTGGGCTTCCGGAACGGTACACAAGAATAAAGGCTCGTTTCAGAGTCGTTCTAAGGCTCAAAAGAAACTGCCTGGCAAGGGCAGTGCCCAAGACACTGCAGGTTTGCAGAGCTCCCTCGGTGAAGGGACCGCCTGTGGGCCGATTTCCCGGTTGTTTCCTTCTCTCCTTATTCGCTTGTTTTGTTTTCTTGAATGAGCACCACATGTGCGCAGTTTAGGAGATACCGAAGGCTACAGTCCTGGAAAGGAAGTTCTCGGGTTCGGCCTTGTGGGATGCCCAGCCGACTGCCTCGTTTACACGTTGGGCTGGGAGCTGGGAAGACAGCACCGTCCACACTGAGCTGCAAACCGGGGAGGAGGAGGAGCTCCCCGCCGCCCCCTCCCCCGCCCCTGGAATATTCCATCTGTGCAGCCTGGTGCGGATGATCGATCATTTCCAATGTTTTACATTGTATCCAGTGCTGCATCTCAGGTCTGCAAACACATATGAGCCAGCACGCAGGATAGATTAATTTCCTGAAGTGCAACTTCCAGGTCAAAAAGAATATGCATTTTTTTGTTTTGTTTTAAAGATTTTATTTATTTATTTGACAGACAGAGATCACAAGCAGGCAGAGAGGCAGGCAGAGAGAGAGGGGGAAGCAGGCTCCCTGCTGAGCAGAGAGCCCGACGCGGGTTGGATCCCAGGACCCTGAGATCATGACCCGAGCTGAAGGCAGAGGCTTAACCCCCTGAGCCATCCGGGCACCCCAGAATATGCATTTTTATAGGAAATGACTGCATCGCCCTCTGTAGATTCTGTGCCAAGTCCGAGGCCCTCGGACCCCGTCTGAGAGTGGCATCTCCCCTCGGCCAACATCCTCACCGCCCCGGCCCACCACCTGAGACGGAGGCGATGCTCTCTCACTGCCATCCGCGTCTGTGTCCCTCCTGTTAGGAGCAAAGTGGGTGGTTCCGCATGAGGCAGGCATGCGCACTTCTTTCTCTGCGAGTTGTTAGCTTCTCTCCCACGCATTTGTTCTATTAGATGTCTGGTCTTTGTGTATGGATTTGGGGACGTTCTTCATCTATGAGACAAATTAACGTTTTATGATATGAATTCGAATATTTTTATCCAGTTAATCACTTGTCTTGTCTCTTCGCTCCAATTCCTTTTTGTGATTTGACATTGTTTTCCAATTTTTTGTGTACGCTAAGGCAAAGAGTTCCTGGGCGTGACACCAGAAGCGTGATCTGTAGAAGACAACATGGCAAATCGAGCAAAATCAAAATTCAGGACTTCTGCTCTTTGAAGGGTGCAGGCAAGACAATGGGAAGACCGGTCACAGGTGGGGCCAAAATATTTGCAAATCGTACACCTGATAAAGGACTTGCGTCCATAATATGTAAGGAGCCCTGAGAACCCAATAACAAAAAGACGAACCACCCAGTTTAACAAGTACGTAAAGTATCCAAATAGAAGTTCTCCAGAGAAACGCTGTGAATGGCTGTGCTGGCCACGGGAGCAGCACACGGAGAGCGCGGGGCCACCTCTCCACGCCCCCAGACGGCGCCCTTGAACCCCACCCGTGTCGGGAAGGACATGAAGAAAGTCAGAATCCCCACAGGTCACCATGGGAACACAGAACCCCACGGCCGGTGGCAAACCATCACGTCGTCCACCTTGTGGACGTGGGCTTCCCGTCTAACTCGTAAACCCCAACCAACAGCTCAGGGAAGGGGGTGTTGTGTCTCAGAGCAATCGCGTGTGCATTCTGGGTCTCCACACATCGTTTTCTCTGACTGTGAGACAAATCCCAGGGGTTTCTCCTAGAATTCTTTGTAAGGCCAGGCAAGGATTTCACAGTTTCATGTCTCCCGTGTGTGTGACCCCATCGGCAGTGGGTCCGGGTGTACAGCGTGCAGTAGAAATCCGGCTTTCTTCCCTGATGGGCCAATGCTGTTCACTGTAAAAGCTGATCTGTCTACACCCAACGTGGTCTTTATCGTGTCAGCCCTGCAGGCATCCACCTCTGTTTCCAGACTCCCCTTTCTGACCTCTCTGTCCATCTACCAATACCACACTGTTTTGATTTCTGCGGCTTTCAAAATAGGTTTTGATATTTAATGTGGAGGATGTAAAGGATGATTCCTTTATTACTGTCAATCTTCCAGAAACCCTGACTAGTGTCACCAATTCACCCTTCTGTCTCAGATGGGGACTCAGCAGCTCCGGTCCAGGAGCTCCGGCCTGTCCTCCCATGAAAGGCAGGACTGCCTCGGGGCGCTGAGCCCACACACACCTCCTGGGGGGCAGCTTTGCGCTCCCACATTCCCCTCTCGCAGGATCCCTTGTCCTCGAGACTTACCCTTTCCCTGTCTCGGTTTATACAAAATACTCAGTAGTATTTTGATTTTCTCCGTAGAACAACAGCTTTCCTTTTCAATTAAATAAATATTTTAAGACCCAAGTTGCCTTGTGGGAGTTTAAAGAGAAGATGGTTTCCTGTCCAGCCCTGTTGCTTGCTCACCAGGTCACTGAGCCCACTAGCCTCCCTGAATCCCAGCCACCCCGTCATCCCCGGAGCTCACGCTGCTCTCACCAAGCCGAGCCTGGTGGGAGGCCTGGCCTATAGGGACAGCGCTCGGCCGGTGGGCACAGACCTGCATTGGCTGCACCTCCCCGCCTGGGCACTGGGACACCGAATAGCTCCGAGAAGCAGGCCGGCCTCCTCTGCCACCGGCTGCACCTGCCACCCTCCCTCCTCTGACTTGCACTTTTCTCTGATTCTTGACTCCTTGGGCCACTGTCCAGTCGCCCTCCTGCTTGAAACCTTCCAGCAAGGGCTGGTAGGACCATTTTCACTCACGCTAGACTAGAAGAATAGACTCCAGGGCTTCTGCTGGGCCCCCACCCCCAGCTTCTTTGTGGAAGCAGTTGCAGCCGACAGTCATGAGAGCTTGGGTCAGGCCCCCTGCCCAGAGCACGACAGTCCAACATCTCTGTGCGGCAGCCCGGCGTGGTCCTCGCGGCGCAGAAGATGCACCTGAGTGGAAGGGACCTGCCAAGGCCACAGCTAGGGAGGGTCGTGTCCGGATTTCAGCCCAGGCATCTTTGCTGCAGGGTCTACACCGTAGAGCATGGTTCGCCTGTGATCACGCATTTAAAGCAGGGACGCGCGAGGCTCCTGTCTGGGGGAGCAGGGAGGCAGGAGGGTTCTGGGCTTAGAGGTGTGACTTAGAGCAAAAGTGGCAGAGGGGCAGGCTGGCCCTCACATGATGAGGGGGTCCACAGTGGCCCAGGGACCCCCCTGTACTTCTGGGTCCACCAACTTCTCCGGCGCTTCTGGAGGAGGCTCTCGTGAGCCTGTCCAGCAATGCGACGTGGGGTGGTGAGTCAGCCTGTGCCCCGAAGTTGGGGTCCGTTTAGAAGACAGGAACAGAGTGAACCCAGGTACCAGAGAAACGTGGGGGGAGCACGAGGACGGGTGGGCTCCCTACATGGAACGCGACGGAGGAGGAGAGGCCCGGAGACAGGCCTGGACAGGAACAGAAGCAGGTACTTCTAGTTCTTGGAACAGCCGACAGCCCGCAGGCAGTTCCCGCGGCTCTGCTGTAGTTAACACGGCATCGTGTCACTTCCGTCTGGCGGCCACCGTGCTGAGGTCGTGCCCACGTGCTCTGCTTGCCCATTACAGACAGTCCCGTGGAGAGGGGAGGCATGAGAAGGAGAGGGTCAGGCTGTGCATGCCCCCGAAGTCAGCCTTCGCTTGCAGGTCACCCCCCAGACGGCACCGATAGCGTCGCGGCCTCGACGCGTGGTTATTTCTGTGGCTCCGTGGTTTCAGGGCACTGGGACCCCGTTTGCCCTGAACGACTGGCTGGCAACGTGGGGCTTCCCGGATGGCCTGGCCATCTCCGCTCTTCCTCGCTCTGCCTCCCAGCCTGGAAACTCAGGTGTCCTGTGACCTGGAGCACTGGAGCCCTGCCCTGGCTTTCACCTCCCAGAGCAGGGGCTGGGTCCGGGAGAAGTCATAGGAGGCCACGTGGAGCCTTCTCAGTGTTCGCAAGGGGCCACCAGTGGAGGCAGGTTTCCCGGGAGGTGCCTGGGTTCTGTAGCTGCTTGGGTGGGACCCTGCGGGGCCTGGAGGAGCCTGGAGTCTGACGGTGGCGGTGGGGGGGTGCACAGAGCGGGTCAGGCGGGGGGCTAGGTCTGCGTCTGGGTGAGATCGAGGAGGCGGGAGGAGGGAGACCCGTACCGTGGACAGGACAGGCCGGGAGGTGGCCCCTCACAGCTGTGGGCCTGCTCACGGGGCTGTGGCATTCGAAGAGAGTGAGAGCACGGTCTCTCCGTCCCTGGACCCGGGGACCGACGGGGGCCAGGGGACCTCGTGGCTGTGAGAAAGCGCCAGGTCGGGCCCCCTGGGACATGGCAGGCGATCAGGCTGGAAAGACCGACCACCGAGGACCAAGCACTGTTCTGAGGTTGGACCCGTCACCTGCCTCTCTGCACACAGACCGCGTGGCCTCTATCACCCCTTCCCTGAGGGCCTTAATACTCACCCACAAACAGGAGGGGAAACGGAGAGCAATGTGGGAGGGGCTGTCCTGCTCCCACCCCGTGCTGCAGAACTCACTTGGGGAGCCTTTTGAGGAGCTGTCCCGGGGAGCTCACTGGTGTGCATGGGGTGGGACCTCTGGGGAGGCCGCCCCTACTGGCGGCTCTCTCTAGAACCCCGGGGGTCCCTGCTGCTTCCTTCTTCGGGTGCTGGGACCAAGCAGCCCCACGCCCCATACAGGTGGGCAGGGGGTGCTGGGGCCCGTGGAGCTGAGGACAGCCGCTGTCGGAGCTGGGTGCTTGCTAGAGACCCGGGAAAATGAGGGCTGAAGGGAAGGGGGTTCGGGTAGGGGAGGAGCGGAAGGGGTCAGTAGAGGGTGAGGACTACAGGGAAGGGAGCGGGGAGAGGTAGGGCGAGGGGAGGGGAGTGGGGAGAGGAAAGGACAGAGAGAAGGGAGGGGGCATGGAGCTTGCGAGGAGGAGAGGAGGAGGGCAGGGGGAGGGGGAGAGGAAAGGATGTGGGAGGGGAGGGGCAGGGGTGGCGGGAGAAATCAGGAGGAGGTGGCGAGGCCACGCCCCCCGAAGGTGGCGGGCGGAGGGCGGCCTGGCTCCCATCTGTCCATCAATCCGTTTCGGGAAGTAGTAGTTCAGCGACAGCATCGTGGCCTCCAGCAATTACACCCAGAAGTGCCTTCTCACTAAGGTACATAATGATTCATGCTGAGAATGTAATTAAAATATTGTGGTAGTTTAAAAATAATGCTCTATTAGGATAATACCCCCAAAATGGCTAATCCAGGACGAGTGCTTCCTGCCCTGATTGCACCGCGGCGGGCACGGGGTACACAGATGCGGGCAGCTGAGGGCGGCGGCCCGTCTCACTGCGTGCGTGCGGCGGGCGCCGATCCTGGCCACGACCGTGGAGAATCCCCCTGGGCTCCCCGTGTCCGCGGCAGCGTCTCCTGCCCACCCTGGGTGTTGAAGGTCCGACGTCAGGACGCGGTGAGACTCCTCTAAATTCCATCCCCGTCCATCCGTCCATGTGAGGACAAGCTGGACGCCCGCTTGCCCACCTTGGGCTCTGTCCTTCTGTGAGGTGCACAGAGCAGCCGTCTGAAACCCAGAGGCTGCACAGAGCCCCAGGCCGCTGGGTTGGGGGGAGGTCGCAGGGCCCCTCAGCAGGCTGGGAGGTGCCGGAAGGGGCCAGAGTTGGTGGGGTGCCAGCACACTGGTGGTGGGGGGTACTCCAGGGTCTGGAGACCACGCTGCACGGCCAGCACCGATGGGAGGCCCATGCCCCCCGGGAGCTCATGCCATGCGATTCCCTGATTCCCTGATTCCCTGGTTCCGGGGCCGTGTTGGCCTCAGGTACGACTGCCGTGCCCCAGCTGGGGTGTTGACTCCGTGGGCCTCCAGCCCCCCGACAGGCATCCGGGCTTTGTGCAAACCTGTCTCGGACTCGTCACTCTGAACCCTCCATGCTAATAAGAACCAAAGTTAAATTAAAAACAAAAATAAGCAGGAAAAAGATGAGAGAACAGGCTTGTTCTCAGACACGACGTGGCCCATGGGCCGTGTCCTCGCCCAGCGGGCTGAGCGTGCGCGCAGGTGCGCGTGTGGGTCAGACGTCCTTCGTGGCCACAACTACAGCTGTGGGTGAGCCCCGGGACCACCTGCAGAGCCACAGCCCGGGGGACGGCGGGAGGGACAAAACATGTGGCCTCGCAGTCTCACCGCTGGGAGGCTGGGAGCCTGAAATGAAGGTGTTGGCCTCAAAACCACAGTGAGATCCCACCTCACACCAGTCGGAATGGCTAAAATTAACAAGTCAGGAAACGACAGATGCTGGCGAGGATGCGGAGAAAGGGAACCCTCCTGACTGTTGGTGGGGATGTAAGCTGGGGCAGCCACTCTGGAGGTTCCTCAAAAAGTTGAAAATAGAGCTACTCTACTACCCAGCAATCGCACTACTGGGTTTTTACCCTAAAGATACAAATGTCGTGATCCGAAGGGACACGTGCACCCGAATGGTCATAGCAGCAATGTCCACAATAGCCAAAAATGTGGAAAGAACCTAGATGTCCATCCACAGATGAATGGATCAAGAAGATGTGGTTCATATACAGAATGGAATACTCTGCAGCCATCAAAAGACATGAAATCTTGCCATTTGCAGTGACGTGGATAGAACTAGAAGGTATTATGCTGAGCGAAATAAGTCAATCAGAGAAAGACAATTATCACATGACTGTGCTCATATGTGGAGTTTAAGAAATAAAACAAGATCACAGCAAAGAGAGGAAAAGTAAAACAAGACGAAACCAGAGAGGGAGACAGACCATAAGAGACTCTTACTCATAGGAAACAAACTGAGGGCTGCTGGGAGGAGGGGTGTGGGGGAGGGGGTAGCTGGGGGCCAGGCACTGGGAGGGCGCGGGACGGAATGAGCACTGGGTGTCACGTGTGAGTGGTGAGTCACTGAGCTCTACTCCTGAAATCAGTATCGCACCGTTTGGTAGCTAACTGGAATTTAAGAAAAAAAAGGCGTTGGCTCAGCTGGCTCTTTCTGGCCATGACGGAGTCTGTCCCAGGCTCCCCCAGCTTCTGCCAGTTGGGGTGCTCCTTGCCGTTCCTTGGCCTGTAGACACAGCTCCCATTCTCTGCCTCACTTGTCACACGGCGTCTCCCCTCTGTGCATGTCTGTCTCTGCTCCTCCTCCCCTCTCGTGGGGGCCCCAGTCATTAGACCCCCCCACCCTGAAGACCTCATCTTTAACTCCTTCTGCAGGACTAACCCTATCTCCAAACAAGGTCACATTCTGAGGTACCAAGGGTTAGGAGAACTTCGGGGAGACACGACCCACTCCTGGGGCATGTTGGGACATGCTATGTCCCCAAAACCAGACTCTCAGAGTCAGCGTCCCCTGTCCTGGGGTACAGCTGTGGCCTGGTGCCCCCGAAGCAGGAGCACAGGATGAGGGCGACCCAGCAAGAAAGCCCCTGCTTCTCTCTCCTCCTGCCCCTAGACAACCCCCAGGACTTCCCGTGGGCCAAGCTGCCCCAAAGCCAGGAAACGAGAGAACTGGGGAAATGCAGCTGCCTGAGCTCCCGCAGACACTGATGGCGAGTGGGTCGTGGGCTGCCCTGTCCCCCCGTCTAGCTTCTCATTTACGGAGGAGGGAAGGAAGCCTTCCCCTCACTGGGAGTCCGCGCCTGCCAGTGGAGATGTGCGTGACGTTCTGTGTGGAGAAGTTGGGGGACGTTCTGAATCATTCATTCGCACCCCTGCGCCGACACGTCATTAACTCCCTTCATTAACGGGAGTTCTGCCCTTCTCGTGGGGTCACAGCTGCCCGCCCCATTCGCTGGGCCTTGGACGGGGTGCGGCATTGCCGGCGAGACGGTGGGCTCATCCCCTGCAGAGCGCGGCCAGAGCTTCTATTCCAGACAGACGCGTGCTGAAGTCCGGGGCTCGGGCGCCGCGTGGGAGGGCACGGAGGCTGCTCACGGCTGCTCCAGAAGCTTGGACCGCGGGGGTCGGGGGGAGAACAGAAGCGGAGGCCAAGGGGACAGGCCCTGGTTTGCCGGACAGTCGGGGAACGGGAGGGAGATTCCCGGTGAAAAGTGATCTTCCCGATGGTTTCGTGGCTCCCACACGTGGGGTCCAGAGGCTGGCCGTGAGGCCCGGGGGAATACGAGAGCTGTGCGCATGGCCGGGTCTCCCACCCCCTTCACGCCCACACTGCTCGGCACGCGCCGGCCTCTCTGTCCCTTCTCTCTGGCTATCAGGGCTGGTCCCCAAGGTCTCCCTTGAAAATGCCGCCGTCCCACCCCGAAGCTCTGACTTTCCTGGCCAGGCCGCTCGCTCTCATCCCAAGCCCCCTCCTCAGGAGCGCCAGGCGGTCGCGGACGCCTGCTCGTCAGCCCAGGGGCCGCCCGTACGCACGGCCCGGCAGAGCCCCCCGGACCGGAGGCGAGGGGCTCGCGGCGTCCTGCTCTCCAGACGGAAGGTGGACTTGTTATTTTATGTTTGTTTGCTTTGTCTGGGGAGTGGGATTTCTGGTCTTGGCTTTGGTTTGTTTAGAAGATGACCGTGGAAAGAAGGAGCAACCCGGGGTCTGGAGAGGTGGAGGCGAGGCAGCGTCCTGGCGGGTGAACGCCGTGAAACCGGTAAATACGGTACCTCATGCTCGGGCACCTGTGCTCTGCAAGCGGCCGCTGCAGGCCCGCGCCCCGGCGGCAGGAGAGCCGTCCGCGTCTCCAGGGAAACCCATGTTTGCAGGGACCTGTGCAGAGATGGGCTCCGGGGCCATTTGGCGCCCACGCGGCATCGTGGAGACTTCTCCGGAGACCACAGAGCCCTGGCCTGGCGCCCTTTACAGTGAAGGAAGTGGCATTTCTGCACAGAAGCCAGACGCTCCTGGCGGTGGAGCATCCTTTGACCCCAGGGACGCTGCCCTGGGGGCCGCTGCGCTGTTTGTGCCTGGAGGGGAGGCATGGTCTTCGAGCCCAAGGCCCTCTGCAGGCACAGCGTCCAGGAAAGGCCAGCAGCCTCCTAGGGCGCAGGTGGCCGGGCTCTGAGCCCGGGCACCCTGGGCGGGAGCCACCTGTGATCGCTCCCCACCTGCAGGGCCTTCCTCCCCAGCTGCCAGGCCCCCTCCAGATGGAGAGACCTTCCCCGAGGCAGAAAGCAATGGGCGGGAGTCCTTCTGTCTGCTCAGCATTGATGTTGGTGACAGCCTCAGCCACGGTGACCACGGTCACCACCGCCATCGTCACCACTGTCACCACCACCCACAGTCACCATCACCACTGTCACCACCACCACCATCACTGTCACCACCACCACTGTCATTGTCACCACTGCCACCACCACCACCACGACCACCATCTACTGAGTGACTTCTCATGGAGTTGTGTCGTGACCACTGGCCGTGGCGGCCGGTCTTCAGCTGCGCCGGGAAGCAGTTACCCTACAGGAAACAGCAGCTCAGAACCCGTAGGTCACTTGCTAGGACCACACAGGCGTCTGGAGCCGGGGGTCAGCCTGGTGACAGGGTGTCCTCTCTGGGAAAACAACACCAACGACGGCCGGCCAGGGAGTCCAGCAGGCCCCGCTCCCCACTGCCCGTCCCCCTCCCTCTTGCGTGCCCCCTTTCCCCTCTCTTCCTGTTGGTCTCACGATGGCCTTTGTCGCCGAGTGACAGCAGGAAGGAGGGTGCACGATTCCGTGTTTATTAGGCCTCTCCCATCCAGCTCGATGCTGTGTGTTCTTACTCAAGAAGCAGGTGGATGAGAAGGTTTAGGAAAACTCATCTTTAAAATATAAGTCTTTGTTCTTTCTCTGTGGACCATGGAGGCCTCTAGAAGGAAGACCCGTAGACAGCCATCCTGACCCGAGGGCGTGAGTCAACGAGATAAGTCCCCTCGCTAATCGTTCATCTCTAAAGACTGAGCTGTAGCTGGGAAACCATGGCAGCAGCCTCCTTTATGTCCACTCGCCTGCCAGCGTGCTGCCCAGAACGGTCCCTAGCTGTCACCTGCCACGTGCCAGGAGCCGTGCTCGCTGCCCGGTCAGGCAGCCTGTGAGTCCACCAAGGACATCTGCTCTCGTTCCCATTTCACAGGTTAGCAGGTGGGGGCAGCTTGGCCCCGTTCCCGCAGCGGGTGAGCCCCGCGTCCAGGCGCATTGGCCTAAGCCCCGTGACGTGCCGTCCAGGGACGCAGAGAGCGGGCCGGGAGCAGGGTCCGGCAGGGAGCTCCGGCCGCAGCTTCACCAGAAATATTGGTGGAAAAGTAAAAGCCGAATCAGCCAGCTTTCAGCCATGTGGCCGCACACGCAGGGAAATTCCTGCTCCAAGTGACTTTCCCCACCGGCTTCAGTGAACTGGCAGCTGTTTTGATGTCACAGAAACATAAAGGAGGCCGTTTGGGTGGTTCCACAAGAAACATCCTAATGATGAAAATGACGAAATGAACCGCAGAGTCTTTCCTTCCCCGTCGAAGGTCGCGGCGGCCCTGCGAGTCTGCTCAGCTCTGCGGCATCTGAGGGAGCGCCCTGCAGGCCTCCCCACACCCGTCAGAGAGCAGGTGGCCCGGGAGGCACGGAGCGGGCTCGAGTCCCCGTTCCCGGCCCTGTGGCCCTCCGAGGGCGCCCGGGGTCGCTCGGGGGCTGGCCACGCTCCTCGGGAAGGCGGCTTTGTGACAGGCCGTCTGACGTCTCCCGCGCAATGTGCTTCCTGTGCGGTGTGGACGGGCCACGGCACCCCCTCCTCTCTCTCCTTCCTCGGGCCTTTCGCTCACCGGGTGCCAGCCTGTCCGTGCGACGTCGCCGTAGCCGTCCGCATGCACGGAAGCAACCACAGGATAAACCACGGGCACCGCTTGTCCGTCCACCGTCCGTCCACACTGGCCCGCTGTGTTGGATGTACCGGCTGATCGTCTGGGTTTTTCCTGCCCTTGTGAGGTTTATCATCCACTTACTTGGTTACTTGGCGTTTCCCGTTTCTCTCTGTGGGTCTGACCAGGCGTCGTCCTTCCTCTTCGCGCTCTGTTGCTCCTCCTCCTCCCAGAAGCCCTGGCGTCCCGCTCCTGGCGTCTCCCTCCGTCGCACGGTCTGGAATCCTGCGAACCCCTCCGAAGCCTCCAGCACCTCGCACCCATCAGCGGGTGGGGAACAGGGCCAGGCCTGAGCCTCCCCTGCCCACCCACGCTGCCGGCTCTCAGGCTTTTGCTCCCGGACTTCAGACAGCGCCGCGCCGGTGCGTCTCGTCATTTCCAAAGTGTCCGTCGAGCGCCTCTTATCGCTTCCCAGCTGGGGCATCGACATCGTTCACACTTAGGTCCGCGTGTTTGCCTGTAGTTTGCTGGCGTCTCTCCCGGTTCCTCGCGACCGCTGCTTCCCCAGGAAGGCGCTCTGGGGACTCGATGACTCGTGACTATCCTGCCTTCCTCACGACGCTGGACACGGCTTCCTCTCGGAGTCTGTGAGTCCGTCCTGCCTCCTTCCGGCTCCCAGGGCTCCCCACGGAAGCCGATGTCCGCCGGACTCGTCCACCTCTGCTGCGTGTTTGTCCCTCGCTCCCGAGGCTGGAAGGGCTCCTCTCTTTACCTGGTCACATGCGGGTCCCCCCGTCAGAGCCCCCCGGAACCGCAGCTCTCCCTCTCCGGCTCGTCAGCCCGCGGGGCTTTGGATGCCCCCCAGGCCTTTCTCGGCGTGTCCTTCCCTGCGCCCCGACTGCCCTTGTCCCCTGTGGCCCGTAGGGTGCACACCCGGTCTTCAGACGGACCCCTTCTCTCCTCCAGTTGCCTGATGACTGCTTCGGGGGGATGTGGGTGCTCGTGATAAGAAGCAAGTCCCGGGCTGGACTCAGAGGCGCCTTCCGGGTGCTTCCCCCACCGCGCTGGCTGGAGACCCCTCGGGGTGTCACCTCCCTGCAGCTCAGGGGGCGCGGGTCTTCGCCCGGGGGTCTCCACGCCCACAAGTCTCCGGCCGCTGCCACAGTCGTCGGCACGTGTCCCCATTCTTCATCCTTCCCTCCGTGCGGAGGCCCGAGTGTCCATGCCTGAGCGTCCACGGTCGCCACGAGCAGCTGGCACAGCTGGAAGCTGACAGGACGCGGAGCCCGTCCAGCTGTCAGCAGCGGCCGTCCAGCCGTTGGGGCTCTGCACGAAGTAACCACGTGTATTAGCTGTTTTTTTCCTCTAATCCTCATGATACCTGGTGAACTTAGCATTTGTGTTTTCTCTTTTCAGATGAGACAGTGCGCGTGGCAGGAGCTGACAAGGCCCCGTGGCTCCTAGCAGGTAAGAGGCATCATTGGCTTTCGAGCCCAGACCTGCTGGCTGCAGGGCATGAGGCTTTCCCGCGCCTGTGCTGCTCTGCGGTGGCCCAGCCTGCACATTTGCCGGCTGCCTGCCTCCCCCCGCGCGTGAGCCCACGGGGTACGCCTCTTCCGCTCTCCGCGGGGACCTGACACCCGCCCGCCGCAGGGACGGCCAGAGGGTCTCTGTGCAGGTGCCCACGAGGCAGCAGAAGACCCTCCCGTCTGTCTGTCAGAGACAAGAGGCGCTCCTTCCCGATGTCTACTCCTCTGCTGGCTTTGCCCGCGAGTCCAGGACAAGCTGAAAGCAGGCGTGGGGACTTGGGGATTAGCCCAGCCCTGCAAATGCTTCTGCATCAGCTGGAGGAAATGGGGTGCTGAGCCCAGGGAGGTCGAGGCTTGGAGACCTGGCCTGGTGGCCAAGGCTGGTCCTCAAATGAGTAGTTCTGTTAGGGCGGGAGCGGCGCCCCAGGGCAGAAGGTGGGGTTCCGGAACTCCACAGAACAGAAAGGGATTGCAAGGCTGATCCAGTGCAAGGAGGCAGCGGGTGGCCCAGCAGAGCCAGGGAGCAAGCAGGAGGTCAGGACGCTGGGAGCGGGAGTGAGTCCAGGGTTGCTGGGCTGGGCTGGGCAGGGGGCCCGGCCCCATGGAGGGAGCCCGGAGACCCTGGGGATCTTTGTGGAGAGAATAGGCTGGGCGGAGTGGGGGTTCCCCGAGAGTGGAGGTTCGGGCCATACTCTGTCTCCAGTGCTGTTCTGCACCGACCACCCCTCTCGGGCTTTAGCAGCCGAGCTCTGGGGCTTCCTGCAGACCCAGTGGGGACTGGGACCCTAGGGGACAGGGCCCACCTGCCCCCAGCTCTCACCCCAGCAAGGCTGCGGTGAAGCCAATTAGCACATGAATGAGCGCCAAAGCGCTGAAGGGATGAAAAACGGCTGTTTTCAATTCTGCTTTTCCTCGTAAGGGAGAAAATTTTAGCAAGATTAATGATTGTGATGACAAATATATTTTAAAATTAGGGGTGGCACGTCTTTGCCCATCAATTTCTATTCTCTGGGTCATTAAACCTTGAAGTTTTAAATGGAAAGACGCTCGCTGCATGAAAGCAGGACGTCGCAGTCTTGGGGCGCGTCAAGGAAGCTCTTCCACTCCGTCTTACCTTCTGTGACTGTGACAACTATATTCTGTTAAATCTGTGCACATCCGCTCACCCTAAAAAATTTTTTTTCCAAAAAAGCGTCATGTTGCTCTTCCGGGACCCCCTGTCTGTGCACACACGTTCCGTCCTGCGCTCCGGCTGGGGCTTGTTTTCCACGTCTCTGACCCCATGGCCCTCGCGGGCGGCACACATCCTGGGACCCTCTGGTCCCATGTCTGCGCGTGTGTGGCACCAGGTGCAGACCTCACCGCCCTCCGAGCCGCCTGTGTTAACATGTCTGTGCAACGAGGAAATCTGGTGGCCGTGCAACTCGGCACACATTTCCGTGGTGCAGCCCATCTCCACGCCCTGAGCTAGCGCCCGGCCATCCGCCACCCGACGCCCTCGAGCTAGCGCC
>JAHRIG010000037.1:1568428-1626590 GCA_020311275.1 Eira barbara | reverse complement strand
GAGCTAGCGCCCGGCCATCCGCCACCCGACGCCCTCGAGCTAGCGCCTGGCCCTCCGCCAGCTGACCCCCTTGCTGGGAGCCTCAAGAAGCCGGAGCTGTGGCGATCAGCCCTCCTGTCCCTCCGGGGAGGCCTGACTGGTGAGCACCCAGGTCCACCCCACAGAGCCGGAGCAGGCACCTGTGGACACCTGCCCCGTAGCCCTGCCCCCTCCACTCAGCTAGCCGCGGGGTGGCAGGCATCCTGAGGGCTCCCCGTCCTCTCTCTGCTGTGGCTTCCCATGTCGGCAGCCCCTTGCTTGACTTTGAAGTCAGTTCCTGGAGTGACTCTTGGTCGCTTATCACCTGTGCTCCGTGGGTGAGGCTGTGTTCCAGCACACGGGATGTCCCTTCTTGGCCCAAACCCCTGTCTGTGTCACACTGGCCATCTGCCGCCCGGTGTGGGCCAGCCGCTCAGTGTCTGTGGCCATCGCTGGGGCTGCGGTTCCAACTCCTGGCTTCTTCTGCTTGGCTCTGAGCTCAGTCCCACGAGACTGGGCAGGGGCAGCCAATGCCAGGATGCCCACTGCCGGGGCCAGTGCCCATATGATCTGACTTTGCTTAGCAAAGGAGTGGAGACTGCGGGGCGGCCACAAGCAGGAGGTCCCCGCTCCCCGAGCCCCTCCTTCACCACCCTGCTTTCCCTCACCAAGCTCCCACTGACTGGGCTCCCACACCAGCT
Organism: Eira barbara; assembly: GCA_020311275.1. Classification (NCBI taxonomy): domain Eukaryota; kingdom Metazoa; phylum Chordata; class Mammalia; order Carnivora; family Mustelidae; genus Eira; species Eira barbara. The sequence goes on along the minus strand of JAHRIG010000037.1, from coordinate 1,625,871 downwards.
CCACATCCCCACGGCCCTGCCCAGGACCTGCCACATGGCAGGTGCTAAAATATCTCTGTTGAATGAAGGAATTTGAGAAAAACCAACAGAAGGGAAGACTTCTGAGGCTTATGGGTGCCCGTCACTGGGTCCCTTCATGGAGACCCGCAGCGGGAACTGGGGAGCAAAGCCCAGGCAGGCAGAGACTCACCCGCTGACAAGAATCTCGCAGGGGCACAGAGGGGGCGTCTCCGTGGGGCACCAGGGCGGAGAGCACGCTCCCTCCGCAGACCCCCAGAGGACCGAGCTCACAAGTCCTTGGCCGGGGAAGGCGCCGTCCTCCTGTGCTGGCCGTGGGAGTGGTGAGCGGACTCGGGCTGCCTGCTGCAGGGCCTCCGGCCAGCGCCTGTCTGAGGGACGCGCCCACTCCAGTTCTTTCCTTTTCCGTGGCAGGGGTGCGCTTGTCACATCCTACGCCACCTGAGAAGTCTGTGACTACACAGGGGCTCAAACTTACATATTTACCTACTACGCCCTCCTTGAGCCTCTAGGAAATGATGGCAAGGTACATTGTTTTAAAGGAAATGAAGCCACAAGGGCAGAACAAATGAGGACAGGGAAATAGGGACACTTGGAAGCCAGAAAACTGATGTATGAGGGTAACTGACTCAGCCAGCGAGACAGCTAGACCCGGGGTTGCGGAGGGGGACCCGGGGTGCTGGTGTGCGTGCGGGGACGGGATGCGGGATGGGCATTCCCCCAGCTCCGGGCGGAGCACCATCCCGCTCCAGGAGAAGGTGGGACTCGCCAGGCCCAGGCTTGCTGGTGGGCCTGGGGCCAGGAGGACTCAGGGAAGCTCGGTGTGCCCATCGGAGCCCCCGGTCCCTTTTTCCGATGGTCTTTTGGATCGCTGGCCAGGAGGAATTCCGACCTCAGGCAAATTGGAGGGTTCCTCTCTGGGGAAACCGGTGCACCTGAGAGAAAAGGCTCTAAACACTTAGCTTTAAAAACAAGTAAGTAAAGGGATCCTGGTCAGAGTGCTTCTCAGCAGGAACGTTGGAAAGTAGGAGACAACATTTTATGGGAAAAATAATTCCCTCCGTAGAACTTTAGCTCTAACTAACTCTCAAACCAGACTACATTTTCAGACACATGATTGCTCAGTAAACCTGTCTCCCACCCACTATTTTTAAGGGCCAGTAGGAGACATCCCCCACCCAAATTAGAGGAAAAGCCAAGACAAAAACGCAAGATTCCGGAAACTGGGGCCCCAGAGGAGAGAGGCACAGGCATGGGGTAGGGGCAGCTGTAGAGCTATGAGACGACACTCGCGATTCCCGCAGAGTGGAGGGATGAGTTAGGGTCGGATGCGTAAAACACCAGCCCCGTGAAAAGGCCAACGAGTGCCGTCTGGGAGGACAGAGTCCTGAGGGGGGATGGTTAGCCTGTGCCTGCGGACAAAGCTACGTTCTCGTAAAATGTCATGTCCTGCTGGGACCTGGATCCGCAGAGCGTGACGCACAGCACTGGGCGCACAGGGGAGGGAGCGAGCGCTACGGAGGGCAGGTCTGGAAGCCCAGCTCCACCTCCCGGAATGGGAAGTCCCTCGATGAAGCCGAGCGTCAAGGGGTAGCGGTGTGAGCGTGATACTCAGCAGCGGGAAGAGGACGGGGAGACCCAGCAGCCACAGGATTGTCCCCGGAGTGCCCCTGGGGACAGCGATGGGTGCTGGGGGCTGAAGGCAGGACTCAGCTGTGTTTGGCCTAGCCAGTCGAGCTTGTAGACTCTGGTATGTGTCGCGGAGAAAACATTTGTTTGATGTTAAAGGATGACTAAGGGATTCTGGGGCTCCAAGACGGGTTTGGATGGACACGCCCTGGAGGCGTGGCGGCTGGCTGAGTATCTGGCACTTGCAAGCATTTTCGGGCCTTCAGACAGCTGACTAGTGTGACTAATTCAGGCCCAAGGATAGTTGTCTTTTTGCAATTATCTAAAATTGTGACTCATTTTTATTATCGAATTATTGACTATGCCCTAATTATCCATGTAGACGTTGCAAAAATTGTGCGAAGTGGTTAAGGGTTACACAGGGAAAGCGTCGAGGTGCATTTGCGCGGGTCCGTAGAGCAGTTTCCGGCTTCATCTGGGCAACAGGGAGCACCAGCCTTTCGGGCACTTGGCTCCTGGGAGCTGCGTGCGCTCCCCGCGCGTCTAGCTGAAATTCCGCGGGAGGGTCCTCATTCACTGCCCGGCCTAAGGCTCTTCGGAAGATCTGTCGAACCGGAAAGAAAGTCGCTTTTGCTTTCTTCTCCCTCCTCTTCTCCCCTGAGGAGACGGCCATGGAGCCCGAGCCCCGTGTCCGACCACGGCTGCCTCGGCAGCCCCGGCAGAAATCACCTCCGTCCGAGTCTTGATCTGCCGCGAGCTCTGCCCTTTCCGTTTCTCCCTCGAACCCCCGGCCGCCCGGCTCACGCGGCCAGCTGGGGCGAGAGGGCGGACGGCCGTCCTTGGAGCGGCCCCTGCTGGGATTCAGAGCCGGTCCTCACACGCCCTGTCACTTTGAGGATGAGAACTCAAAGCTCAGAGAGGTTTAGTAACTGGCCCAAGTTTGCATAGCAAATGCGCGGGCGAGTAGGGTTTGGAGCCCAGGTCCTCCTGACGGAGAGCTGGTCCTTTGTCCATCCTGGCTACACAGACCAGCGTGTGATCCTGCCAGGGCCTCTGCCCTGCCCTGCTCAGGGGGCACCGGGGCTAGCTTGCGGTGAGGCTCTGGTGGATCATCCTGGGAGCCCTCGGAGCCGTGGGGCACAGACGGACGCGGTGAGCTCCTCCTACTTACATCTCTCTCGCTTCTCGTGCTGTTAAGTCACCTGCTTCTCCCCAGCGCTGGCTGCTTAGGACTCCTTGTCGCTGGCGTCTGCACTGTCTGTAGGACACAGTCCCACATGAAGTCACTGAAGAGAGCCCCCAGGGAACGAGGGAGGCCGGGATGCTGGAGCAGGTGCGGAGAGAGGGAGGGGCGGGCGCGCTCTCATTGTCCAAGGTCGTTTACACATGAAAGGGTGTTCCTCAGTCTTCTGTGACAGAGTCTGCGATGCACAATCAAATGGAGACCCCAGGAAGCCATCCGGAGCCTTCTGTTGCGGGAACATGGGTGGGGGCCTCGGTCAGCCTGACTGGGGCTTGACCTGGTCTCCTTTGTCGGGTGGGGCCGTCTTCTCCTTCCATGGGACCCAGCCTTGAGGAAACACAGCGGGACAGCGTCTGCCGCAGGGAGGCCATGGGATCTGGCACACCCACACTGCGAGATTTGGCTCTCCGGGGGGTCAGCGGGGCCGAGGACCGGGGGCGGCCCCCACCAGCCCAGTCCTGGGCGACCACTGCTGCCTCCCTGGGGGGATAGAGCAGAGAGCCTTGCCTGGTGGGGGAGGGGGGTCACGGGGTGGCGCTTTGTTCAAGCCCAGCTACCAGACCCCAGGGTGCCTGTGTACACGGGTTACACGGCTCCAACACGCGCGGGGCCCTGCCCCTGCTCCGCCTCCCCACGGGCCGTCACAGGATGCTGGGCACCCTTAGAAGGCCCGAGTCTCATCCCCCCGGAGCCTACCGATGAGCAACTGTTCCAGGCCTGTCTGTGCCACCGGAACATTCTCTGGGGAGCGTCGCCAGCTCCCAGAGCAGACTCCGGGCGGGGCGTGGCCGCCGTCCCCGCTTTCCAGTCCGCAGGATTCGAGTGAGTAGTTTGGTTCTCGGGGAGCCTGTGACGGGCTTGGGTCTGGCACCCAAGGGAAGCATGTTGGAAAGAGCATAACAGGACGGACGGACACACTGAAGTGGGGGTACTGCCTCGGGCTCTTCAGGGAGCCGTCACTTTCCGCCCCGATGCCCAGACTTTCCTTGGTGGGAACGCATCCCTCCCTTGGGAGCCGCTCATCTCTTCCTTCTGGTGGCTCCCTGTCCCCGGGGACCCGCCTGTCACCTCCCCTGCAGGGCCAGGCAAGCCCCACCTAGGTCGTACGCCCGCCGGCAACGGTGGAACCCACGACTCGCTCCGGTCACGAGCTCCCAGTGCCCAGAGGACCATGGCCTGGGGCTAGCCGGGGATGGCGACCACGGGGCGGGAAGGTCGCGGCCGGTATTTTAGCCTTGATGTCTCCCCTCATGGGAAACAGTGAGAACCTGGACCCCACACCCCCGATCTGGACAGTCAGGATGTCAGACCTTCTCCCCGCTCGGCCCTCCCGCCTGCCGCCCCTGTGAACGGGGCCTGGGCGCTCTGGCCTCTGGGCTCCTCTAGACCTTCATGAGGGCTGTGGTTTCCGGTGAGAGCTGCCGGGCCTGTGGCTGGGGTGCTCACACGGGCGGCACGAGAGCCCCGTCTCGGGGCCGTGGGAGTCGTCCACAGGTCCATGGACAAACATGGCCACAGCCCAGCCTGTGGATGGTGACACGGGTCTCCGTGGGGGCAGCTCCAAGCCCACGGCGCTGAGCAGAGCCCAGGATCCTTGGCTGAGCCAGGCCCGCTCGCCCCAGCTCCGACCGCAGAGGCGCCCACAGGCCTGCAGCCCAGCTCATCACTGAAGCCCAGCCTCTCCGGCTGGTGCTTCCGTTCGAGGCTGTGCCATGTCTGCTGGTCCCCATGGTGCCGGGAGACAAGAGGGGCTCGCAGCAGACCGCAGGGCACGGGTGGGGGCGGGGCATCGGCTGGGCTTCCCGCCACCAGAAGGGGTTGGAATTTCTCCAGGGGTGATCGGAAATCTTAACATTTTATGGAAGGAGATAAAGGAAATTGCATTTTCACTTTTTAAAGGACCTTTCCACCTGCTGTGTAATACAAGTCCAAGGCAGAGGCCAGCCAGTGCATTTGAGGCTTGGGAGAGAGTTGATTCTTGGCGGTCCTGGTGAGGAAGAGAACTGACCAGCCCAGGATCATGCTGGGGCTGCCATGCAGCTCCTTCCGCCCCATGTCCCCCAGGGGAGCTGTATCGGCCCCTCCATCCACCCCCGAGAGGAGTAGACACTCACTGGCCCCATCAAACGCCAGCGCCACACACTCGGGGCTCAATGGCAGCATCAGGAAGGAGCAGGGAGCCGTCCGGGGTGCGCACCCTTTCCCTCTGCCTAATGGGGGTGCTCTGTGTCCCAGAGTCTCCTTCAATCAGGGGCGGATTCCCGGGGTCTACAACAGCACCTGGAACCTCACAGGGGCCAGTACAGGCTAATCAGCATCGCATCCCGGGACAACCTGTCCGACAAGTGCCTGTCGCTGCTTCCTTCCCCCCCCCCCCCCGGCAGACACCTGGCAGCTGGGGGGCCGGCCCACGGCCTGCTCGCCCCGGGACCTTCTCAGCAGGGGTACACCCCATCCCAGGCTGCGGCACCTTTTCTCATCTCCCGCCCCTTTCAAGACCCACTCTACACATCTGGTGTCCACACAGGATTCTGCAAGCGGGCCTCCTGGTCCCCAGGCTCCCTCCCATGGAAGGCCCTTGGCCCTGACCTCCGTCTCTCCTTCCTGTGCTCTCTGGACACTAATATGAGCCCCCAGGAGCAGGAACGGCCTGATTTTGTTCACTGTCCTCCTCCCTCAGCATGTGGGAGGCCTTAACACCACTTAAACGAAATAGTTCTCTCGCCTATTTCCTTCAACTTGCGGCACACAGCCCTGAGTGTTGATTGTTGGTGGCTGTCCCCTGTCACTGGCATGTGAGGCACCCGAACCATAAGCCGTCCTGTGAGCAGGTCTGCACATAGTAGGGCCTTTAGAGGGCATTGCGTGAGTGGCCTAGCACGCAGCCTCTGCCTTACCGACATGGGGCTTCAACTCCCGGCTTCGGTTACCAGTCACACGTGAGCGAAAATGCAGCCCTTATTTGTGTGAATGTGTCATTCTCTACCCTCACCGTGTCCAGCTGCCGGTGCTGCCAAGTCAGGGACGTGGCAGTGCTGGCCAGGCTGAGTGTCTTGAGCATGGCCAGGTGGGAGATGCCGCTAGTCCTGATGGAGTGGGAAGGGGGCACGACCTGCACCCTGAACCACGACCATCCCTCCTAATGGCATGTTTACTGAGAAAGTAGCACGTGCCCTGTTCCACAGGTTGTGCATTCATATCCGTGCATAACACTCATGGAACTTAACCTGTAGGTGTCCGTTGTGCATGGGGGTGTGGGCGTTTCTGGTCCAGAAGGCCCTCGACTTCCAGAAATTGTATCCCAGTAACGGCACACCCACGGACCCACCACCATGGAAATAAAAATTCCACTTTTCACAAAAATACCTTAAGGAACACAAAAATTGACAGTGCTGTTGAGAGTAAGTTTAATGCTTGTAGATTTAAAAGCCAAAGTGATGATTATACTAACAGCTGTAAATATGCTAGATGTTATTTCTAGAAAACTGTGGAACATAAATCAATGTTAACCATGCTGTTGTGCACAATTAATGTTCCTGCTTTGACTGGAATGTGAAAAGCGACACCGGGAGCACGAACGACGGTAACACTGCTGGTGCCGGGGCGGCGCCCTACAGACCACACGGGTCCGTGGGGTGCTGGAATAGCTTTTGCCGCACAGGACGCCCACTGTGCCCGTCTGTCCCAGCAGGCTGATGCGTGAAATAAGCCAATACTGGAGTATTTGAGTATTTACACTGGAGAAATGGGAAACCTTACAAGTCAGGCTTTTCTCTTTTTTTCTTTCCTCTCCCCCTTCCCTTCCCTTCTCCTTTCCCTTTCTTTCTTTCTTCCTCTCTGTCTCTCTCTTTCTTTCTTTGCTTCTTTCTTTCTTTCTCTCTGTCTCTCTCACTCCTTTTCTTTTCTTCTCGCTTTTCTTCCCTTCCCTTCGAGAGCCGGTCACAGCACACTTCCCAGCACACTACCGCCTGCATCCACCTCACTGAAATTCACCTCTAGGTGGTACTTTCTGTAGGGAGTCCCTGCCCGGTTCCAGTCCTCTCGACCCCAGCACACCAGGACGGACGGAAGCACTGAGCTTCACATGGTCTAGGGACCGGTACGTCGTAGCACAATTTATAACAACTAAACTAAGGGACAAACCCGGGCCATTCCCCACCCCACCAAGTCCTTGCCGCGCCCACTGCTGAGGGTAGGTCCTACCATGTTGATACATGGAGGATAAGGTTTGGATACAAGACCACCTTGCATTTAGAATTCGGGTTTCAGAGTGACCCTGCTTCAGTGAAGTGACGCTTTCTACGGAGTGTCCCCCGAGTGTACGTTTGCAACAATGATCGAAAGCGTCCTGTTTGCAGGGTGGCATTCGGTGCCGCTCAGCTGGGGTAGCCATTTCACGTGACTCACGAGAACATGTTCCCTAATTGTTCAAAATCATCTCAGGACTGGTAAGTTCCTAATATAAATATTTTATAGGTGTAATTCAATTAATCTCCAAAGAAAACTACCTGTTGGACGCATGTCAACACACTGGGTAAATTGTACGTCTTCATTTCTTCCACTCCGATGGCAGAGGCCGTGGAGAACAGACGATAGAAATTGCACCAAAGAGCTTATTCCCTTTTTATCGCCTGTCAAATTACTGCTCCGACGCCCATCGTCGGTGGGGAAACATTGCAGCGCGTTCTAGCTAGCAATGGAACGCCAAGTGTGAGTTGTGCATTGAGTTGAGGTAATGTACCAGAAATCATTGCATGAAAACACTAATTTTCTCAATATATATTAGTAGATGTGGCATTTACCAACGAGAAGTGAGGATGTTTTTAAACAGTTTGTTGACTTGAAGTCTTGGCCAGGCTACACATAAACGCTGTCTGGCTGGTGTGGAAACTGGGCGCGGAGGCCGCCTTCGGGCTGTGAGATCTTGGCTGCTCCGCTCTGCCCGCCGGCCCGGGACGCCCCCGTCGCGGGCCCCTCCTCCAGGCTCACTCGCCAGATTCGGGTGTCCAGCCTTCCCAGCACTACCTCAGACAAGCGCCCGGGCTCCGCCCGCCCCTGTCGGCTTCCCCCCAGCTGCGCACACCCGCTCCCAGCGGAGAACCTCCCGCGCATTCCCCCTGGGGCCGGCTTGGCCCGAAGACAGCGGTTCCTATTAGCCGCGCATCTCAAGCCGCTGAGCAAAGAGCTGGTTGGATTTAAGTGACGTGGCCTGTGATCGAGCAGCGTTTCCCAGGACCTCTCTGTCTCTCACGCAGTTTGTAGGAAACCCCGTCTTCGGTCGTGAGGAGTAATCGTTGTCTGGGAGCATGAGGGGAAGCACGAGGAGTTCCCAGCCCACAAGATGCTGGCTCCAGCCTTGCACGGTCCGACTTTCTGCTGGGCTCTCTCGGATCCCCGGCACACAGACCCCCGGCACACGGACCCCCGGCACACGGACCCCCGGCACACGGACAGACCGTCGTGTCTGCTGGGTTCCACACTCGCGCGCATCTCAGTAGTCCTCATTAACCGCGTGCAGAGTAAGAAGGAGGTCGAGATCCGAGATGCCCTCTTGCCCCGAAGCATCGCCGGAACCTGGCCGGGCCATCTGTTCCCTGCTTAGCTCGGGGTCCGCACTGCCGCGGACATGGGCTTGGGCTGCAGCCTGGGACTGAGCTCTGACGCCCCAGCCCCGAAGCCGGGCCCCGCTGTCAGACTCCAGACCCCATAACCGGGCCGAGTCGGGCGTTCCTTCAGCAACCACACGGGACAGCGGTGGCTGGAAGCAGCTGAGGACAGGACTTCGAACCCTGAAGTGCTCTTGAAGCCGAGCAGAGGCAGAGTCTCGAGGGGACCTTTCCTGTGGGATGAAGAGTCCACCCAGCGTGGTGTCGCCTCCCCCGGGTGCATGGCAGCCGCTTCTGTTTGCCACGTGCGTCCGCAGCCTGATCACTGTCCCCACACGCTGCCAGCCCCGGGACCCCGGGAACTGGCTCCGCCTGGAATATCTTCAGGGGTTCTCCCAGGAAGGAGAAGGGAATTGTCTCTCCATATAATGTGTTTAATAAATTAAGCACATTTTATGTACATTTTATGTTAGGAAAATATAACTTTATGGGAGTTTTTCTTTTTAGAATATTTGGAATATCTGTAAAACCCAAAGCAGAAGATAAAACCATCCCTCGCCTCCTCCGCAGACAGAAATCGTTGATACTGGCTGTGGTCCATCCGCCCGGGCATTTCTCACACTGACGTGATAAATCTACCGAGAATCTTCGCTTCTGCAAGGTTTTTAAAACAGAAAGAGTTAGGGCTGACTCTCAAATGCTATGAAACTTTGTAACAAGAGCCTGAACAAAAACAATGTAATCCTGTGGGTCCCCCCGCCCCCCGAGGGGTCATTGGGCGACTTTGGAGATATCTGTGGTTGTCAGGATGAGGTCGCTTCTGGCACCCGGTGGGTGGAGGCCAGCACCTGCAGCGCCCAGGATACCCCACAGCAGAGCTTCGTCTAGCCAGACCATCAGGAGGGCAGCCCGAGAAAGCCGGTCCCCCTTGCTGTCCCTGGACTGTCCCCCCTCAACATCCCCAGATGGACAGTCCCCTCCTTGCCATCCCCGGGTGGTCCCCCTCGCTGTCCCTAGGCGGTCCTCTCCTTGCCATCCCTGGGTGGTCCCCCTCATCATCCCCAGGAGGTCCCCCCTCGCCGTCCCTGGACAGTCCACCCTCCCCATACCCAGATGGTCCCCCTCGCTGTCCCCGGGCCATCTCCCTCACCGTCCCCGGGCGATTGCCTCCTCAACGTCCCCAGATGGTCCCCCTCGCCATCCCGGGGCGGTCCCACGGGCGCCCTCTCCCCGCTGCCCTGTGGATTCACTGGCCCCCCGCACCTCGGTGGCCCCGTCCAAGGTACAGAGGCAACAAGGAGGCCGCGCCAGCCCCGGGGAATCGCACGGATCCCGGCCACGGCAACACATCAGCTCATCATCTAGTCTTTCAGCTTCCCTGTGGGCGAGGCCTCCCACGGCTTTCGAGGTACGGGTGCGGAGGTGAGCACTTCTCCAAACCGCTACCGCCGGCGGCCCCAGCAGGCGCAGACAGTGCTGCGGGATCACCGGGAACGCGTACTGAGCCCTGCCTGTGCCACCGGCTAGCCACCGAGCGGTGGGCAGAACACGGACTTTTTAATAAACATCATTCGTTACAGCAATTGGTTGTTTTAACGTTCTATGGCAAAATACAAATGGGTGGTTTTTTAGTGCTCCTCTTTTAAAAATCATTTTTTCAAGAGCCTGACTCATTCCTTTTATTTTAAAGGATAAAAATATTCTAATTGCCCTTTGTATTGATCCGTGGCTTCTGAAGAAAAAATATGTACAAAGTAATCATCCCACTGGATAGCATTTTAAAAGAAACGTCTAAATTAAACAACACTTAAATTAAAAACTCTTCCCTGAGGACATCAGCAAAAGGAATGAATTGATAGTGACAGATTTCATTTCTCTCACCCCAAATTCCTAGGGACAGTTTCATGCTATGTCAATGAAAACGGAAACAAACAAAAACCTTCCACAATAAGAATTAAATTTTCGAGTCATAAAAATTGATTATTTCCCTGAGAGTCAGTGCCACAACATGTGTGTGTTTATCTCTGACCATGACGGGGGGGGGGGTGGATGTGTGTGGGGGAGTAGGTATGTGTGTGGGTGTGTGGTGTGTGGGGGTGTGTGTGGGTGTGTGAGTGTGTGGGTAGGTGTGTGGGTGTGTGTAGGTATGTGAGTGTGTGGGTGTGGGGGTGTGAGTGTGTGGGTGTGTAGGTGTGTGGGGGGGTGTGCGGTGGGTGCTAGAGAGAAGGATCTAACTAGCACGGTCCATCATTTGAGCCACTCAACACATGTAGCCTTTAAAATATAAGTTTGATTATAAATCATTTAAAAACAAATGAAATTTAAAACGTGGTTCTTCACTCACACCTGCCACGTTTCACCCACTCTGCAGTCCTGCTGGCTGGTGGCCCCCGCGTGGCCCTGGACAGACGTGGACCCCGCCAGCACCCGAGGCCCTGCTGATAGCGCCCGGATAAGTCCCGCATTTCTAACTGTCGTTCCGCACAAGGCGAGGCTCCGCCGCCAACCTCTGACTCTTCACTCAGTCGGCCTTTGTGCGTAAGGAGAGCGCCACCGTGTCGGACAACGTGGCATAATTTTTGCAATCGTAAAAACGTTGTCATTCTTGATGCCTTGAGCGAGAACCATCTGATTTCATATGAAAACACTTTCAAATTTGGCCTTACCAAGTACGCCGCCTCTAAGGCGCCTGGGTGGCTCAGTCGGCTAGGCGCCCAACACATGATTTAGGCTCAGGTCGTGATCTTGGGGTCGTGAGATCCACGGGGCTCCACATTCAGGAGGGAATCTGCTTGTCCCTCTCCCTCCCTGTGCTCGCTCTCTCTCTCAAATAAATAAAGTCTGAAGAAAAACAAGTACTCTGACTTTGAGGGCCCATGACCTGTCCAGGGGTCCTGAAGGTGGCCAGCGTTGCTGGGCATGAAGAGGAACTCGCAGGCGGTGTCCTTGGGGCAGGGAGGACCCAGCGCAGACCCCAGCCTCAAGGGGCCGCTCTTCCTCCGCCTCCAGCTCTGGCAGGACCGTGGGCGCAGAACCCAAGCCCGGGTCTTCCGGGCGCGTGGAAGCCCCGTGGGCCACTGTGTGGCTCCTGCAGGGACAGTGGTTGTATGTGAGGGGCAGGGATGGCAGAGAATCCAGGGGAGGACGTGGAAGCTTTTTCTCGGCTAGGAGGTTTTCTACCAGTTCCCTTCTTTTCGGAAACAGCGGGGACAGAACTACCAAGCTGACCCGGGACTGACCGTGTGTGAGTGTGTCCCCCGCTCACTTGTGGCTTTGCTTCCTGGGGTCTCCGTTAGCGGGGTCAGCCCTGGACCAGAAGCAGGGGACCCCCCCTTCTGGTGTCACTGCCTCGCTGGGCATTTGTCACGTCGCCATCCCAGGACGGATGAGCGCAGGTGGAGAGGGTATCGGGGGAGAGAAACCGCGTCCGTGTCACTTACTAGAGAATACCGCCGCGATTGTCCGACACGTGCTGTGCTTGTCTCCTACTGTGACTGATTTATAAATTAACTTCATCGTGGGTGAGTGTGGGTAGGACAGAACCTAGCGTGTACAGGGTTCGGCACTACCCACGGTTTCAGACGTCCTCTGGGGGTCTCAGAGCTGCCCCCACCCCGCAGATAAGGGGGAGACTTGCGTTGCGTGTGCAGAGCGTAGATAGGACGCGTGTTTACCCCGTGGTGTGGCGGCGACTGTGGCGAGAGCCAGCTCCTCGGGCACGTGGCACAACTGGCCTTTCTTCTGGCGCGAGCACGTTCAAGATCTCGTCTCTCAGCGGCTTTGGAGGCTGCAGTCTCGCTGACTACTGTCCCCGCTGCGCGATGCGTCTCTAGGACTGCGCCGTCCTCCGCTCGTGCACCTGTACCCTGGGAGCAGCCTGTCCCACCTCCCCGCCTCGCAGCCCCTGGCAGCCACGGTCAGCGCTCTCCCTCTGTCTCCCTCTGTGACCGCGGCTGCCTCGACGCCGCCCATAAGCAGAATTGCGCCGTATCTGTCTTGGCTTCGCTCGCTGCGCACCGTGTCCTCGGGGCCCAGCCATGCTGTCGCAGATGGCCGGCACTCCTTCTTCCTCGATTCCACTTGTGCGCACTTATCGAAAATGGGATCCCAAAGAGCGACCTGCACCCCCTCTGCAGTGGGGTTCACTGCAGCGCTGCTCGCTGCTCGCCGGAGCCCGGCCAGAACGGGGAACAACCTCGAGCTCTGCCGGGGAATGAATGGGTAAAGGTGTATGTGTGTCTCAAGGGGCCGGGGGAGCACTGAAGACCCGTCCCAGCAGGCAGCCGTCCAGCTCTCCCGCGGCCCTCAGCATCCTTTGTGTCACCCGCACAGGCCTCTGAGCCCTTGGTCGGCAACCCACACAGTTTCCCCACTGGCCACACGTCTTGGAGCCTCACTGGGGCGGCTTCCCTTCTCCTGGGACCAGCCCCAGGTCAGGGGATCCCGGCCCTGCAGGGAACCTCCAATCCTGAAAACCACAGTCTCTGGGGAAGCAGCCCTCACGCTGCAGTGCGGGGACACGCATCTGGGCGGTGGTGCTTGTGAACGTGAGCGTGGCCCTGTGCGTGGGCGTGCGGGGCGTGCGTGGGCGCGTGGGTGTGCGGGGCTGAGCTGCCTCCCGTGCAGCTGCTGGCAGATACCACTTTGCTCTCGCTTTGTTCCTCACAACCTCTTTGCACTGAACTCCAGATGCAAAGTGAAACGGTCACAAAAGAAGGATCTGGGTTAAATGCGTGCTAAACAGGTTTAAAATTACTGCTCATTGTTTGGAAGCAGATGCGCGCCTCAAACAAATGCAAAACATCGAGGCAGATGCAAAAGGGAGGGCAATTTGAAAATCGAATCCTAAGTGCTTGATTTTGTGGGGGGTGAGCGAGCTGCCTCCCCGGGCTGGGGGTGCCGCGAGGCTGGCGGGCCAGCTGCCCCGAGGGCAGGGAGAGCCTCCCGCATGCGACTCCAAGTCTCTGCTTTCTCGCTTGCACGGGGTCTTTGTTGCTCATGTCTTGGCAACTCCTATGGAAAGGAGCGCCAGGAGCCCCGAGCTCGCTCCTACTCTTTATTTTCTGAAGAACAGCCCGATGCTGCCGGGACCCTCTCTCTGTCCTCGCCCCCAGAGCCCCCGCCAGCCCCCAGGAATAGCCAGCGCTTGGTCCTGCCTTGGGGCAGCTCGAGCTTCTGTGCCTCGGTTCCATCCTTTGCTACATTTGGCTCACATCGTTGCTTCTGTGTTTTGCGTGTTGCTAACGAGGCTGCACTCCCACGATCTGCCCCCCGCCGGGCTCCACAAGCAAACCCGCTGGGCTCGGGACCCGTGTCCCACGATGTTCCCATCGCTTGCAGAACCGGGATCCGTGGTCTTCCGTTTTATCGTGGCACCCTGGAGAGGGTTCTGGCCCTTCTCAGTCTGTGGCAGGCATTTTAACAAGCCCCGAGTTGTACCTCTGCAGGGTGGACTCTCTTCGTGGAGGCTGGTGAGGCCTCTGGAGCCCGGACGGGATGCAGCCTGCCCAGGGCACCCGTGGGAGCAGCGCCCAGCCCCAGCCCAGCTCCGAGGCCGCCGCCCCAGCTGAAGACGAGGGCCCCAGGCTCACAGCTCGTTCTCTCTCCTTCTCAGTGTTTTAGTGTCAAGACAGTATTTGGGGGGAAGGTCAATAGTTTACTTACAAAATCTGACTTGGGATCATTTTCTCATCTTAACTCTGCTCCAGAAATGTTTTGCCAAAATGACTGAAAATTAGCTCTTGGAACAATGACCTGCTTTGGACTTTGTCCCCCCTTTGCGACTTAATCGTACCTGAATGCTGCTTTCAGAACCAACTCCCCACCTCGTGCATCCTTCACGTGCCTCCTCCTGTGACCCCTGTGGTGTCCACTTACAGAGGAGTGAGGAGAGTGTGAGGGCAGACCTGGGAGAGAGCGTGGGCGCCCTACAGGGGCCAGTGGGGAAGGTACTCCAGGAAGGGCACCGTCCAGGACAGACAGGTGGCCCTTGTGTTCCCGGCGCACGGAAGGGGCTCCAGAGCTGCCCCCCAGGGACATGGTCCCTGTTGCCCTGAGAGTTGGAAGCTTTGCAGGAAGTCGCAGAAATGGCTTTCCCAGGTTCAGATCCCTGCGAAGCCAACTTAACCCCATTTCAGTGTCCCAGGTCCTCACGGAGGGCTGCTGGCGACCCGGCACTGTCCTCTAGCGCGTGTCTCCTGCAGACTAGAAGGGTAACGCTCAGGTTGAAGACGCAGCCGAATGTTGCCAAATTAAATTACTGAACATGTTTAACAACTTCGGAAGCACAACCATCATCTGTGAAGAGAATATCTCTGTCTTGATCTGAAAATTGATGTTTTGCACATGAACCTATCCTTACTAAAGAGGCCTTCTTCCCAGAGAAACACTCCCCTCGGTGAAGGCTTTTTAGAGGATTAAAATCCCACTAAATTCCTTTAAAGGTAGGTGTAACAGCTGACTGCATCCCCTTAATCCCGTGCCTCTGGACCCGTCTCTCTCAGCAGCTTGACCAAGGCCAGGCTGTGGAACGTGGCCCGTGTCAAGCCGGGTCCCAGCGCCGGGTCCCCCGCTCATCCCGGTGGCACCTGTCCCCGTGCTATTCCTCACCAACCCTGATCTGCTGCTAACTGGAATGAGTTCATGCTTTGGGGGGAGCTGCTATGAGCCAAACGGTTCGCAGGACCAAGTCTGTTTTGCTTCTGGAAGGGAAGGCGCCCCGCGGAGCCGGCTGAGCCCCAGTGAGGTGCCAGGTCCTATGCCGAGCTCCGGCTCTCTGGCTTTCCTGTGCAGACGCCCTGTGTCCTGCGAGGAGACGGCCCCGGCGCTGCTTGTGCCAGGCAGGGGCGGGGGCAGGAATGCCGCAGGTGGCTGAAGGGAGAAAGGGCCACCACGGGGCGGGACGCCTGGGGCTGTGGAAAGGAGTCCCAGGAACAATGAAGAGAAGCTCCCAGAACAGGAAGCCTGGGCTGAACCCAGGGAATTTGGGAGATACAAGGCGTTCTCTTCGGGAGAGGCGGGGAGCACAAAAACTCAGCAGTTTCTCTCTACCTTAGATGTGTACGATGTGACGATGTTGGAAAAAGAGACAACTTTTGGACTTACAAGCTGTTCTTTTATTCAGACGTGTGACGGATAAGGAGACTGCAAATGTCCCCAAATCCACCCAGACGGTCTCCCAGCTTGGCCCCGATGGCTGCTGGCAACGTCTGGAGAGAAGCAGCGGTGGGGGGGGTGTATGATGGTCCCCCTCCCCCGCTCCCAAGCAGGCACATGGCCCCCAGTGCCTCGGTTTCCTCTTGTGGCATCAGTGCGTTGAACCCTAGGACCGTGGACCCTCGCGACACGGTGCCGTTCTATATCCCACCAAAGCCAAAAGGTGCCCCCATGCAGCGTCCCTGGCGTGCTCACCGGGGGAAGCTGGAGCGGGGTTGGACCGCTTCAATCCGGAGGCGGTTTTCTGTGTACACAATACAGCGCAGAAAATTGAAACAGAGGATTCCTGGAGGAGACGCATTGTAGCAAGCTATGTTGCAGCTCCGTCTGCCCTTTATTAAGTCCAGACATGGTGAAGAGCCCCACTCCTCCCGGGGTGTGGACAAGTGGGTGTCTAGAACCCTCGCAGACAGCAATTCTCTTTCTAAACAGCAGCGGCTGCGGGCCCCAGCCTCCAGACAGCCCTCGAGAGCCCACAAATGTCATGCACAATGCAGTCAGGTATGAGTCACACGCAGGGCTGGGGAGGGGCCGAGGCACAAGTGACACTGAGCGGCGGCAGCCCCACCCGAAAGCACGTTCGCAAAAGCGTCTTCTCTTCCCACTGTCCGCTCTGCATTGGCAGCTGGAGCCCGGCCACGGGGAGGGGGGGGCGCCGAGTGGGAGGCTTTCAGGGAATTAGAAGGCGCTGGGCACCCTCCCCCCCGACATGTGGGACGCACGCCTAGAGAGGCTCACTCACTCACGGGGTGAAGGGGGGCTCCCTGTCTCCCTGATGAGATTATAAGCCGCTTCGGCCACGCCTATTGTCTGCTGCTTGAGACGGGCTCCCTTTTCCTCCCGGGTGAGCCTCGGGAACAACGTGGCTTCTCGGCGGAGAGGGCTCTCCAGGCGGCTGGGGGTTAAGGCTGAGAGGAGGGCTATCTGCCTCTGGCCAGGGACGTGATGGAGAGAGAGGCAAAATAACACACAAACCCCCTAAGAAATACATAAATGATTGTCTACGAGGAGTATCAGTAACTGAATGCACAATCGGGCAAATCATCCCACAGCTTCCGGCTCCTTCCTGAGGACATGCACGTAATTGCCCCGCCCACTCCCAGGGTTTCGGGACCACAACCCAGGCCACACACAGCTGCCTGGAGAGGTCTGTGTTGAGACAGCCACCTCCTCCTCTGTCCCTAGTAAGCATTCAGCCTCAGCATGGCGGATGTGGGGTTGCTCAACTTGGGTTAAAATTTGGGAGCTGAAAGGGGCAGGAGAGGCCACCAAGGCAGAGATTGCCGGCCTGGGTGGCCCTGTCCCCGAGGGTACACTTGGGACTGGGGGTGGTCTCGGGGAACCCTCCTGGTGTGTAGCACTGAAAGCAAGGATGCTCCAGGACCCGATCCAGGCTCAGTCCTTGCGGATGGGAAACTGAGCCTTAGGAAAGCAAAGGCTCCCGTGTTGTTTCCAGAAAGAGCTGTGGAGCAGGAAGGAAGGGGGAGGAGCAAGGACTAACCTCGCCCGGGTGCCCCATCCTGGGCAGACCCCAGGCACACATGACCCGACCCCTCTCCCTCATCACAGCCTGTGACACGGCTCCTGCCATCCCCGCGTTCATTATGGGACATCAAGGCGGGAAGAGGAAGTGAACTAGACAGAAGCATGCAGCTCGGGAGGGAGGCCGTGGGTCTGAACCCGAGACTCCAAAATGCCTACTCCTCTCACCAAGACAGGGCAAGCATCAAGGAAGCTGTGCCCACCCCACTATTTTGCTGAGTACCCAGACTCGCTTTTAAGCTAAGGCAGCCTTTTCCTAAACCCACCTAAAGGATTAGGAGGATGGTGATAAATTTCATGTTCAGATGTGTTCAGGAAATACTGCACAGCATATCTGCCGGGAGAGTAAAGAAAAGAAGGAAGAAATTCATAAGGCACTGAGTTGTCTATAGTAAAGTCTATCGTAAAGATTTTCCATAATTCAACATTTTGACTCATCTGGTTACTAGTGACAAGTGCGATAAGCAAGTTGGGTGCCCACTGTCCCAGCCAGTAGTGGTTCATCTTATGTAACATCTTATGTAACAGCAAGTGTGAGCATAAGAGCACACGTGGGAAGGCTGTTTTTCTCACGTCACCACAAGTCCTGAGGTTGCTGCTCTGCTGTTTGTCTGACAGCTCAACAGCCTGAGGACCGCCGTCTACAATTCTCCTGAGCCCTCTTCCTGGCACAGAATGGCTGCCATGTCACTGTGGTCTCCATGATATCCATGTTCAAGGCAGAAAGGGCAAGCACGACCAAGGGGGAGGAAGATAAGGTGTGGAGCCGGCAACTTCGTGCATCATATGAAACGCCATGTCCCTTGGCCGCTCCAGCAGCAGTGGGGCTGGGAAATTCGAGTGTTTGGTTTTCCAGCATTTATGGCAGAGAAGGGCAGGAGTGGAGACATTTGGGGCCAGGGTGAGCCAACCTACTGTGAAAAGCGGAGCCTTTTGTGCCCTGTCCCTGGGGCCCCTAGAGGTGTTGGGGTCAGTGTTCTGACCACACCAGTCTCCCTCCCAATGCCGTGAATAGGAGAGTGCTGCCGATGTGTTTTTATGTGCGTAATTCACATTGCTGTATATCTCCATGTGACGTGACATAGGCCCTAGATATCTCTTGTTTCTCTAAGGAACCACAGAATGTGCCAGCGAGCAGGTGTAGTGAGGCCGTGCCCCAGAGACTTCACTTTCGCCCCCAGAGAGGAGGCAGTGCTCAGCATGTCTTCTCAAGAAATGGGGCTCCCTCGGGGGCATCAGCCGTGGGCTTTGGTGTAAGTCTAGAAAAGGCTCTGGACCCATGTCTTTCCTGGACCTTTCCAGCAGCCGCGCGCTCAGAGCAATGCGGTCAGTGACCTGGTGTGGCTGGGAGGAAGGCCTCCGGGTAGACAGGGGCCTGTAGAGTTGGTCTGACTCCCAAACAGGCGATGTGGAGGCTACCCTCGGAGCAAGCTCAGCGCTGCCCCGGGCACCACAGACAGCTAGTATGGTTTGGACCCAAAGGAGACCCCACTGTCCTTTGGGGGTCCGTGGCACCAGTGCAATGTGGGACCCAGCACCGCACGGCCACCAGACCCAGAGGACAGCCCCCCTGGTCCCCTCACAGGGCAGAGCACCCCACCCGACTGTCCCCTGTCTCCCTGCCCATCCTCTGTCTCCTCCCATGTCCCTCCCTGGCTGCCCACTCTTGACAGAGCCTCGCAGGTCCTGCGAGACTGGAAGACAAGCAGGAGGAGGGAGGTGCCTAAGCCGAGAATGTCCCTGGCTGAATGTTAATCTGACGTAAATGTGGTTTTGACCCACAAGGGACTAAGGAAACTGGGCGACGCGGCGTGACTCTTCTGTCTCAAAGCCTGAAGGTGAAATGTTCTTAGTTTCGAAATTTGGCCATTCGTGTGTGTTCCCTAGATATGCGTACATTTCTCCTCTAATGCATAAGAAAATGGGTAGAAAAAAACATGCTTCCTGAGGAAATCAGGATTCTCTTTGGAATCCGGACTCCCGCTCTGGCTGTGTTACACTGAAGGTGCCCCCCACCCCGGATCCCAGCAGATCTAGCAAGTGGTCCGTTAGGAATACAGTCCAGGGCTCCGGGGCAGCAGGTACAGCTGGAGAGGCCCACTGGGGCGTTATCCAGGGGAGGGGAGGGCACGAGTCACCGACTTCACCTCCCTCTGTCTGGGCTCTAAGTGGCTGTGGACGCACACAGGGAGCTCGGGGCAGCCCCGGGAAGCCCCGTAGTTACGTCCGGCCAGCGGCCTTGTCGGTGAGCCAGGAGGCGGGTCTCAGGTGGCCGTCTGTGTGGACCCCGAGCCGGGGGGCCCGTTAGGGGCTCATGCATTGCTGAACCACAGATACGGCAGGCTAATCCTCTGGTCATTTTTAGCCACTGTGTCAAGCACTTTCTGACTCAGCGACCGGGAGTGGACACAAGGCACTGTGGGAAGAGCTGTGGGTTGGAGCCCGTGCTCGTGCCAGCACCTTCCGCAGAAGGGGGAGGCAGCAGGAGTCTTGAGCCGTGGGCTACCAGTTTTCCTTCTCAGGCACCGGAGGAAGGACATCATTCTCCAAAAAGAGACTCTTGCCTCAGCTAAGAAAGAAACTTCCGTGAAATGTATCCGGCAAGCTCGAACCGCAGATCCCTGAGCGCTCCGGAGAGTGTCCCATTCCTGCTTCTGAAGGTCAAAAGGCCAAGTGAAGACAAGGTCACTCTGAGTTAGCCCCTTGTTCTCACGTGAGCCACCTGCTCCCCGCGGCCCCCGGCACGTGGACTGCCTCCCACTCCCAGCCAAGACGGACCATCTTAGTAAGAAAACAGATTTGGGCCGGATACTCCGTTGCTTCCCCAAACCAGCCCTGCTCTGATTCCTTCCTCACAGCGACTGCAGGTAACACTCTTTTCATCATGAATTTAATGTCACGTATCCCCTTTAATCGAGGATGCCAGGACCCATGGCAGTGGGCTACGTGCAGGGGTGCAGACGAGCCCATCTGAGGGTAACAGGTTGACCACAGTTAGCACCACCGAGCCCAGACTGAGGACAGCTGGAGACCCCCTCTGTGCTCCTGCCCGAGAGGGCCCGTTGCTGTACACACCCCGCAGTTCTGCAGACCCCGCCCGGAGGTGCTCCGGCAGCAGGTACTGCTGCGGTAAGAATCTTTATTTGCCAGTAACGTGACAATTCCGGCCGGTTTAAGGGAAAGGAACGTGCTTTAAGACACGGTAAGAACATCGGTCGCACGCACCGTCGCCATCAGGCAACACCCCCTCCTCTGTCCTCTGCTCTTCTCCTCTTTCCTTCCCCGGTGTCCCAGGCGCCCCTGTGTGTCTCCTCTCCTGTCTCTCTGTGCCGACCCCAAACCCCAGAAGTGAACCGGCTGGGTGGGCGTAAGGCACAGTCCCCCTCTGTCACATCAGCTGTTTCCAGGGCTTGAGGTCGCCTGGTACCGCCTGGTCCCTGGGCTCTTTTTAACCCAGACGTGGCATAATTACGAAGACCTAGAGGGTCACGGCCAGCAATTAACTTCCGTCTTCAGGAGGTGACGCTCCACTCCTCGAGAACAGTCAGGAGGAGGGAGAGGTAAGCCGAGAGAAAGCAAAAGGCTAACCCAAGCCGGGGAGTGGACTGAGTCCCTCAGTGAGGAACCTGGGAAGGCAGTGGTGCCGGTCGCCTCGACCCCATCCTTAGAGGAGTTGGGAGGTGCTCGGGGCCGTGCTGGGGGTCGTGGCCTTGTCTCCCTCCCGTTGCAGCCGCATACGGACATCTCTGATTACCGGCGTCTTACAAAACCTTTGGTACCGCGTTTGCCTTCCCTCCACCTGAGCCAGATTTTGCTTGTTACGTGCTCAGATTCGTTTATTGTTCTTATATGAAAAACAGACCTTGTTTTGAATAAAGTCGTGTCTTGCACTGTTTCCCAAGAGAACCACGGCAAGTTCCTGGCACACGAGGGGCCGTGCCTTTGCCCACGCTGGGCTCCGTGCACCACCGCCCACCCTCGGTCCCCCGGCCGAACTCCGCACCCCTGCCCGGGGGGCTTCCTCCAGCAACCCCGGGGACGCTGGGTCCCCCACTCCAGGCTAAGACGCTCGTCACTTTATACTACGCTGGGGTCCCTCAGCTTTTCGTGGACTTTGTAAAACAAGTGGGATAAATGTGAGCCAAATTGACCTCAAGAGCTGACAGACTCTGTTTTAGAGAAAAAACCGGGAAGTTGCCATTCCTTACTTCAGCCTGCGCGAGTACTGAGCGTTATTTGAGGAAAAGGTTTACTAACAGGATGAGGAGAACACGGTCACACCTGCAAAATGGGAAAAAGATCCAACAACATACTTAACGGCCCTCGGTGTCTTTGGGCGTCACAGGAGATGCCCGCGAGATGGGCATCAGGGCAGTCGGGGGAGGGACCGGACCGCGGGGCGCTGCCGTGGTCCCGACGCGGGGCTGGCTCGGGGCTCACCGCTCTGCAACTCCGTCCCTGGTCGCCTCACCCCTCGGGCGCCCCTGTGAAGAAGCCACAGTGCTGACTGCGGTTTGCCCCCCGGAAAGTCTTCATTTCAGCTCCCACTACTGCAGGGCAATGGTTTTTCCCATGTGTCCTGGGAACCACAGCAGAGGAGGCTTCGGAAGAGAGTACAGAAGCCGGACCCTTTGTGACCTGAATGCGTCCCTGCCCAGGGGACCCTCTATTAACCCTCTATTAGGAGGTGATTTGGCACACGTGTACCGGCCACCTGCGTGGCATCTGTGTTTGGTCCTGTGAATCCCTGAGTCCGCCCACGGGACATTCAGTGGCGTCCGTGTACTTTCCGCTCCAAGCTTCCTGCATGCCCTGTACCTGCGTCTCCAGAAGTGGGGACTCGTGTGTGGCATCCGACTCAGTCTTCATTAATCCAGCATGGGGTTTCCCTGAATACATCCTTCCTCGTCTTGTTTTGGGGGGGACGGTTTCCTGCTTCAGAGGCCGACATAAATATGCTCTCCGGCCCTAGGAAGTCCCAAAACCTAAAGGAAGATCACAAGCTCCCCACGGCTCTCGGTCTGGGACTCTGGACCAGGAGGGCGGCAACGCAGGCACCGACAGCAAACGTGGCAGCGGCCGGGGACCCTAGATCTTGGCTCTGTTCAAGCCCCACTCCGTGCACCTGCTGTCCCGAAATCCGCACATCTTCTCGGAACCCCCATCTGGACATCATTGTCACCAAGGTTGTGGAAAGTTAATTAAGGAGAAGAAATGGCCACGGGGCCCACCCCCCCAAACCCGTGCCTGGCGACTGTGTGTCGTGGGGAGCACGTAGCTCAGAGCCAATCGCCAGCCCCTGGCCTGGAGGGGGCGTCTCCACAGAGCACCCCTTGCTGAGTCCATGGGCCGTTTAAAACAGGCGACTGGGAGAAGACAGACGCTTCCTCCAGTGATAATCCCCCAGTGCCCGCTGCCGGCCCGCCAGCATTCCTGGCACTGGGGACAGAGATGACATGAGGATCAGTCGGGCTTGTTTCCAGCCCTCAAAAAGTATAGTTTTGCAGGGTGAGAAACCGATATTCCAGAAATACAAGAAATCCTGAAGGGGCAGAGGCCGAGCACAAAGAGCCTCGTGGGGACTCTCCGTCAGTGACCGCCTCCTTCCCCTGTGAGCCTCCCGCTTCTGGGCGTGGAGGTTTCTCTCCTGCCTGCTGCACCCACCGCCTCCCGCACCCAGTATCCTCGTCAGAGGCATCTCCGGAATGTGCCACGTACGCAAGCAAGTGAATGCTTTTGTCTTCTTTCCTTGGATGTGCACACAAGCGACGCACCCTGTGACACGGTGTCTCGCCTGGATCCGCATCTCGAAGCCCAGCAGGCTGGGGGCCGGGAGGAAACCTTCTATTCTCCTCCATGATGACCGATTCATTCCCTTGGACAAATGAGCAATGATTTGTTTAACCAACTCTCTACTGTCGACTGCGTTTTCTAATACTTTGAAATAAAAATAAAGAATCCCGTGCATGTGTGAGGGACACATTCCTAAGAGTGAAGTTGCCTTTGGAAATTGACAAGCATTTGTTGAAATCGTCACGTGTATCGCCAAGTTGTTCTCTAGAGGGGCCGTGTGGGGGACAGTCCTAGAGGACTGTAGAGAGTTCTTGTCTCTCCACACCTTGTCAGTCTCTTCCCAGCTCAAGGGGGCGAGGATTCATCATTTTTGCTGTAATTAGCCCTTCGTGGACTGAGGCTGGGCACCTTCTCAAATGTTGAAGACCCGTGCATGTTCCCTTTCTGGGACCTGAGGACCTGTGGATGCTGAACATACCCGTCGGACTGGAAATCCTTCTTCTCTGATGGACTTATCGGAGGACTCACATCTTACGGAAAGCTCAGACATGGCTCTGAGCCACTCCTTTGTCTTCTCCTTCTGTTCCAGGCTGGGGAATGGCAACCACCGGTGTCGAGGACAATAAGCTGAGGTGCCTTAGCCTTGTCTTTCACCAGATGTGGTCAGTTACAAAGACCTTCTTACTTTGATCTTGTCCCTGGAAAAATGTCCTGTTAGTTTTAGGACTTCTTGTATTACGTACAACCTTTTGATCTACTTAAAGTGTAACCTCGTCAAAGGTGGGACTACGGGCTACTCGGTTGTTTCCACGTAAGTCAAAATCCATCTTCCTCTCCCCTGTTTGAAACATCACCTTTATCAGATGTCAAATTCCTCCGCACGTTTGGGTCTATTTCTAGACTTTCAGAGCCATCGTGGATCTGTCTATCCAGGTACTAATTCTACACCGTTTACCTTCTGTCGTTGCGATGCACGTGTCTACCTACTAGGACTGATGATTCCTATTCTCTTCCCCCCAAAAGCCACATTATTTACCAGCCTTAAGTGTTTATTTATTTTTTTGTTTAATTTTATTTTTTCAGTGTTCCAAGATTCCTTGATCGTGCACCACACGTCCAACATATCTTGTCCTCCCCCATCCAAAAAGGAGGAGGAGGAGGGAGAATCCTTTAGTGGGTTTTTACCAGAATAACATTAAATGTATAGATTAACTTAGAAAGAAGGGACGTCTCTGTGACGTGGGCATTGGATCATGTCAAACAACGTCCTGCACTTTTGCTCAAGCTTGCCTCATGCCTTCGGGAGACTTCGGGTTTCCTGTGAACTCTCCACACGCGTCTCTTCCTTCTCGTTGCTCTAAGTGGCCTCTAGGCAGCGGCCCACCAGGTGCGGCCGGGGGGTCGTCATCTCAGACCTTCGGACGAAAAATGAGAAATTTGCCTTCTTTTACTCTCGCTCATTTCCTGACCTCTCCAGGGTTTGGGGGACACGGTTGCACACACGAGCCCCGTCCCTCTCCGGCTGTAGATTCCTACAGACCCGCCCGAAATGCTTCCGTCTTTGCCGTGGTTCTAACTAGCTGGAGTTGTCCTGAGAAGCCTCATGACACCCGTGACACCTGGGACGCCCGTGACACCTGTCCGGCCTGAACAAAGGACGCTCCTGCGGCTCCTCTCAGAGCCCTTCTCTGCAGGGGGCAGCGTGTTAGCATCGGCCTCCCCTCCTCTTAGAGGGAACATGCATTTGCCTCCAGAAAGTGACTTCCTGGCACGTAACCCAGTCTCTCACCTTCTCTCCGCAGGCCCTACCCGCCGCCAGCGCCGTGTCGAGCTCAGGGGACCCACGTCCGCCGCAGCCCAGCAGCCTACCTCGAAGCCGGTCTTGGAGGCACGAGGAGCCGAGAACCGCCTTCGTCAGGAAGCACCATCGAGACACGAACGCGTTTCCTCCGCAGCCCCCTTCGCTCGACATCCGTGCCCGGGATACAGGTGCTGTGCGCCAGCGTCCAGACGTCTGTGCCCGAGCCGAGGTCCGTACCTGTTTCCACGGTTCCCAGGCCTTCGGACCCCGGGCCAGCCGTGGGATGAGGCGGCTTCTGTCCGAGGGGCCCCACCCGCTCCAGGAACCCCGCTCTCTTTCATGTTCCGCACTGAGCTCAGCACACCGCGTCACCGGCCCAGGAAGACCGTTCTTTGCATGTCACACCCGGCCCTGAGACGCGCTGCGAGGACGGGCTGGCCGCGGCCCTCCGCCGTTAGTCTCTGGTGGCCTGTCCTTTCCTTTCCCCTTGTTCATGCAGAAACCGAACGGACCGGCGGACTCCGCCTTGCACGGCATTAATAGGTTAAAAGCAAAACCCAATGAAAAGCTCATCCCGGCGTTGTTTCCAGTGGAGAGGATAAAGCCCCGCTCACGCGGAGCCTGTCCTACACCCACAGCCCCCGAGAGCCCAGAGCGCAGTCCGCACACAGCTGCCGCCCCGACGCCCGGGCCCTCAAGGGCACCTCTGACCTCTGGTCAAGTTTCCGTGAAGGGAAACACGGAGGACGAGGAATTTCACGGTGTGCGAGGGTTACGCGTGCTGGAGTCAGTCTGGCCTCCTCCGGGACACAAGGCAGATGGGAGAGCGTCAGTTTAGAACAAAACGACAAGCGTGTAACTCGGTCACTATGACCAGGGGCCTGAGGTTTACGAGAGGCTGTTTCTGTAAGGCAGGGGTTCTTCTCCCAGGACGATTCCCGGTCTGCGGAGGAGCCGCTCCGTAAGGGAACCGGGGACGGAGGCGGAGGGAGAGGTTCCCCCAATGCTGTTGGAGCCGGAGCAGAGCTGTGCGTGCAGGACTGCGGCGCTCACCTGCCCCACGGGTGGCCTCACCCGGTCAGAGCATCCCTGGCCTTCAGGAGGTGCTGGCGACAGACACACGCACCAGGGCTGTGGCGACAGGACCCTGCCGTGGACACCGTGTTATTTCCGGCTCTGGAGCGTCCACAGAGAGCCCCTGGGAGGGAATCAAAGACGCCCCGAGTGGAAGCGGCTGCAGAACGCGCATCAAGGACGCGTCCGTCAACGGGGCATGTGGGCCACGACTCGGCGTGAAATTTCTGAGGTGGCTGCTCAGTGGCGGGGGGATGTGACAAACAGGATGCCCTGAGCTGTGCCCGGCAGCCGCCCCGAGAGCCTGTTCTGGCACCGGGACCAGTCCATGGGACTCGCCCTTGCGGGAGGGCCCCGGGTCCGCGGCCCGGCCGTCACAGGGCCCCAGAAGAAATTGAAAAAAAAAAGGAAGCTGCCCTGCTCAGCCCAGTGACTAAGACAGCTGAGGCTCGCCAGCTTCTTATCAACCTCGCCGCCCCGGGCACAATTAGGCCTGGACCAACGCATCCGCTAAGGTCGATTTGGATTTGGATTACAAACTGCCGTCATCTGGGCGACCAGGCCTGCAGGCGGGAGCAGAGATGGTACTTGAAGCTGAGGACCGACGGACAGCCAGAGCCCCGCCTGAGCCCCTCGTCCGTCCGTCTGTCTGCCCATCCATCCGTCTGCTCGTCCAGCCGTAAGTACGAATGCACGCTCCTAGCTCCCCTGGGAGCCGGGCTCTCCACGTTGGGTGGGCGTGTGACACGCCGCTTCCCTAGGGCTGTCGCGTGTGTTTGTGTGTGGGGGCTTATCTCCAGAACTCGCGGGGGCGACTGCCCTCTTTCTAGTCTCTCGGATGTCCTGATTTTTCAGACAAGGGGCCTAGATTCCCAACGGGCCTGCGCGGGTGTGTGCGATCCGGGGCCGGAAGAGCATCTCCTAGTTTTATTTTCTGATAAAAAAAGGGCGAGGGATCCGGAAAACAAGTAGCAGAGCTGTTGGAATCAGGACAGACTGGGTCCTAAAGAAGGAAAGGGTCAGCCAGCGAATGCGATAGAGCAGGGAGAGCTGGGCGCGTCGGGGAAAGCCCCGGGGAGGGGGCAGGAGGCTCTGTGCGCCGCTGGGGCTGGACCCTCAGGAGGACAGGGCTGGAGTGGGTCACGGGAACGACAGCGCTTCTGAGAGGGCAGGGGAAGGGGCGTGGAAACCAAACGGACAGCTTTGACCTCAAAAAGACGAATACAGCAGGCAAGGGGCAACCGCGTGGTGGGCTGCGGGGCTCCCGGTTTGAGGGGTGGGAAGATGAGGCTGGACCCCAGCCCCCTCTGCTCAGGAATCTTCTGGCAGCCCCAGTGCGGGGGTCCCCACGGTGGGGAGGGTGCCTCTGCGTGACCTCCCACCCCCAAATGGCCCAGAGTCGCAGGGGAGGGAAAACCCCAGGAACCTGAGAACTGGCCATTATTTTTCTGTTCTAGGAGTTCCTGTTCCGTCGATAAAATATTTTAGAATACGAAGCAGTTATTTTTGGATAAGAGGGATGATGCCTGGGGAGCATGAGGTTGCCAGAGAACGGGTACTTTCATACATTGTCGAGGGCATGAATATTTTTTTAATTTTTAATTTTTTTATTAACATATAATGTATTATTAGCCCCAGGGGTACAGGTGTGTGAATCGCCAGGTTTACACACTTCATAGCACTCACTACAGCACATACCCTCCCCAAAGTCCATAACCCACCCACCCTCTCCCAACCCCCCACCACCCAGCAACCCTCAGTTTGTTTTGTGAGATTAAGAGTCTCTTATGGTTTGTCTCCCTCCCGGTCCCATCTTGTTTCATTTTTTCCTTCCCTGCCCACCAAACCCCCCACGTTGCCTCTCAAGTTCCTCATATCAGGGAGATCATATGATAATTATCTTTCTCTGATTGACTTATTTTGCTCAGCATAATACCCTCTAGTTCCATCCATGTCATTGCAAATGGCAAGATTTCATTTCTTTTGATGGCTGCAGAGTATTCCACTGTGTATATGAACCACATCTTCTTTATCCACTCATCTGTTGATGGACATCTAGGCTCTTTCCATAGTTTGGCTGTTGTGGACATTGCTGCTATGAACATTCGGGTGCACGTGACCCTTCGGATCACTACATTTGTATCTTTAGGGTAAATACCCAGTAGTGCGATTGCTGGGTCACAGGGTAGCTCTATTTTCAACTTTCTGAGAAACCTCCATGCTGTTTTCCAGAGTGGTTGCACCAGCTTGCATTCCCACCAGCAGTGCAGGAGGGTTCCCCTCTCTCCGCATCCTCGCCAACATCTGTCGTTTCCTGACTGGTTAATTTTAGCCATTCTGACTGGTGTGAGGTGGGATCTCACTGTGGTTTCGATTTGTATTTCCCTGATGCCGAGTGACGTGGAGCATTTTTTCATGTGTCTGTTGGCCATCTGGATGTCTTCTTTGCAGAAATGTCTGTTCATGTCCTCTGCCCATTTCTTGACTGGATTATTCGTTCCTTGGGTGTTGAGTTTGATAAGTTCTTTATAGATTTTGGACACTAGCCCTTTATCTGATATGTCATTTGCGAATATCTTCTCCCATTCTGTCGCTTGTCTTTTGGTTTTGTTAACGGTGATGAAGTCCCAATAGTTCATTTTTGAGGGCATGAATATTTTTAGAAAAGGGTTTGCCATCTATTTTTTGTAGCAGCAAAATGACCTTTGACCTACAAATGCCACCCTTAGGAATTTTCTCCTAAGGAAAAAAGCCAAATAACATAATGGAAATATACGTAATTCATTTGCAATAGACAACATGGGGGGCAAGTAATAGGGGAGTAATTCTGTCGATTATGGGACACATGTCTGTTGGGAACTTTTTAGACTCTAACAATATGGAAATTTCTAATGACTATAAAATGACGAATGCAGGATTAGGCATGGATCATACACTTAGGTTAGTTAGATAGGGAACGTAATGATGCAGAAAGAAAAACTGAAAAGGAATAAACCTCTTCATCCTATAATCAGATGGAATGATATTTTTGTGCAATTCTCGATATGTTTTGATGTGTGTTTAGCCTCTTATTTTATACTTTCCATGTGTCCCAGCTCGTAGCAGGCAGAATTCTCAGGGCCCCCCAAGACTCCCCCTGTGAGCACCCCTGCAGATGTCTGAGTAGGTAAAGTTGCCTCGTAGGAAATCCCGTCTCAGCAGAGGGGTCCTCCATAGGCCCTGGGAAGGGGGCTGCCACCTGCTCGCCCCTGCAGAGGGGATCCGAGGGCAGCTCCCGGCGCACAGACAGTGGAGCTTCAGTCCCAGAACCTCCCCCACCGCCGTTCTCCCAATGACCCCCAGCTGGCAAGAGGCCCGCCTCCTGGGGGAGCTCAGCGCCGGTGGCCTGGTGGTTTCAGCCTGCTGGGACCCACGCGGAGGATGCCAGTCGCCCACATCCAGGATCCTGACCCACAGAACCCATGAGAAGGACGTGCGTGTGTTTTAAGGAACCAAGTTAGTGGTGATTGGTCAGGCAGTGTTGCAATAAGAATACATACCTGTGGGGTTTTGTGCCCGTATTGGGCGGCTTTAGGTTGATCACGTTTTCTTCTGATGTTCGTTTGTCTTCCTCTCCTAGTTTGGTCGTTTCCCGTTGTTTCTGTCTAAGTAGTCACCATGGCTATTAACACAGGAATAAGTAACCTACAGAAGTCGGGACTGGCCAGGGGCTTCAGCCTCTGTGGACCCCTTTACCACCAAGGACACCTAATGGTTTCCCCGCACCCCACCTTGGGGGCCGTTGCTGATTTCAACCTGGAGACCTTGACTACTTTCCATTTAAACTCCTCACACGGAACTCCTGTTTTCTACCGTCAGTGTTTACCTGGATTTCCCCACATATTTCCACAGTTTCCTGTCCTCTATCCCATTTTTTATCCCAGACCGGAGAATGGTTGTCACACGCCTGCTGGGTGACATTAAACCCCCTGTGTCCCCTGCTTTCCCTCTGTGCTCGAAAGGCGGTGTTGCCGCGCGTTGCTGTCTGAGGGCGACGGCTCCTCGCTCTCGGGCGTTCCAGGTGGAATCCCGGTTTCCCGGTTTCCCGGTTTCCCTGTTTCCGCTCTTGCGGATGAGTCGGCGGTCGGTCACTGCTGGGAAGGCCGTCTGTCCCTTCTCACCGGGTGCTCCCGACCTTCTCCTGCCTGTGTCCTGCCCTGTCGCTTTATCATGCTGAGTCTAGGCGTGGATTGCTTTTCCATATTACGCTGTAGATAACCGGGTTCCCCAACGTGCGGGAGGCATCTTCCGTTAGTTTCTATCCGGTTCTAGTTTCCTGGTCTTCGTGGCATTTTTTACACATATTTTAATGTTTTTTATTCATCCGAACATATTACAAATGCTTTGTTTTCTGGGTCTGTAATTTTAACATCTTTGCTTTACCATACTCTTGTATCTTCTTGTCTGCTGAAATTTCTCATCTGTTCACGCCTGCTGTTCACCTTTCCTATCCGTACTTTACGAGGTTGATCGTAGTTACTCAAACTCTTGGCGTCTGATAGTTCTGACAGTTGGGTCGTACCCGCCTCTGGTTCTGTCAACTCTCTGTTTCCTAACGGTGAGGATAGTTCTCTTTCTTTTCTTTTCTTTCTTTTTCTTTCTCCTCCTTTCTTCTTCCCTCCCTCCATCCTTCCTTTCTTCCTTCTCTTATGTGTCTTTCAATCTGGTTAAGAGTGAGGCGGTAAGTGTGGGCCGCAGTCCTGGGGTAGCTACGTTCATGGGGTAGCTACGCCCCCTCTTCCACTCGGCCAGTAAAGCTACAGCTGAGTCGCTCTGTCAGAAGCTGAGTTTGGGATCTGTTGTTGCTATGGTTGCGCTCCCCCAGCCACCAACTCCAACTCCTCTCACTCTGCCAGAGGGTGGGGTTGCTTTGTCAGGGAATTTTTCTCACGTCCACTTCCCTCTGCGTGTCAAGCCGCCCGTTTTCACCCCTGCTCTCTCTGCGCACACCTGCCCTCCCCCAGGGTAGACCGCCGGACCCGCCCACCAGCACCCGCGAGCCTGGTGTTGGCACTCGAGGCTTCTCTGGCTCGGTGCAGACTCAGTCTTGGCAAGCACCGCCTCCCTGGGTCTTGGGAGGGGAACGTTCTCGGTAACGCAGCGGAAAACCTCGAGTGGTTCCCACCAGGCTGGCTTCCTGCCCCTCACGTCGGGAAGAGCCTTCACCCTTATCCTCCCGCAGCCATGGCAGGCTTCCGTCTGTGCCCTGGGAGTGAAGAGATTTGCTGCCCTTTCCTGGGGATCACGGCTCTTGTTCTGTCGTCGGGAGGGACCTAGGGAAGGCTCTCTGCTCCCGCTGCGTCTGGGAGGAAACGCCATCTGGCCTCCTTCCCTATCCCCCGTCTGCTCAGGAGGACCCACACGGGTGCAGTCTCCCTTGTGTCTGTGACTCCTGGGGCTTTTACCTCTATGTCACCCCACACTCAGCCGTAGGCAGTTATTGCCCCCCCCCCCGGGGGGACCCCAGCCTCTTCCCCTGCTCTGACCCTGCGGAGCCCAAGCTCTGTTTCCGCTCCGCTCAGAGGCTCCTGTCTCCCTGTACACGTCAGGCTTTGGTTGACCTGAAACATCAGTGCTCTGACGGGAGCAAGAGCAAACACTTTTGGAGATTACCGGCCTTTCCCCACAGTTAGGGCCCGAGCAGCCCTCTCCCAGCTTCTGCCTGGTGGCTCCGTTTCCCGCAGCCGCCCCGGCACAGCGTATCCAACCTGTGCCCTTGGGTGCCCTTCTCGTCCTGCCCAAACCTTGCCGTCTCAGACTCCTCTGTGGGAGATGACGTCATTTTCATACTCACGAATATCCCCGAGGAAGTGCCTAGGAGAAGACTCGCGGGACGGCAGGCCAGATGCGTTGGTGACGGTCGCATCTGCCGCCGGGGCGCACGCACACTCGGCCGGCAGCGTGGCGTCCCCACACTTCCCGATCTTCGCCTGTCGAAGAGTGAAAACTGGCTGCTGTGTCATTTTAACGTGCTTTTCTCGTATAATAGTGAAACTGAGCTTCTTTCCTATAGGAAAGCTATTTTCGTTCCGTGCTGTACACTTAAAAATGGTTAAAATAGTAAATTATATGTTCTATATTTTTCCACAATAGAAAAGCTACTTGCATTCTTTTTGATGAACAAAATATTCATCTTTTCACTCACTTTATAATAATGTGCTTCCGTTGATTTTCCTCAGGTTCTAAGTAGATAATCATATTTTCTGCAAAGAAGGACAACACCACATTTCCCAGTCATACTGGGGGGAGTGGGCACTCTCGTCTCCCCTGGACTTTGCCAGGAACACGTTCCCGTTCTCACCCGCAACTGCGCAGTGGCCGGTCGGCCTGATGTGGTCAGTCTTTGTTAGAAGAGATCTCTTCTGCTCTAGTTTCTAAAAACATGTTTTAATCCAGAATCATTTATCCTCAAAAAAAGTGCCTCTGAAATGAAGAAGAGTGTCGCACCGAGCTCACGACTCCCAGGGGGACTGTGGTCACATGAATGGCTGGTGTCGAAGCCCCCGTGGGAGTGGGTTCCGCATGCGACACCGTCCCACCGACCTCTGGACAGTCCCACTCCAGAGTCCCATTTCGACCCTTCTGTCGGTTCCCTGGTATGTGGGCGATTCTTCGAGGGTCATCTGCGGCATCTGCCTCCTGAGGACCCCTCCCCCGTTGCCCCACCGGGGAGCAGCCGTGGGCCTGGGGCACAAGGTCTGGATGCCCAGCACCCAGCATCGGAGCCCCGTGGCCTCAGGGCGCCGTCCCGGCGACACCAGCCTGAGCTTCCTCCCTTCAGTGTCTCGGGAGCCTCTGCCCAGCTGCCTGCCAAAACGTCTGCACTCGGACATCCGGCGTCTCACCGAGCTATGTCTAGCCTAAGCCTTCCCTCGCTGGTTCTCCTTGAAAGTAGGGTATTTCCCTCAAAACCGTGCATCCCGGTCTCCACTCGGGGATGTGTTCCTACGTCGCAGATGCGACTCTTGCGTTTTCCTCACTTCTAGGCTCCCCCTCACAATGCCGGTGACGGGCACTCTCCCCCTGTGCTGCGTGTGCTCTGCGCCCGATGCCCTCACACAGGCCCCGTCTGCCCCCAGTCTTGTCCCCATCCTCCACACCACCGGTCCCACTGCCTCAGTGGCGCCTCTGCTCTTCCTGCCCCAACACGGCCAGAGGACTCACCATGACGCTCGCTCTGCTCTTTCCTTCCAGAAGCATCCGGCCACGGCGTGGTCCGCTGGCTCTCGCACCACCTCAGCTGCTAGCTCGAGTGCGTCCTCACACAGGCACACGTTACACAGAGAGCACAAAGTTGCGGGGCAACACGTCCTCCCTTTCCCCACCTTTGATGCTGCCCAGAGCGGGGCTGGTCCTCTCCCTCGCACGTTCGCTTCTCCCTTCCGTACGGACACTGTTCCAGAGATGTCCCAGGAAGCCTTCTCTGTGCCTCGTCTTGTGTGTCCCCATATCTGGGTCAGGACGACCGTCTCCAGCTGTGCTCCCCCTGGACCAGCCTCAGGTGCCTCCGCTGTCCCCCTGAGTGCTCCTACAGCCTGTCCCCTGCTCGCGGGCTGGTCAACGGACACCGGCACGCTTGCTGTTCGGTAACTGAGGCAGAGGGGAGGTGCTGGGAAGGGGTGAAGCTGTGTGCCAGGGGCCTTCCTGTCTGAGCACACTGTGCGGTCGTCAGGAGGCAGCCAGGCCACAGGCGCGACCCCTGCTCCCATCACTCACGTCCGCTGGGATCGCTGCATTTCCCGGGAGGACCCCGGGTGCCGGAAGGACAGAGGGGGTCCCCGCGCCCACACCTGCTCTTGGGCGGGCCCTGCTTGCTCCGGGCCATCGGATGGAGGGAGCTCAGACACTCCGGTAACAGCGGAGAACAGTTCCAAGAGGGAGGTCAGGACCTGCCCCGCCCCTGTGACACCAGCGTAATTTAGCTCGCGCTGTTGTGCTCATGTTCTGTGACCTTGAATTTCCCTTTTCTTAAGGAAATTAAGATTGTTGTTTAATCGAGCCCAACTGCCCCGGAACTAGTAAAGGTCTCTAGGACTCTGACTTCCTATGACAGGTTCGTGCGTAGCCGGCCAAGCTTTGTACCAAGATCATCCAGGCCCCCTGTGGGACTGAGGACCCGGCCACACATTCTCGCTCCCTGACCGCCTGCGGAATGGGCTCCGGCTGGTGGCTTGGCGCTTCTAGCAACATGGGGCGGCTGGAGCGTGTTCCTTAAACACCACGGGATCCGTCGTTGTGTCCGCGGACAGGAAAGTGCTTAATACGGGCGAGGACCAAGGGGCTCCGGGTCCGGCTCCATGTGCTTCCGTGGTTCTGTAGTCCCTGCAGTGATGTCTCCGGGCCTTACAGGGGGAGAGCGGGAGTTCAGGTCGGACCCCGGCGGCCCGGGCAGACGCACCGCCCATGGCGTGGCTTGCGCTCGGCGGAGTCTGGTCTTCTAGGACATACCGAACGCGTCCTTCCCTCTCAGTCCTCACCCGCTACAGACGCGGCTGGATGGAGACTACGAGGCAGAGTCGTGACAGTCAGACAGAGGAGAAGAAAGAAACGGTCCGGATAGATCAGCGCTTTCCCAAATTGAACCCGCGCGTGGAATTCCTGGGCGTCTTTCTGGTACGCGGGTTCTGGGTCGGTGGATCTGGGAGGAATCCCAAGATTCTGCCTTTATTGAAAGTATTTAGGTATTGATTTCAGAGACAGCGCACGAGAGCAGGCGGGGCAGAGTCTTAGGCTGACTCACGTCCTTCGTCCCTCCGCGGGCCAACCCCGCTGCCGTGTTGGATCCTCCACATCCCACAACAACTCTCTCTCTTTTTTACAAAAAAAAAATTGTTAATTTCCTTGAGGAGGGGGAGGGGCGGCGGGAAAGAGAGACTGAGGTGGGAGTCCCACACGGGGCTGGATCTCGCGACCCTGAGATCACAATCTGAGGCCAAGCCAAGAACCGGACACTTAACCAACTGAGCCCCCAGGTTTCCCCCAAGACTCCACCTTCTCCACAAGCCTCCAGGGGCTGCCGCCTCGGCCGGGCCCACAGGCCTCACGGAGAGGGTCAGGACACGCCTGTGCGGGCTGGGGCACAGAGCTCCCGCGGCAGAGCCCCTCCAGGACCAGAGGCTCTTGGTGGCCAACGACCTCGTGATGAGAGTCAGAGGACAACCCACCTGGCGGGACGGTCCAGTCAGTGCTGGGAGGGAACTGGGGGCAGGCGGGGTGTGGAAGGGCCCTTGGAAGGGCCGCGGGCAGGGCTCTGGCCCCACACCCCTGGAGAAGCTCTGTGGGCAGGGCCCCACTGTCTTGTCCCAAGCAAGTGGGCTTGGCTGGATGACCTCCGGAGCTCGGCTCGGCTCTGACATTGCGAGCCATAGGCCTGGAGCGGAACGCTTGCCCAGTGGGGGCTCGTTACTATGCACACGGAGTAACACAGTCATTACAGTTGACACCGGCACTGAGCGCGAAGGACTTCGATTGATATAAAAGACGCCCAGATGTTGCAGATTTGAATTTGCATGTTAAAGTACTGTTTTCCCAGGGGATCAGAGATGTAAAAACTGCCTTCACACCACTTGTTAGCCCGCAGAGCTGTGGCCCGGGGTCGGCTGGTCGTGCAGGCTGAGGAATTGCGTTGGTCAGAGTCACAGGGCTGGGGTCATTGTTTCCTTGAACCTCTAATTCCCCCAAAGTTTCACCAGCTGGAGAGAGGCTGGGGACAGGCCTGCAGATCTGGAGAAGTTATGCTAATTTCGAATGTGGGATAATGTAGCCCGGGCCCGGGGAAGCGTCTCTTCTGCACACTGAGTGGTGAAGAAATCCATTCTGTCCGGGTGTGTGACCAAGGCAGGGACAGGTATGAGCCTTGTAAGCGGTTCTCTCCGGAGGGGCTTGTCCAGAACTACGTGGGGGCAAGGCCGCACTGTTTCTGGAGCCCAGGTCCAGTGCCCCTGGCAGCCTGGCCCACCGCCCCCGTGAGCAGAGTTGGGAAGGAATCCACGCCGACGGACAGTCCTGTGGACGGGAAGGAAAGACCCGGCAGGAAGACACGTGACGCCTGTTCAGAGGTCGCTGAAGCGGGTCGGCGACCCTCACTCATGCTGCGCGGAGACTCGGGGGGCAGAGCAGAGGATCCGCTCCCGGTGGAGAAGGGAGCGCGGTCCACGTCTATCTGCACCGGAGAGCAAGACCCAGTGCGGGCGCTCTGGAGGGACCCAAGGTGACCGAGCCCAAGAAGGCCGAGAGCGGGGAGGTGCGGAGGGAGGCAAGTGCACTCCCGGCTTCCGGCGTCCGTTAGGTGGATCCATAACGTCCAAGCCCATTTTGACTAACGATCTGATTTTTAAGTGTAAGTTAGTTTGGGCGAGGAGGTGCACTGGGACGAGCGGATGGGGTCTTTGAGTTACTGAACGTGAGCGCCGTGCTGGGACGAACGACGGCAACGGCTCCGAGCTTCCCGAAGCTGGTAAGGGTGCGCCAACGCGAGGTGGCAGCGCGGGGCCGCAGACGCAACAGGCCCTGCTCGCGCACGAGACCGGGCACCGAGGGAGGAGGGAGCGGCCATGTGCCCTCGGAGGTCAAGTCCAGGAGCTCGGCCCGGGACGGCCCTTGTGTCCACAGGGCAGCCTCCCTGCTTCACACATGGAAGCCGCTCACCAGCTTGAGCTGAATCTGCTTCTCGTTCGTCCGTCTTTCCCGCACGCTCAGGAACGTCTTCGGCCGGGCATCTGGGATGTAGGGAGAACGTGAGAACTTGTGACATTGACGATGGTGAGCGCGAGGGTCACATCCCCAGAAATGAGAAAGCTCTAAAAAGGGGCTCCGTGGTGGTGACCTGCCTGGGAGCCGCGGCCCCCTCTGGGACGGGCAGCACCAAGCATGTAGAGGCCGTTTCCGTGGGTCTCACTACACGTGGAGGGCGTTGGTGGGGCCAGTGGAGGAAGTTGTTCTCTGGCTTCCCCAAGAGAACGCCCCGGGGCATGGAAGGTGCCACAGAATTGCAGTCCAGAAGGCGGCCATCAAGTTTGAATTTCTGATAAGCAGCAAATAGTTTTAGTATAAGTATCTCCCAAAGAGTGCTTGGGTGCCCTGTGCTTTAATGTGCTCCCTCTGACAGCCTTAGCCCTGAAGGGTCTGAAAGTTGAAGAATGTGGACAGAAAGCAGCAGCTAGGGCGTCGAGAACCCAACGGGGGCAGCTGGGTGGGTAACACCTGCCTTCTCCCCGGTACCCCCGGAAGCCTGGGGAGCCTCGCTGGCTCTGGGTTGGGGCCTTCGTAAGTTCCCAAGAGAGCCTCAGAGTCAGAAAGACGCAGGGGAGCGTGAGGGGCTGTAGGAAGAGCAAAATTAACGACCAGAGTGGTGACCTGCTTGACTGATGGTGTTTGAGCAGAGGATTAAAGGGCCGTACAGGTTTCCGGTAACTGCGCAATGAGTAGCGGTTCAAACCCTGACGACAGAGACGAATGCCCGTAAGCACCTTTCCGGGCATCAGCCTCAGGGGTGGTCAACTCTGCCGGAGTTCGGGACAATGGGTCGGGACTGGACAAGAAGAAAGCGTCCTGACCATGGAGAGTTCTCTCTGAAAACGCCACGTTCCCACCCACGGTTCATCCTGCAATTTACGTGGATCTCTTTGACATTTTGCCTGCTTTTACTCTTTCGATGTTTTCTAAATTTGTGGAAGAGTGTGTCCCAGTCCCTGGGTGTTCACCGCGGACGGGGTGTCTGGGGGAGGAAAGGGGCTCCAGATTTGTTTGTGTTTCTGAGACACTAGGTAACTCGGTGTGCTGGGCGGCGTACAGAAGTAGGAGCGGAGGGTAGGCACGCTGGCCAGCGCTGGCGGGGGGTGGGCTACAAGGCCCCCGTCATGACCATTTGCACGTGGATGCAAATCTCCAGGGCTCACTTAATTCTGGGGACTCCGGGGCTGAGCTGTGCACAGACTTAATGCAGGCAGGGCTGTACCATGAACATTCTTGGAGACAAGCAAAGGGTTCTGAATGACGGAGAGTGTCCACAAAGAAAACACCTGCGTGTCGTTCCGGTGTGAGCGTGAATCTCCAGCACCTCGAGGCTAGAGGGGAAGAGTCGGGGTGCGGCCTCCGGTCAGTGGCCCCCGACGCCACCCGCGCAGGGTCTCCCGCAGCTCCGGCCACCAGCCGGCGTGCTGGGACCGTTCGCACCGCTTTTCCGGGCGGATGGCCCCGCGGAGAGCACCATGTGCTCTGGGTGAGGAAGCCGGAGGAGCGAAGGGAGGGGACGGCTCTGCGCCAGAGGACGGTCTCATGAGTGACTTGGGTCCCAGGCTCCCGCGTTTAAACATTGGGTGGCCACCCTGTGTTCAGAGCGTGTGCTTTTCTGCGCGCCGCTGGGGTCCCAGGGGAGCGTGAGAATCAGGCGGTCTGGGGACGTGCGCCTCACAAGCCCCCACCCCACACCCACTGCTGTGCTTCTCCCGGAGGGAAGACGGTCAGAAGGATGCAGGATCCCGCCACGTGTGCTGCTGTTACACGCTCGCCGGCGGATTTACCGCAGTCGCTGGCCGAGCTAGGGCCACGCTCTGCCTGCCCGCGCGTCTGAGGCTGAGAGACGGCATCGCGCCCGCCCACGGCGTCCTCCAGCCCCGCCATGAACCTCTGTGCTCACTTCCCCACGCAGCCACCTAAGTCCCCAGTCCCCCGGTGCCCAAAGAGGGAGCCGCCGGCAGGTGGCCCAGGGACGTGGCACGGCACGTGGTACTAGGTGACGGGTTTAGATGGAGTCAGAACCTCTGTCTCTGGAATATGCAGTCAGCGATCCTCCGGGGGAAAGCACTCGGTGGCTGCGCTGTCACACACGCGCGCGCCGGTAGTTCTGCTCAGAATAGCTATTATTTATCAGTCTTTTATTTACAGGGTTGTTCTTGTTATTTGGCACCTGTTTTCGTTCTGCAATTAGAATAGGCAAGGATATATATTAATAATTATAATTAGGTTCAGGAAAAATTAAAGCCAAGTGAAAACAAATGGCTACATCTTTACAAGAAAATTTACCTCTTTGTTGTCTGGTTAGCGCGGAGTCATTAAGGATTACAGATTGTTTGCAACCCTCGGCACACTCTATTTGTGTGGGAGAAAATACAAGAGGAGAAGAATGAGAGGCAGCCCCCTGCACGTCTAGAAAGGGATGCGAACATCCGTTTTTTATTTAGTGCCTAACGTCTGAAAATATTAGGAAGTGATATTTTAAAGCCGATTTGTAAGGGACCGAAGTTGGTGTGTTGTCACTGTGTGACTCTCGGTATTGTCCCGCTAACAAGGCTCGTCTGGCTGGTCTCCTTGGACGCCCGCAGGAGCAGACAAGTGGCAATTTTACGCGTCACGACAGAGTCTGGACGGGCTTGTCGAAGACTGGAAGGCTGCTCTGCTGGAGCGCCGGCCGTGTCCCACCTCCTGGACAGGACGGGGCCACCCTGGAATGGGCTCCCTACGGCAGGCGGGCGTGGGACGCGGTCGTCCCACGGGCTCTCCCGGGAGGCTGCGTGCCGCCGATAGTCACGTGTGCCAGCTGCACGAGCCTCTTTGACACTTCTGTGCCCAGTAAACCGTTTCAGTCACTGGCCAGTAAGAACTGGGATGAGAAGTGCCCAGCGCGGTAAGTCCCCAGCACCCGAAAGCCACCGGCAGGCGCGGTACGTCCCAGGCGTTCTCTCGGGGATGATGTGAACCACACCTGCGCGCACGTCTGCTGAGGCCCCATGGTGTGTGCGCGGTCAGGCCGGCTGCTCCGTGTCAGCCGAAGGGACAGACCCTGTTGCTCTCCGGATCCAGCCGCAAACACTGGCGCGGCGCCCGATGGGGACTCTGCGGGTTCCCATCTCCTTCTGCCGTGACTGATAGGGGGGCCGGGGGTGGGGGGCACTGCCTCGGTCCTCTGGGTCCCTGCTTATTAATCAGCACATTTGGGCTTTTTCTAGCTCTTAAGTGTTCCAATTCTATTTCATTTATATAAAACCGTATTCTAGGGGCACCTGGATGGCTCAGTGGGTTACGTGGCTGACTCCTGATTTCGACCCATGTCACGTTCTCAGTGTCCTGGGATCGTGCCCCGAGTCCCCGGCTCCGTGCTCATCAGGGAGGCTGCTCTCCCTCCCCGCCCCACCACTGCTGCCCTCGCGCTCACTCTCTCTTTCTCAAATAGCAAATCCTTTAGCAAATGTTTTTATTCTAAGCTCAGAATTTTTCTGACAAGGGCTTGGGCTGTTTGGCCCAGCTGCTTTGGAGAAGCAGAACCCACAAATCAGAGAGGACGTGAGCTGGTGCTCACGGCCCGTCTGGCCAGGACCCCGGGGGCTCCACGACTACTTCCATGTGCACGTTCCGTGCGTCACAGACCAGAGGGTTTGCAAGTGTGCGTATGGTCTCTCAGGAGACAAGGGGTGCATCACTATTAAGTTGATCTCATTACAGAGTAATAAATTAGAAATTGCAATGAAATTAGGTTGATTTCTGACTGACAAATTTGGTTGCGGGGCGGAAAGAAATAATCATATTTAAAGCTACAACAGCTGTTACATCGTATTATGTTTTAAAACCCTTTAAGGAATTAATTAATTCGAACATTGTTATACTCTCCATAATAGTGTTCCAAAATACCTAGCAGTGATTAATCATGATCAGAATTTTTATCAGTCATGATCTAATACATTTTTCCAAAAAGAAGATTTTATGGCACATTAAAATTACTTCATTTGAGTTCTTTAATTGTAGATCTTAATCTTGTTTGAAAATATAATCTTTATCCATTCAGTGTCACGCAAAGTTAGGGCTTCTACTCAAAAACACATTTTCAAACTTTGCTTTCACTTGATTCTTTTTTTTTTCTCCCTCTCCTCCCCTCTTTTGCCGTATCATTTAATTTCATGTGGCTTTAATGAGTAATTGTTTTCAACGGCTTCTAAGAGTTTCAGTCAGCGATATTTCATTCCAGGATGAAAGGTAATGATCCATAAATCCTTAATGCCATATTTTTATAGCCAGTAAATTAGTCTTTAATGGGTTCAATAAGTTCTGTGATGTATGTCATTAATTGTTAATGGTGTTTTAACTAGATAATTGTTATGAAGGGCTGTTTGTCACGGCGCCGGTGGGTGACTGATCGGAGCAATCCGTTCCCTTCACGGTGTGGGGCTTCCTCCCTGGGCTTTGTGTGCGGAGAGTGGGTCACAGACCCGGGTGCGCGGGCCGAACGCTGGATACCAGCGCTTGAGCGTGTCCCGCGGCGGGGACGGAATCCGACCGCCCGCAGCTCCTTGTTCTTACCTTCCGCACCCGCCAGCCCCCGTCCCTGACGCCAAGTAGAACCACTCCCGACGCGGCGGCGTCAAACTGTAGCTGCTGACGCCAACTGTGACCGTTTTGTGTGTCGCTGGGGCTGGGCCATGGTAGCCAGAGCGTCGATTGGACACGAGTCTCGGTGCTTCTGTGAAGGCGTTTCGTAGCTGCAGCTAATACCCACGATCGGTCGGCTTTCAGTAAAGCAGAGTCCCTTGGAGAATATCGGGGCGGGGGTGGGGGGCCTCTTCTGCTCAGTTGAGGCCAAACCACCAAAGGCTGAGGTTTCCCACAGAAGAAGGAATTGTGTCTGCAGAAATCCAGCCCAGGGGTCCGGCCTGCTGTCTGCCCTTCGGTTCTCGACTCTCCAGCCCCAGCTCCTGGGTCTGCAGGCTGGGTGAGACCAGCCGATCTCCTGTGCGCTCAGTGGGGCCGGGCTCGCTGCCACGGGCCGGGGCGCTGTCTGTCCTCGTGTTCCTCGAGCTACCCACGCTCCTCTTGGGCAGTGGCGGAGAAGCAAGAGGGCTGCCCCATCACAAGAGGACGTGTCCGGTCTTGCTTAACCGTGTCTGCTAACATCCGTCGGTGATGCTGGGGACCACGGCGCAGGGCAAGGGAGTTGTGTCCCCTCTAGCCGGAAGAGCCACAACGTCGTGTCCGGAGCGTGAGGCTAAAGGGGAGGGTAAAGGATTTTCAGCAGTAATTCATGCCACCCTTCTTCGGAGACCAGTAAGGCTGGAGAGCCGGGGCCCCCATGACAGACATCCTCCACGTGTCCCCGGCGCGGGCACTGTCTCGCGCACTCGGGGCCGCGTGGTATCAGGACCGGCAGGTCACGGAGGCTACGAGCTCCCTTGAGGGCCGTCTTCTCCAGGAACCGCAACAAGGCACCACTGGGAAGGAGCACAGAATTATCACTCGAAAACCTCGGTGTCTGTTGTGCTCACACTGCTTACTTTCTCTAGGGTTCAATCGGCTTTTCTCTTCTGAGGCAACTTTACATGAGGTGGGCCCTCATTTTCCAGCCTGACCAGTGGGTTTACTCTTGCCTTTTTTGTAGCTAC
Organism: Eira barbara; assembly: GCA_020311275.1. Lineage (NCBI taxonomy): Eukaryota > Metazoa > Chordata > Mammalia > Carnivora > Mustelidae > Eira > Eira barbara. The sequence goes on along the minus strand of JAHRIG010000037.1, from coordinate 1,583,544 downwards.
GACTAGAGAAAATGCTAGGACTAGCTAACACGATCTCCAGTTTCCCTCCTTTCTTCACTGACGACCTATCCAGACAGTGTCTGATGCTCCCGCCCTGAGGAGGCAACAGGGACGTCCGCAGAGGGACATGGGGGAGGGTACAGAGAAGACAAGACCAGGCCCCCCTGTAGAGAAGACACGACTTTCCGGCAGACGGCCGAGCCCTGTAAAAGATTTTCAGACCAAGGGAAACGCATCTGCAGAATCAGAGGAATGATCATTGGTGATGAGAGACGGTTACTCCTGGATAACCAAGCCTAACTCAACTGTGACATGGCCCAAATTCTGACACATGGCCACGGAGCCTTGGTTGTCTGTCTGATCCACACACACCTGCCCTAACGCGGTGTTCTCCCTCCCACTGTGTTTCCTCTCTCCAGAAGAAGATGTGTGTACACACACACACGCACACACGTGCTCACACAATCACACTTCCGAGCCTTCCGCATCATGGCTTGCAGTTAGAGGACCTACAGTTTCCAGGAGTTTGTGGGCCCATCTCGACTGGAAAGGTGCCTACGGGTTCAGATTTAGAGGATGGTTGGTCAGGCGAGCGTGTGGGATTAAGGAGAGGAAGATCACGGATGGCTTCGTGTTCTAACTTGTTGCTTGGGTGGAGGAGGCGGTCATCAGTTCATCTGTTCTGTGCTCAGAACAGAAGAGCGGTGTCTGCGGGGAGGCGAGGGCGGCCGTCCACACGTGCGGAGTCTGTCCACATCCAGGAGGCAGACGCCCACCCAGGTCTGAAGCTCAGAAGAGGCACGGGTTTGAAAACAGGTAGTAGGAGTCGCACCCCTGGGAACGGAGGGAGAAGGGACAGTGACAGGCGGCGTGAGGCAACGCCAAGAAGTAGAAGAACCAGAGAAGAGTGAAGTCTCCAAACCTAAAGAAAGAGCAGACTCCGGGGGAGAAGGACAGAGGGCCGCACGCCCGGCAGGTGAGATCACTGGAAGAAGGCCATGGACTTGGCAATTAGATGATTATTTAAAAATCAGAGTATTACGCCTCCATCAGAAAGGATGAACACCCAACTTTTGTATCAACATGGACGGGACTGGAGGAGATGATGCTGAGTGAAATAAGTCAAGCAGAGAGAGTCAATTATCATATGGTTTCACTTACTTGTGGAGCCTGAGGAATAACATAGAGACATGGGGAGTTGGAGAGGAGAAGGGAGTTGGGGGAAACCCGAGCGGGAGATGAACCATGAGGGACTGTGGACTCTGAGGAACAAACTGAGGGTTTTGGAGGGGAGGGGGTGGGGTTGGGGTGAGGCTGGTGGTGGGTATTAAGGAGGGCACAGATGGCATGGAGCACTGGGTGTGGTGCGTAAACAACGAATTCTGGAACACTGAAATTTAAAAAAAAAATTAGACCGAAGTCCTTTTAGGGTGCTCAGTCCCCTTACCTGCCCCATGTGTCTCCTGGGAGGTGTCTACACCACATGGAGAGGTACCAGCTTCTTCTGTAGTGGGTCCAGCCATGGAAGTCTGTGCAAAGGCCCAGAGTCCTCTGACATGTGCCGTCCCACACATGCCTGACCCCTTGAGAGCCCCTGGTCTTCTGGACGGTGGCGCCCCTGCAACTCTGCACTCTGGGCTCACCGACAGTCCCATCAACTCTTCTCCCCTTGAAATTTGTGAAAGCGGATGGGCTTCCACTGCCTAAAAGGTGTTCGTCCTTTCCCACCCATGCAGCTGGCGCTGTGCAGGCCAGCCTTTGCCTGGGGCCTGGGTTGGAGCCTCTGTGGGCCTCGGGCTGGATCATGAACTGACAGGGTGACAGGCACCCACCAATGAGAGATGGCAGCTCGCTTGTTCCGAGAGGTGCGGTGCGTCTGTATCCGAGCATGTGTGGAAACTGGGTATGCTCTGCCATCCACAGTGCGCCGTCGTGCAGCTGGACACATCGGGGCACCTGAAATAGTCGTATCCACACGCTCCAGACATCCAGACGTGCAGCCGACGCAAGAAGGAGACCCAAGGCCAGGAGCAGGCAGTGCTGGGGCTCGTGGTGGAGTCCCACCCAGGAGAACGTGTGTCTTAACATGGCAAAGGGCAAGCAAGACTCCTCTGCTTCAAGATGTGCCTGGCATTGGCCTGTCACCCTCGTCTGGGCCGTGTTGTTCTGCCTGTGTGGCACTGGGACCAAATCACCTCCAGGCCCCATCACCCTGGAAGTGAGTCTTCAGCGTCAGAGGATTTGAGGAGAACAGAGGCGACCCGTCAGCTGTCCCACCACTGGCAGGCCAAGCACACCAGCCAGCATCGTGGGGCTCAAGCGACATGCTCCGCCCTGGCCAGGAGCTCAGAGGTGTCCCTTGCATGAGGACTTCTTGTAACCTGACACCCTCTATCCAGAGAGGCTGGCGGTGGTCATGGACTGAACCTGAAGACAGCGTCACATCTGCAAAGACCGCCTCATGCCATGATATGTAGTAAGGGCAGGAGTCCAGGGAGAGAGGCTCGATGGCTCAGCAGAGTCACCAAATCCCCGGTCCTTCTACCTCTTTGTGTTGCCTCACGCTGCCTGTCACTGTCCCTTCACCCTCTGTTCCCAGGCGTACGACTCTGACACGTAAACTGCGCTGATGTGCCCATCTCTGGTCTGAAGTGCACGCAAACTTTCCAGCACACAGGCTCATCATGAGATCAAGCAGAATGACGGCGGCCATCGAGAAATGAAGACAGAGCCGTGGGATCGATGCCACACGCTTGGGAGCTGTGCCTGAGATTAATAGTGGCTGATCACTGCCGAGGCAGGGACAGCATCTTAAGGAGTGGCACAGCCTAAGGAAAATAATTACTGTGAAAACAGTCTGCTGATTGACCGGCCACCGTTCATCTGTGAATGCCCCCTCTCCTTAGGTCATTTTGTGATCGGGTTTGAGCGTAGCTGACGCGCAACACTGCATTAGTTCAGGCGAGCCCCGTGGTGATGTGACAAGGCTGTACGGTGGACGGTGTTCGCTATACACACACAGTGGCTGTCTGTCCCGTCATGTCACTATTGAGTTTTCATTTTATTTTAAATTTACGTATGTTAAGACACCTTTTTGGCGCATGGATGTGTGAGTTTTGACCAATGTGCAGAGGCCCGTGCCCACCACAAGGAAGACACAGAACAGTTCCTTCTCCCTCAAAATTGCCTTGTGCTGTGACTCTGTGGTCAAAACCTCCCCCCTTAATTCCTGACAACCGCCGATCTGTGCCCCACCCCACTGCTGTCCCTTCTCCAGAAGACCACTCCACCGCGACCATACGTGGGCCCCTCTTGGTCCCACCACAATGGACTGGAAATGTAAGGCCCGTGTTCTGGGTGTTTAGTTTTTAGTGTCCCGTCGTACCGCAGAGTCCCAGGTTCTTCACCCACTTCCCAGCTGAGGGACATTCAGGTGGTTTCTGCTTTTTGCTGATTCTAAGCGAATAAACATTTGTGTGTAGGTCTTTATGTTAACTCATTTTCATTTCCCTTGGGTAAACTCACAGGAGTGGGCTTGCTGGATCACCTAACGAGTGTGTTTAACTTAACTGAAACTGTTGGACCATTTTCCAGTGGGGCTGTGCCGCTCACACTCCCAGCAACCGTGTGGGAAAACCCCAGCTGTTCACACCCCACCAACACTCGATATTGTCAATGTCTGACAGACAAGCTTCCATGCGTCAGAGGACAACACCAAGAAAATGAAAAGATAACCTACAGAATGGGAGGAAATGTGTTCAAGTTATCAGACAGGGTCTAGGGACCAAATATGTAGTGCACTCTTACAACTCAACAACGACGAAACAAATAACCTCATTAAAAATGAGTGAAGGATCCACATAGACGTTCTCCAAAGAAGATTTACACACGAGCGACAAGTACACGGAGCACGCTCAATGTCATTTGTCGTCGGAGAAACCCAAATCGCACGCACAGTGGGGTACCGCGTCCCAGCCACGAGGTGGGTCCCCTCAAAGGACAGGTGGTAGCGCATGTGGGTGAGGCTGTGAAGCAGCGGGAACCCCGGCAGCTTGCTGCTGGGAACGGAACACACACCAGCTTCTGTGGAGAACAGTTTGGCAGTTCCTCAAAAACATGCCGTAAATTTTGGAAAGTCCTGTTTTGCTTCCATTCATCTCAAAGTATCCGCTACCTTCCCTTGTGATTTTGTCTTTGACTGACTGTTGAGGAGTGTGTAGATTAATTTCCATGTGTTTGTGAATATCCAAATTTCCTTCTGTTATTGGTTTCTCATTTCATCCCAGTGTGATCAGAGAACATTCAGGATTTCAACCCTTCTAAATTTATTGTGATTTTATTACAGTTTATGGTCTAACACGTTGTGTGTCCTGGAGAACGCTCCACGTTCCCTCGAGAAGGTCGCGTATCCCTGCTGGGTGAGCAGTTCCTCTAGAGGCGGGGGTGGGGGAGGGGGTCGAGGCAGCTCCGAGCGATCTTCCCGTCTTCTAGTTCCTCGTGGGTCTCCCGTCTGCTACTCTGCTCGTTACTGGAAGTAGAGCATTTGAAATCGCCACCAATTCTTGATGAATTAACTTCTGCCCCTTCAGTTCCGTCAGTCCTTGCCTCCCGTGTTCTAGGCTGGTTTGGTGCGTGTTACTGACACTTGTTCTGTTTCTGTGATAGACGGACACGTGGGTCACATGTCCTACTCTGTGTCTGTGCTACTCTCCTCTCGAAGCCTGTTCTGTCTGGTACGAGCGTAGCTGTTCCAGCGCCGGTTCCGTCTGTGGGTTGTGGTTGTTTGCTTCCTGCCTTCACCGTCTGTCTCCTCTCGTCCTTCTACTTTCGATTTATTTGTGTGTTTGGATGAAAAGTGCATCTCTAGCGGACAAGATATAATCACGTGATTTTGTTTTTACCCATTCTGCCTATCTCCGCCCTTTGACAGAAGTGTTAATCCCTTCCTGTTTTATGTAATTACTGATAAGGTGGGATTTACGTCTGCCCTTTTGCTGTTTCCTAGGAACCACCTTTTTTCTCTCTTCTCCCCTTACAGTTTTCTTCTTTGTTAAATGCATATTTTCTAGTGTACCCTTTCGCTCCCTTTGCTTCTTTTATTGTATCTTTTATTTTGTTGGCAGTTGTCCTAAGAACTACTGTTAATATCCTAAAAGCGTCTCGTTTGGATCGATACCGCCCTAACCGCACAGTGTGCTCCTCTGGAGCACTCTCCCCTCCCTCGCTCTGCAGCGTCCTGCGAGTTGCTTCCTTACAAATTGTACGGCCGTCACCGCAGATGCGTAATGACTGCGTTATGCTACTTTCTTTTAAATCAGAAAAAAGACTTCAAACAAGGAATACTTTTATAGTCTTTTATATTTACCCGTATAGTTACATTTCCTGGTGTGTTTTTATGTCTTCGTAAGGAGTTGAGTTACTGTCTCATATCCTCTCACTTTAGCCTGAAGGACTCTAGTATTTCTTGTAGGTCTGCTAGGGAAAAACTCCGTTTTTGTTTATCTGGGAATGTCTTAATCTTCCCTTCGCTCTTAAAGGATAGTTTTGCTGGATATAGAATTCTTGGTTGACAGCATTTCCTGGCCCCCTTCAGCATTTTAAAATGTCGTTACACTGCCTTCTGGCCTTCATGGTGTCTGAGAGGCCGTCTGTCAGTCTGACTAAGGATCCCTTATGTGTGATGGGTCCCTTCTCTCTTCTTGCTTTTAAGATGCTCTCCTTGTCTGTCTTTCCACAGTTCATAATTTAGATACAGATCTCTTTGGGTTTATCTAACTTGGAGTTTGATGGGCTCCCTGCAAATACAGATTAATGTTTTCCATCCCATTTGGGAAGGTTTTCTGCCATTATTTGTCCAGATTGCCCTCCTGCCTCTTTTTACTCTCTCATCAAGAGGTTCCTATCACGTATATGTCGGTGTGCTTGAAGGTGTCTCATAGGTTTCTACGGCTCCGTTTGTCTTGCTCTGTCTTTTCTTCTTTCTGTTTCTGGGAAGGACAATCTCCAATGATACATCTTTGAGTTCACTGTTTCTCTCTTTGCCTCAAATCTACTGCTGAGCCTTGGTGATGGACTTTTCAATTCGGTTATTGTACTTTACAGAATTTCTATTTGGGTCCTTTTTTAAAATAATTTCTCTCCCTCTGTGATATTTTCTATGTGGTGAGACATTTTTCTTATACTTTTCATTAGTTCTTTGAACACATTTTAAATAGCTACTTGAGGGACTTTTTCTAGAAAGGCCTGTGTCTGGGTTTTTTACAGGACACGTTCTATCGATTGCTTCCTGTCCCATCCGCACCATATATTCTCTATTCTTTCTAGTTTCTTTGCATGTCATGTGATTTATTCGTTGAAAACTGGATGTTTTATATAATACAACATGTCAACATTGGAAATCAGAATTCTCTCCCCTCCTTGGCATTTGTTGTGGCGATTGGTTTAGTAAATTCCCTGAACTAATTCTGTAGAGTCTGTTTTTCATCATGCGTGGCCAACTGAACTCTCTGCTCAGTTAGCCCAGTGGTCAGCTAATGACTGAGCAAAAATTCCCTTAGACACCTGGAGCCAATACATCTCCTAGCCTTGGCTGATGGCCCAGTCTTCACCGTTCTCACTGAGATGCAGCTTCAGACCTAGTTCTGGTTAGTTGCAGTTCTGAACTCTTTCCAATTTGGGGGTTGATTTTTCCAACTAGTTTCACCCCTTTGATCAAGAAGCATTTTAGAAATTTTCCTTTTAAAAGATTTGGCCAAAGGACTTTATATAGCATAGATCTAACAGAACATGGATATAATATTATAATCTTAAATAAGAAGTATATTTCCAGGGGCGCCTGGGTGGCTCAGTGGGTAAAGCCTCTGCCTTCAGCTCAGGTCATGATCCCAGGGTCCTGGGATCAAGCCCCGCATCGGGCTCTCTGCTCGGCGGGGAGCCTGCTTCCCCCCTCTCTCTGCCTGCCTCTCTGCCTACCTGTGATCTCTGTCTGTCAAATAAATAAATAAAATCTTAAAAAAAAAAAAAAAGTATATTTCCGGGCACCCAGGTGGCTCAGTGGGTAAAGCGTCTGCCTTCGGCCCAGGTCATGATTCCAGGGTCCTGGGATCGAGCCCCGTGTCGGGCTCTCTGCTCAGCGGGGAGTCTGCTTCTCCCTCTTCCTCTGCTGCTGTTTCCCTACTTGTGCTCTCTCTCTCTCTGTCAAATAAAATAAAATAAAATAAAATCTTAAAAAAAGAATTATTTTTTTCAATTAATAAGTTCTTTAAAAACAAAGGAGGAAGTCAGGTGGCACGAGATAGACATGCAGCCACTGGAGATCTTCTGGAATCTTAAAGAGACCCCTTCCCCTTCCTTTGTCACTCTTTGAGCCCCAGTTAGAGTGGTTACGACAGGTGCTCTCATATTCAAGTTACAGACGTACGCACCTGCGCTTTCACTGGGTAGTGGGCCCATAGAGGGTGGATGCCTTTGTCATTTGTGCTTCCTGGATGCTGTCAGTGGATGTCTCTGCAGTGGGGGTAGGAGATTGGATGTCTACACCCAGGAATCTCCCTGGTTTGTTCACAACCTAAAATATTCATTTAGAGTCAGTCCTCAAAATGGACTAATTTGTTCTTGTCACACATGTGAGGTTAGAGAGGATTCACTCTGGCATTTAGTCAAGGCTACGATTCATTCTGTTGAAATCACTTTGGAAATCAGCCTGATCATTTGGGTTAGTTGATTTTTGAAAATTTTGGTAGGAGAGAATTTACTGCCAAACCTGAGGCATACCATTATTCACAGGCACACGCAGAAGCAGACTTTTCAAAACCGACAGATCCAATGTACTCCCTGAGCTCGGTCTTTGCGTCCTTTCTTTGTCCGATCCCCTGTGTCAGTGGGACGAACCAGTGTCCAGTCCTGTGTGCCGCACACTCAGATCACCTAGAAGCCGGGGAGGCTCTTGGCCCTTCTGCGTGCACAGAGCACAGATCCATGATTGGACACCAGCGGTTCATGGTCAGGAAGCCCAAACTAAGCAGGTAAACAGATCGATGTGGAGCTTGGTTGGGTCTTTGGGAGCCCTCCCCAGAGCAAGCCGGCGGGAAGGCTTCACGTCTCACGTGACTCCCCGGAGAGGGAGTGGTTGGTCGAGGTTCAAAGAGCCGAGTTCTAATTACCAGTGTAATTAGAGTAAGAACATGTTGCTCGCTGCGGAGGGGCCAGCCCCATGCCTCTGGGAGAAAGCGTGTTGAAGAATTCCCACGGAACTGCATGGGAGGAAAGCGGCCCCATGCCGAGCCGCCAACACGGTCTTCAGCGCGTCCTATGTAATTTTGTGCCACTGTTTTGAATGTGTTAACAAGGCTCATTATTTTTAGCCATGTCAGCCAGGGTCTCAGGATCCTGCGCGGGTGTGCTGTTTGGGGCAGGGACTTGTTTTCACATGACTCTGGAAACTGCCAGAGGACGTCCCCTTTGTGGAGGGCGGGACTCTGTCTACTTGCCGCTCTGTTTCTCCTGCAAATCCGCCCCTGTCAGCGTTTGGAATCAGGGAGAGGCAGAGGGTAATGGAATCAGTGAACATCGGTGTGGGCAGGAAGCTGAGCCCCTCTTCTGGTGCCGGCACCTCAGGAAGCCTGAGGTTGCTCGCAGCCACAGGCAAGGGCAGCCCCTTGGGACACTGAACCCAGGGCATGGCCAGACCAGGCGCCCCACCCACTGGATGTCCTGGTGCAACCCGGTGGTGTAAAGCCTAGTCATGGGCTGGAGGGCACTTCCCGGCTCCCAAGGCAGACTCCTTAACCTCTTTGCCTGTTTTCTCCAATGGAAAACGGGTCATAATTGTGCCCGCCTCCCAGGAGAGAAGTATCTACAGCCTTTCCACGCACTCAACAGGCAGAAAGCTCATGGGAAATGTCCGTTCTATACCACTGTCTGGCTGCATCGTGTTCAGGCTTGTGGTGCCGGCATTGGTGACATCCAGGGAGTCCTGTAACCAAGGCTATGGTAATGGGATGGGCTGAGGCCCTGGGAGGCAGCTGGAGGCCTGTGGGTCAGACAGTGATTCCCTGTCTCCAGAGTGGGGAGGAAAGGCAGGTATCTCCTTCAAGAGCAATCTAGGTGCTAAAGTGATCATTGCAAGCAGGTGGTAAGAAGGAAGGGAGATGAGAAAGCCTTGTGGGGCTCCAGCTGGGACACCACCGTCCACTGACATATCCACAGGGCACGTGGGTCCCCAGGGAGGCTGGGGCACAGCGAGTCGCTCGAGCGTGGTTGCCGACTGGGCGGTAGGCAGGCTGGGGATCACGTACGGTGCGGCGAGCATGGATGGGCAGAGTCGGGGTCTGTGGAGGAGGAAGTGCGGACTGTAACAGACAGGAGGCAGGGAGAGTGACCACAGAGGGCACTGCGGAGCCCCCCGGGGAGCAGGGGACCAGAGCTCCGGAAACCATGGGGACAGGGAGCTGTCTGCAGTGGGCAAGCTGAGGGCCCCAGGGTCATGCCTGCTGGTTCTGCAAGGCCAGTGCTAGAGTGGGGCGAGAGGAAGCCCAGGCAGCGTTGGAGGAGTGAGCGCACACTGAGCAAGGGAGGAACCGATGGTCGCTGGATGAAGATCCTGGTCCCAGAGCTGGAAGAGTCGGAAGCCAGGCTGGCACGGGGTTTGGAAGGTGCCCTAAGGGGAGTGCCCCTTCTCTGCAGGAGCCCTGGACCCGCACTGGCAGAAGTGGCCTGCAGGGCGTCCCCCACGCTCGTTGGCAGAGAGGGAGATGTCTGGCTGGACAGCTGTGGGCCACAGGGGCTCGGCCTCCTGGGAAGGCTCCATCCCGATGACTCCAACACACACTGCACTTGGCAGAGCCCCAGCCTCCAGACGGTGGGAAGGACAGCGTGCAGGGGTGCGGGGGGAGGGGGTGTGTGGTCATCGGCAGTGCCCGTAGGGGAGGCAGGAGCCCCGTGGTTGCTTCAGCTCTTGTTGGAAAACTAAACAAAAAATACCGAACTTTATCTTGCTGAAGCCTAACTTTTAAGTGACATTCAAGATGCATCTGCAAAGCCAGGCAGGCGTATAAAAAAGTAATTTCCGTAGATCTGGTTGCTGGACGTGAACATGGAAGCTGGACAGTTTCAGGCAGGAGGACTGGCTCTCGCTGGGGCCGTGGGGCAGGCCGTCCCCACTGACCCCGATCACAGGGTGGTCACGTGAGATTGCCGAAGCCTCTGGAGCCTGGCCGGGCCCTCGTTGTGTTCAGCTGGCTGATTTCAGAGAGCTCTGGGGGAACCCAGAAACCCAGGCTTAACCACATCAGACAGTAGGCGTCACCCTGCAAACCCAACACCAGGGCGTCCTTGCTGGGTTCCTATCCGAGCAAAAACCTCTACGCAGAAGTCCTTTGACAGGATGCAGGCAGGAACATTCAAAACCTCACGCCCCTTCTGCGGGGAACGAAGGAGACAGAATGGAAGATGGCGCACATGAGATTAAGTTTGGGGTCGAGGGCAATTGCTGGGGGAGCAAATGCCACAATGATAATGAACCCCATTCCCACCGCACCCTGCCGACCCGGGCCTCCCCCGCCGCCCTCCCTGCCTGCGCTAATCACGGTGAGGGGCTGCCGGCCGGCCCGGCTCTTCTGCTCACGTTGATTTATCTGTCCAAGTGGTCGGCCAGAATCATTATAGGGTTTTCTTTCTTAATTGGTTAAATCCGGAACTGCCATCAGGGCTTGGTGTTTAGACCCACCCCTCACTGATGCTTTATTTAAAACACATCCTCTCTGACCTCCGTGTCAGCCTCGTGCTCAGAAACGTTTAGCTGCCCCGAGCCGCGATGACGCGTGAAACAGGGCAGGGCGGCCGGACGAGACGCCGTCCTATGAGCAGGGTGCCCCGCGCTCGCCGTCAGCCTGGGCTCGGCTCGCTCCAGAGCTGGTGTCCTTCTCGCTCGGTTCCCTGTGAGTCTGGCGGGGGGAGACTTGCCGGAGGTGCCCGCACCCCTCCCCCAGGCTCATGTCCCTGCACAGACTCTCCAGAGAGAGAGCCCTGGGCTCTTCAAAGAGAGAAGGTCGGACACACCTGGCCTCCACCTCGCTGTCTTCCCTCCGCGGCTCATAAAACCGCGGCAGGGGCTTTCGGCAAGGTTCCAGGTGTTCCAGATGGCGGGGTGCTCGGACACCGGGCGCTCCATGAGGGTCGCCAATGAGGCAGTCCAGACGCTTGTGTAAAGGATACAGAGGGTTCTGGTCAGCAGCACGCTGGGTCGGAGCCTCGCAGCTGGCTGTCCCGGGGGCGGCAGGGGCTGTGGGGGGATGAAGCTCCGAATGACACAAGCCTGTTCCCTGACCTCAGTGTATCCACCAGCATGACGTCCAGGGGACACACTGCAGCCCCAGCGAGGCGCTCCCCGTGAGCAGGACTGGAGTCTTATGTTAGCGTCCACCACCCTGTGTCAGCCCTCTGTCTCGGTCACCATCATATCTGTCTGGAGCTATGTTGACGACGGTGAGGAGAGGTAGGTTAGGGGCAGCCCCGGGGCCCCCGACCAGAGCCTCGGCCTCTCATGCGCCCCTGGGAGCTGACTGCCTGCACTCATACGTGACCACACGTCTCTGCTTGCAAGGACATGTGAAAAGTCACAGGCACGTGTCGGGGTGTTTGGGCTCCTTTCGGTCGACAGCGCTTCTGCCTGACCCCAGTCTCCCCGGGTGTGTCTCTGAGCTCACGGGTCCCGCTGCTCTGCGAGCGAGCCCTCTGGGATGGCCTACGTGTCGCTGACTGCGCGTTGGATCCCGCGTTCACGACGGCTGTGTAGCTTTCTGTCGGTCTGCGGACGGCAGGAGCTCAGGTTGGCTGAGTGTGTGGTGGAAACGTGGAGGTGCGGGAGGAAAAGGAGCCGTCCTGAGGGCACCGTGTGTCACCAAGGGAGGTGGGATAGGGCAAGGACAGCCGTCGAGGGGCCCCTGCTGGGACTCTGGGCACAAGGGAGCCAGAGGACCCGCCGAGCAGACACCCTGGTCCACGAGGAGCTAGGGGAAGGCGGAGAGAACGCGGCCCACGGGCGTCGGACGGGGTTTCAGTGTCTTTCTTCATGGTCCCCGCGAAAGTCTGGGAAGCAGCAGCGGACAGGCGGCGGCATGGGGGTGAGCGCGGCAGGAACCCAGGGTCGTGGCCGTCTGCACAGACCCAGGAAGGGAGCGGCTGGCACAGAGTGCTGGGGGGTGGCGCGGTGCTGGGGGCAGGGTGGACGCCCGGCCCCGTGCAGGCCCCGGAGCGGGCTTGAGCTGAGGAGGCTGACGCGCTGGGCAGCCAGAGGCCCTGGGTCAAGTCTCACGGCTGCTGGGCGTGGAGGTGACCAGGCCCTCGTGGGCACCGCAGCTATTGGAAGCCTGACCCCGGCGTGCTAGCACTCTTCTCCAGGAAGCTTCCTGCTCGTCACGGCTGATTTCCAGAAGAGCCGCTGACCGCGTGGCAGGCACGCAGACCCCTGCAGTCACCTGCGTGGGTCTGGCAGCCCTTGTTCTGTGCCTCAGGCCAGAGCCCAGCATCTCTCCCGGGCCTACTGCGGCCCTGCAGGCTCATGGGCCAGCCAGAGAGAGGCAAGTCGTGGTCCGAGCGGTCATCCCCACACCCACCACCTCTCTGCCCTGCGTCTCTCACTCTTGGGCATGAGTTCTGGTAGGTTAGGAGCTCTCCTAACAGCCCCGGCGGTCAAGTCCAGTCTGTGGGCTTTCCTGGGGGGGAGGCAGGAGTTCCGCCCCCTGCAGCCGTGGCCATCGGGGCCCGGGAGGAAGACAGGCACGTCTGGCGAGCGGCAGGCCTGTCTCTCGCTCTTCTGCCGTCTTCGAAGAAATGCAAACCCTTCAGCGTCCACCTTCCAACTTGGACGGGGACCCGCTGAGTAAATATTAAAGATTCCAGAACCTCGCTCCCTTCTGCTTAGGTGGAAAGCACTGTTGGCCAGTGGGCCGGGCCTGCTGGCCTGGGTGTCCTCGTCCCGAAGGCAGTGTCTCTCATACCCGTTTTCATCCCTTCGCGGGCAGTTACCCTGCGGGACGTGGACGGAGCTCTTGAGAACAGATTACAATCTGCCGCCGGCTCACCAGTGTTCGGGGTTGGTTCCCGCACTGGTCCAGCTGACTTCTGAGGCCTGACTCTTGCTCCCGCGTCCTGAACTTCCCACTCTTCTCCTTCCAGAACCTGCCCCGACCTTGGCCAAGTGCCTCCCTGGTCCTTGCATTTTCTTACAGCCCCGCTAATGGGCCTTGGAGCCCAGATGCACATGACACGTTCATTAGGCACTGGGTTTGCTTCCCGTCAGGATGGGGGCCCGCGGGACAGGCAGCCACCCCCGCGGCTCGCGGCACACACAGTTGGTGCCCAATAAATGCTCCCTAAGCTGATCAGATCCACAGCTTCAAATACAGCCCCGTACGAATGGTCTAGAGGGGTGAACGGTGTCTTGCTTGGGGGCTTTGAGGAGAAATCACCGGAGAGGCACTGGGGAGGCACACTTGGTTCTCAACCCCCATTTCTCACTAGAAACTGTAAGGAAAGAGCCCTGGAATTCTGCGTGTCTCTGTCGTTCTGTGGGTCGGTAGTCGGAGAGTGGCCGGTGCCTGAGCCTCAGGCCCACCTGCCCCGCCCACCCCGAGACTTGTCCTGGCGCCCGGCGTTGTCGCACTGAGGGGACACCCTCCTTCACGAGGCTGTGAGCAGAGGAGCCCACAGACATCCCTCCACGCCTGGAACCGCCGTGGCCGTGGCCACTTGCCGTCCTCAGTGGCTGAGGGAACCCGCGTGCCTGCCTCACGGGACAGCATCGCGGAGGGCAGGTGGTCGAGAGTCCGAGAGGCTCTTCCCTATCGGTGCGGGACGGGGAGGCTGGTTCTCCTTGGATGGCAGCGGGAGAGACTTAAACAGCTTCAGTTGAGTCCTTGTTTTTCCTAAACAGAGTCCCTTTTGTCGTGCACCCCCGAGCGAAGGGAGCCTTCCTCTCCCCTTCGCTCGGGGGTTCTCATCTCCTGTTGTCCAATTTTTTCCATTTCAAGATTTTGAAGAGGAAGAACTGCCACCGTGGCTCGGGGCGGGAGGACAAGCGCCGCAGCTCCCGGCCCCCGCTCGGGGCGCAGGGTCCCCTGCTCGTGGAGCAGGAGCGGCGTCAGAGGTGGCCCCGGACAGCGCCTCCGGCTCGTGCGGGAGCTAACGGAGCACATCTCTCCCGGCCCGGGAAGACGGTCTGCCGAGCAGCAGCCCTGTTCTCTTCCCACGGCGAGACCCAGAGCTGCAGACGCTCCCTGTGCCGCACGCTGTGTGTGAGACATCCTGGGCACGCGGAAATGTGCACGAGGATGCAGGGAACGGAAGTGTGTAAATACACACACCAAACGCGAGATATGTGTGGCCGGCACACACACACAGGCACACACGCCTGCATTCTCCTTGAGGATGAGCCTGTTGGGCCTCGGGTTCGCAGCAGGCACACGGTCGTGTCAATGCTGAGTGGAGTCCGCGCTGAGGCCTGGCCGGGGCTGCTTCGGTCCTCTCACACTCGGGCCCTGGTCTTCCTGCCCTGAGGGCAGCGGCCCGGCCCGGGCAGCTCCCCCATCCCCAGAGCCACAGACGTTAGCCGCACTCACCGGCCCTGAGTGTGGGGCCCACACGCACTCACCCTGCTCCCCTGTCCCTCCCCAGAAACCACCGTCAAGGCTCCTGCCCACCGTCTCCCCTTTCGCTCTGCCTCCCAACCAGCCCAGGGTGACCCTGTTGGCAGAACATGTCCCTTTCTCTCTAGACCTGTGTGGGACAGACAGCTCAGAGCACTGGTCTCCGGATCTTTTGGCCTCGCCGCTCCCAAGTGACAATAAAACCTCTTCAAACACAGTCACCCGTCAAGCTCAGCTCCGGATGGGGGGAGAGCCGGTCTCAAGGTAGATGGCCAAGAAATCCCGTGTGCCTCACGGCTCAGTCCACGCTCCATGTTTCCCACGACATGTGGGGAGCTGCATGAGGGACCCCATCCACTCCCAAGGGGAGAAAGTTCTCGGTGACCCTGGCTCTGTGGCAGTCAGCGCCATGGCCCGGCCACGCCAGCCCAGCAGAGGGGACCCATCTACGGCCACTGGATGCCTGTGTTG
>JAHRIG010000037.1:1274751-1563428 GCA_020311275.1 Eira barbara | reverse complement strand
AACAAAACCAAAAGACAACTGACAGAATGGGAGAAGATATTTGCAAACGACATATCAGATAAAGGGCTAGTATCCAAAATCTATAAAGAGCTTATCAAACTCAATACCCAAAGAACAAATAATCCAATCAAGAAATGGGCAGAGGACATGAGCAGACATTTCTTCAAAGAAGACATCCAGATGGCCAACAGACACAGGAGAAAATGCTCCACATCACTCGGCATCAGGGAAATACAAATCAAAACCACAATGAGATACCACCTCACACCAGTCAGAATGGCTAAAATTAACCAGTCAAGAAATGACAGATGCTGGCGAGGATGCGGAGAGAGGGGAACCCTCCTACACTGCTGGTGGGAATGCAAGCTGGTGCAACCACTCTGGAAAACAGTGTGGAGGTTCCTCAAAAAACTGAAAATAGAGCTACCCTATGACCCAGCGATTGCATTACTGGGTATATATCCTAACGATACAAACGTGGTGCTCCGAAGGGGCATGTGCACCTGAATGTTTATAGCGGCAATGTCCACAATAGCCAAACTGTGGAAAGAACCTAGATGTCCATCCAACAGATGAATGGATAAAGAAGAGGTGGTATATATACACAATGGAATACTATGCAGCCATCCAAAGACATGAAATCTTGCCATTTGCGACGACGTGGATGGAACTAGAGGGTATCATGCTTAGTGAAATAAGTCAATCGGAGAAAGACAACTATCATATGATCTCTTTGATATGAGGAAGTGGAGATGCAATGCGGGGGGGTTGGGGGGAGGTAGGAAAAGAAAAAATGAAAAGATGGGATTGGGAGGGAGACAAACCATAAAAGACTCAATCTCAAAAAACAGACTGAGGGGTGCTGGGGGGAGGGGGGACGGGAGAGGGTGGTGGGGAAATGGACATTGGGGAGGGTATGTGCTAAGATGAGTGCTGTGAAATGTGTAAACCTGGCGATTCACAGACCTGTACCCCTGGGGATAAAAATACATTATATGTTTATTAAAATGAAAAAAAAAAAAAAGTCACAGGGTCAGAGGCACCCCACCAGACGAGGGGACAGTCGTGAGCACGTCTGACTGGAGATCTCGGGTTGAATGTCCCTTGTTCCTGCTGCGCCGTCCCGGGCACTAGCCCCCTCCTCCCGTATCTCACCTCCAGACGCTTCGCCAGCACCTCCCTCCCATCCTCTTCCTTCCACTCTGCTCCTCTGGTGAGCGGAGAAGCGGCGGGGTCCTGGTTTGGCCTCTCGTGTTACGGCGGGCCGCTCTACACCAGATGCGCGTCAGGGCGGGGCTGTCCCTCTGTGGCCGCCGGCTCGGGCCACGGCCCCCTGCTCGGGACGCCTGACCTCACCAGGCGAGCCACCAGCACACCACCGCTCCAGGAGCCCAGTGTGCCCGCGCGCATCGGGCCTCCTCTCTCATGGCAGTGCGCCGGCAGGAGCGACGCGAGCTTCTCCCACGGCTGTGCTCAGCGGCTCCCCATGGGCCTCCCTGACGTCAGGTGGATAAAGGAAGACCGAGCTGAGCTGTAGGTCATCGTCTACAGACGGACTTAGGTCTGGTGGGCCCCCGCCCCCCAGCAAGAGTAAGGCTGGAAACTGGAAACACCCTGGAACGGGACAGTAAGGGAGACCGCAGCTTGGCCGCGGGGAGGCGATGCACGCTGGTGGCCCAGGTTAGCAGGGGAGAAGAGTGTGTGAGAGCCAGACACGTGACCTCACTCCCACCCTGCAGAAAGCCCCCGGAGCCCAGCGTCCCAGGCCCATCGATGTCCTGGAGAACAGAGGGGACAGTCCTGTACCCAGCGGGGATCGGAGCCGTCAGGGAAACATGCCACGATGGGAACCTCTGGGCCCTGGTCCCGCCTGCCTTCTCTGGAGGGATGGGGATTGCCCAGGAATGTTCGCACAGACGCCGTGGAAGTCACGCTCCCCTCCCCGTCCTGCAGGTGACGTCCTTCCTGTGCCAGGGAAAGAAGCCTTAACTCCTGGGACTGGAGAGTGTCTGTGAGAGTCTACTGGGACACCTCCCGCAGCATTACCCTTGGTGAGAGACGGTCAGGGACCCACAGGACTGCCTGCCCGGGATCAGCCTCCTGCATACACAGTGAGGCCCTCGGACCAGCAGCCCAGGGGTGTGACCTGGTTCTGTGCACAATGGGGTCCAACTGGAGAGTCTCTTGGATCGCCCCTGGCAGGGGAAGAGGAGTGGCGGGCTTGGAATTGCCCTCTGGAAATCTGTGCTTCTCTGGAGTGGGTCCCTGTCACTTGGGTCCTTAGTTCTCCCGGCATCGTGTCCTGCCCCAATTCTGCACCATGGTCTCCTAACGGGTCCCCCTCCCAGGGTCTCACGTGGTCCCAGATTACCCTCCACTCACACAGAGGAGTCCACTTGCGGAAAGTCGGAACGAGCAGGTCATTCTCCGGCTTGAAACTCCTCAGTAGCTTCCCGCTGCCAAAGACCATCGCCAGCACGACCTGGAAAGCCCTTGGGACGATGAATTCCCTCGACACATCTCTCTCTCCTCTCCGCAAATCCTATTTGAAGCTCCTTCCTTGCACACCTCCACGCTCCTGCAGATCTCCCTCCTGAAATGCCAGACTCGTATGCTACTCCACCACATTCCTCGAACCACCCCTGCTTCCCCTTCAGGGGGCTTGGCGGGCACCTTGCTGAGCCTGTTGGGCTGGGTGTGCCCTGTGTGTGCGCAGGTGCCCAGCCCCCCCTTCACCAAAGCACGTGGTCACTGGTCCTCTTCCCCGGGTGTGAACGCCGGCACACCAGGGCCTGGTTAAGCCACAGGTTACCCCGGGGTTGCAGGAGGATCACATCCATGCCAGGGTCATCTGGGGCTTTCCCAGAGGCTAAAGGAACGAGAAGCCAGCGTGCCGGGCAGCTCTAACCAGTCATGGGGTGGGGGAATTTGAGGGATAAAAACTCCAGCCCCCTTGCCCCTCCGTAGGGCGATTCTGGGCTGTGTTCTGTGCTGCCCACCAGAGTCTCACCACGGAGCTGAACCCCAGCTGCCCAGTTCTGACTTGCCTGTCTGCTGTCTCTGCTCCGTGTCCGCGGACGCCCCGCTCCACCTGCCACGGGTCTTCCCCATGGGCAGTCCCCAGCAGACCTGCACCCACGTCCCCCGCCCCAGGGTCTCCTTCTGGAGGGGCAGCCCCTCCCGGCAGGCTCCGCTTCGGTCCTCCCCATAGCCCGGCCCCTAGCGCCGGGGCTCAGGCTTCGCAGACCCAGTAGATATGTGTTAAATTAGCGATTAGCGGCAAAACAAAACCAACTTCGAGCAAGTCCATTTTGACAATATCTCTAAAGAAGGATGTGGTGTGTGGGGAGGAAGCTGGGGGAAAAAATGATTGAAACCAGATCCCTGAGAAGATGCCGAGATACGCACGACCTCCCGGAGTGCGGCAATGCGTCCGTCAGCACCACTGCACCAAGCACGTGGGCGAGGACGGCGAGTCTGCAGCCCAGAGCAGCCCATCCGCCGAGGACAGAGGGACTCCCGCCTCCGCTCCCCAGCCGTCTCACCAGCGCCCCATCCCACGGCATCAGGAAGCTGTGTGTCCTAGACTGGCCTCAAACACCTGCTGAGCCCGGGGCGGGAGGGAGGAGAGGCTGCCCAGGAGGAGGGCAGTGAGCACCCGGAGGTGTGGCGTGAGGAAGGGTGCTCAGGGGAGCCGCAGTGAGCCCTGGCCCTGCCCTTGCTGGCCCCATTGGGTTGGAACCCACCGTTTTAGGACCCAGGTGTCCGGCTCGCAGGGTTGGTTCATCACAGACGCCACCGCCACACCTGTCTCTGCCTCCCGCCCTGCTTCCATCCACCCTGCCCTCCTCCCTGGGGTCCCCCGGCTGGAGTTCTGTGGGCGCTCTCCCTTCCAGTGTGAGGTCCGCGTGTCGCCGGTGTCCGATCTGCCTGTCCCCATCCCCACGCAGTGATGCCTGTGAACCACATGGAAGTGCTGGGAACACCACCTGGGAAATTGAACTGTTGTTTATGTGAACCTTCTTGTTGCCAACAAGAGTAATATGAGAAATAAAACGCTTCTTTTCTCAATGAAAGTTTTCAGGGCACTTTTCTCCCTGTTATGAAGTCCTTTCGAGGTACTCAGTGATCGGAAGGCTGTGGCCTCGGCAACGATGATGGTACCTGATGGTTGGGGCGCGCCCTGTAGCACAACACAGACTTCGACATGAAATCGCCCCGCGGGCGGCTCGGCGTGACCTGCCGGCTGACTCGGCCGGTTTCTGTCTCAGACTCAGGGAGCTTGCATGGAGTTAGCCGACCCTGTTGGGCGCCCGGTGTGAGCCTGTTCCTTTGGACCAAAAGTGGACATCTGCTTAGCCCCGTTTACCAGTCCTCCCGTCCTTCGAGTCAGACACGTGGGATCTGGAAGACCGAGCGATTAGCGGGAACGCATCTGGAAAAGCCACACCAGTCATAGGCATTGGCTCCGTGTGATCGAGGAGGTTTGTCTGACGTGTTCCTCTAGAACGGATGGGAACCCGCGCTGCCTGAGTCTGACGCGAGTGCTGATGGCCGCCCCCCGACACCGGTCAGAGGGGCGGGCGCCCCTCCAGGAACGAGGTGGAGAGGAGTCGAGCCCCGAGCACAGGCCTCCGTGTGGGGAGCACCTGCCAGCCAGGCCACCGGACCCCCAGATACAGATCCAGAAAGGTCTGCCCACACTCTGCCCCCTTCCTCCTTGTCCAGCACGACCTCTCTCCTTTCTCCTCCTCAAATTAATGGCTTTGTTTTCCTTTGAAAATATTTTCTCCTAGGGGCGCCCGGGTGGATCAGCCAGTTCGGTGTCTGATTCTCGATTTCAGCCCAGGCCTCATCTCTGGGTCAGGGGCTCAAGCCCGGCATCGGCCTCCAAGCTCAGCTCGGCGTCTGCCTGGGGCTCTGGCCCTCCGCCCCTCCCCCCATCACGTAGGCGCTCTCTCTCTCTCTCTCTCTCTTTCTAAAATAAATCACTACATCTCTTTTAAAAGTACTTTCTTCTAAACGTATTATAAATTCGACTTACGGCTCCTCCAGCGCCTTCGTCCTCGTTCCATCTCCGGCCCCACGGGCCCCTGCGTGCTCTGTCTCGGCTCCCCTCCCAGCCTCCCCCTTTTCCTGCTGTCTGGAGGCTTCCATTCATCATCTCCAACTAACTGGCCCTTAGCCCTTCATCACTGATTTTTAAAATTCAACTTATTTAAACTGAAAAAAGAAAAACAAAAAGACCAGTTCACCCATTTCTCCGGCCTCCGGCAGCCCAAGTCCTTTCTCTGTGTCGATGGGCCTGATTGCTTGGGTTTTCGGTTTGTTTGGTTTTTTTTTAGATTCCACATGTGAGTGAATCATAGTTTCCTCTTTCTCTGACTTACCTCATTTCGAATAATGCCTTCAAGGTCCATCATGTTGCAGCAACTGGCAGGACCCCCTTCTCTTGTGGAATCCCGTGCAGTCGTATGTGGTACCGCAGCCTCGGTACCCGCGCGTCCGGCCACACAGCCCGCTGCTCCCGTATCTTGGCTCTTGTGAACAGGGATGCGGTAAACGTGGGCGCACAGATGCCTCTTCGAGTACGGACTTTGCTTGTTTCACAAATACTCAGAAGTGGGATTCTTGGGTCGGAGGGAAGCTCCACCTGTAATTTCTGAGGACAGTCTGCGCTGTTTTCCACAGCGGCTGCCCCAGCTTGCGCTCCCTCCGCCAGCGCTGCAGGCTCCCCTTTCCCCACATCCTCTCGGACACCTGCTGTCCCCTGAGTCCTGATTCCAGCCGCTTGGACGTGGGAGCCGGCATCTCCTGGTGCTTTTCAGGTGCATTTCTGCGATGACGAGGGGTGTGCACCACCTCCTCATGGACCTGTCGGCCATCGGGATGTCTTCTTTGGAGAAAAGTCTGCTCACGTCCCTTGCCCATTTTTTAATCAGATTGTTTAGGGTTTTGCTACTGAGTAGTGTGCGGTCTTTGCACATTTCGGACCCCGGCTTGCCCGTTCTGCCTCCTGACGTCCGTAGGGTATGGACGGCTAATCTCGTCTCTGCTTTAGTCCGTTTTCTCCCTCCGACACCACTCCCTTTCCTGTCATGGCCTTATAAACTTCAACTTTTTTATGATGAAAAAAAAAAATGCATCTCTTACTTCTTCTTCCCCACAGCTTCGTTTCTCTTCTTTTCTACTCGGCTGACTGTGGCCAGCGAGAAGCCCCGCAGCATGGCCCTGGGGGGCGCAAGGGCAGGGGCAAGGATGCCTGACGTGGACAAGGGGGTCTGGAGGCCGCGTCTCCCCATAGCCCATGCGCCGGCCTGCGGTCACTGAAGGCAGATTCCTCCGCCCATTTTCAAGAACCTCTTTCCAGAACTCCCTCTGGGGACCAGGAGAGAGACCCCTGGGGTCAGCAGCCCTAATGCACACGCCCTCTCCTGCCAGCACCCCACCTCCAGGCCTGGTCCAACCGGCCCCCTGACCGCCAGTGCCAGCCTGCAGCTGGGTCAGGAGGGCTCAGGGACTGTTTGCTGTGGGGTCTCGACAGGCCCTTTAGGCTCCCCCGCTGGCTCGACGCCCCTGCCCCCGTCATTCGGCAGCCGCCGTACCTAGCACAAGCAGCAAGGAGAAAGCAGCTGTTTCGTGGTTCCCCCAAGCAGGGCTTTGGAGCAGATGGACAGACAGAAACACAGACACACCTGGTGCCCATTGGCACCACCCCTGTGACTTTCAGGGCTGTTTCCACTGAGCATGTAGAAGTGAGGAAACGGGTCTCCTCCAGCCGTGGGCAAGCCTGCCCGCCCTAGGAACGGAGGATCTCCGCCTGTGAGCGTCTCGCAGACCCC
Source organism: Eira barbara (assembly GCA_020311275.1). Lineage (NCBI taxonomy): Eukaryota > Metazoa > Chordata > Mammalia > Carnivora > Mustelidae > Eira > Eira barbara. Next base: position 1,556,586 of record JAHRIG010000037.1, on the reverse strand, counting down.
CAGTGCTGCCCTCGCCCCACCCCAGGCCTCTCCCAAGGGGCCCTGCTCTCGCTGCCAGGTGGACCTCAGGATGTGACTGGCCCTCCTGCACACCGGCCTGTCTGAGCCACTGAGAACAATGACGTCGTCCGAGGCCACCCTCCCCAGCACCCCCCCTGGACCCTCCCCCCAGGGCTAGGCGAGCGTGACTTACAGGTCTCTGTGAGCCGGTTTCTGGGCTTCTGAGCTATGGAGGAAAGACGTGGCTCTTTCTTTCGATCCGGGAGATTCCCCTGCCATAGGTGCCTTCGGGGCCTCAGTTTCCCTGTCGGGGAGCTCAGGTGGCCTTCGTTACCAGTCTCAGGAACACATTCTCGCGGGCTTGCCGGTCGCCCTAGCCTCTGCCGTCGGAGCGTCACTCACGCACTGTGTACAAGGAGCCTCCTGCCCCGCACGGGGGAGCTCAGAGGGCACGATAAGCGGATGCCCGCAGCTGGACCGGACGCCCGGGCGGGACGAGGGATTGGTGGGGCTCGGTGCTGTGCAGGCTGCGCTGTGTTACTGTTCTCGACGTGGCCAGGGAAGCCCTACAGGAGCCGGTGGTAGGGCCTGATCACACTGGAAATCTCTACGGGCTGCCTGGACCCTCTGAGCGTCCCTCCCCTCCCCTCCTGGGCCCTCTGAGCTGTACTTTTGTTCACCCGAAGTGCCAGTTGGTCAGAAAACTGCATTTGAATCTGAGGGTTAAAAAAGAATTGCTTTATGTTGTATATATTAGCCTGCTAAAAACTCGGAAGTTATGATTTCCTGGCTCTTCTCCGTCCCCAGAGACCCAGAGTATGGTAAGGCAGGCGGTACTCTCCCACGGCTGCCCTTTCAATCCCAGCGGGTCCTCCTTCCCTCCTGGGGACAGGGGCCGCTCCCACACCGGGCTAGGAGATATGTCCCATCTGAGCGGTGGCGCGGGCGTCTCAGGCCCGCACTCTGTCAACCCCAGGGACAAAGACCTGAGTCCTGGAGGGGCCAAGGGCCTGGCTCGCACGCCCGGGGCCAGCCCCAGAAGCGCATGGAGCTTCATCTGAGGCTGGCCTTGTACCCGGGACACGGACAGGGGGGCTGTCCCCAGGGTCGAGCGCCCTCCCCAACCCCTCCAGCCAGAGCCCAGCCCCGGGCGGGGCTGCCTCATCTTCAAACACCTGAGACTCTGGGCTCATCCAGGAACGGGGTTCCCACGAAGCCTCTGGTGTTAGGTGTCCCACTCCCAGGCCCGGGGCCTCCCGAGGTCCCACTCGGGCAGCGCAGTCATTCAGATAATGAGCCTCACATGATACGCATCTCCGCGGAGACATGAATCAATCATTGTGCCCGGCAGGGGCCCTGTGCCCGAGGGGCAGGAGGAGGCTGGCTGCACTTTGATGTGGGACAGCAGCCCACCGGCCCACCGAAGCCCCGGCCCCTGCTGAAACCAAAGCCGGGCAGAGGGCACAGCCCTGCAGCCAGGGAAGGACCGCGGGAACAAAGCCATCTGTGAGCGCCACCGGCCGGGGGATGGGCCTCTGCGAGGCCGAGACCGGAGCGGCGCCTCCTGCCTGGGAGGTCAGCTCGCTGGTGTCCTCCGCCCCCGGGGGCCCCGCCGGCCCATCAGGCCTGTCCTCAGGTGGGCTCTGCCTTTCCCAGAGGTTGCCTCCTGCCTGTGTGGGGACACAGTGTGGCAAAGGGCTCAATGGGGCCTTGGGACATAAGTGTGGGTCCTGACCACCCACCGGCTCTTCCCCGACCAGGATGTGGTGTTAGGACACATTTTGCTTCTCCGGTTCCCAGGGTCCTGGGCATGAAATCTTTGGCAGGGATGAGCAAGATACACAAAGATGCAGGACAGTGACCTCACGAGCCCCGCCGTCCGCGGTGGTTCTGGAGAGCCACAGAGGCCAGGGTTCCAAGCGCTGGTGTTTCGGAGTGCCGAGAAGGTTCCAGGATGGCATAGCCAAGGCTCATTTATTTGCTGTGACTCCAACGTGACGTCCAGTGAGACAGAGGCTTTCACTTTCCAAGACCCGGAGGCCCACCAGAGGCTCGGGCAGGTTTGGTCTCTGCCACGTGGAACCCAGACACATTTGGGAAGTGGCTCTGCCTTGAGTGCGGGTACTAATCAATATGGTCAGCTGTTTCCCTCTGTTTAGAAGGGTTAGTCAGGCGGACCTAGGACGCAACTTCCCTGGGACGCATAAAGGGCCTGGGCAAGCAGCAAGAGCCGTGGCTTCAGAGCCAGGCCCTGGGCCACACGGTCGTGTCATCCCAAACCCCTGCCAGAGAGCCTGGGACAACGATCTCTCCAAGGACAGGAAGGGCTCCCAGCCCCGGGCTCCCCATTTCTCTGGGCCCAGAATGGCACCCTCCCGGGAAGGACACGGACGTGGGGGCCATGAGGGAAACTGTCCCACGCTCCCCAGCTTCCAGTGGCTCCCCACAGTGGCCACGGATGTGTAGAGGCCTCCCCCAACCTCTGCCTTCATCTACCATGGCCTCTACACAGCATCTTTCCACAGGGACACCTGTCCTATTGGGCCGGCACCCGCCAACCCCAGCATGGCCTCGTCTCGGCAGCCAACATGACATCTGCAGCAACCCCGTTGCCACATCGGACCCCGCTCTGAGGCCCTGGGAGCGAGGATGCCAGGGAGACTGTGTGGGCGCCATTCGAGCGGCCGCAGCTCAGAGCATGTGTCCCGGTTCTCACCGCCCAGACCGGGCGTCTCCAAGGTCTTTACGCTTCACTCATGTGCCACTAACACTTTTGAAAAACCATGTAGGCTCCTGCACCCATTTCTAAGATGACTTTTAGTGTTCGTGGCCACAAGTTTAAGTGGCCGTGTGGACGTGCGTTCTAAGACGCTGTGAGTCGGAGCTACGGGGCTTAGCCCGCGGACCCCAGGGTGGCCCTGTGCATGTAGCGTGGCACGCCGCGGACCGCGTCTCACCTGGACCGGCCGCTCCTGCTGCTTCTCGGCTGTCATTCCCCGCCCCCCCAATCAATCTAGGCCTCTCTAGCTTTGGGGTTACGCTCAGCCCCGTTCTTCCCTGGACCCCTCGGTCCTGCCCTCGTCGGCCAACCTCAGCCCCTGCCCCGCTGTGACCTGGTGAAGCCCCCCCTCCCCATAGTTCCACCATTTCCAAACACGTTCAGCATCTTTCTTCACATGAAAACTCACAGGAATCTCAAGATAAAGCAGATGGGTGCAAAGGTGCTCTGGCTGAGAAAGGTGGGGGGCTGGAGACGCGGATCCCCTCAGGGGCTCCCCATGGGGCACCTCAGGACAGCCCCGAGGCCCTCTGCACGGCCAGCAGTTCCCAGAAGCCCCGCCCTGCACTGGGATGTTTGCTGGGTTCACTCGCAGAAGCAGGTGCACCGCCTGTCGGGTCGCTGGGCTTGGAAGGGAGCGGATCACAACTGTGTAGACAGGCCTCCCGCGAGCAGCACGGTCTATGCCGTCTCTGCCCAAGTAGTCACGTCGGATTTTGTCATTTGGTCACATTCAGGAATCTGGTGGCGCGTAAGGCCCTCATTTGCAATAAAGGATCGTGTCAGCATTTCTGTTCTGAATTCCTATTTTCAATGATTTGTAATGAAGCATCTTTTTAAAATGGTTTCAGCTGTTGGAGCTATATGCAGCCAAGAGAATAGGTCCTACGGCTTTTTTAGCACTCCACTAACTATGAAATTGTTTGATTTTTACAAAACATATTTAGCAAATTGTTAAAAGTATTGGCTAAACACAGTGTTTCATAAATGAAATGTTGAAACGATCAAGACGCTGAACTTCAGAATCATCTGCTTTCGCTGAACAGGGCCTTTTTTTACAAAGTTCAATTTTTAACATAATTTTACACAACATGATAAGTGCATCACTACATGTTGTAAATATCACGCCACCACACATTCTAATTACCTGATTACATTCATTTACATTAGGTTTGTGATTAAATGTAATTTCATGCTTCGTGAGTGACAGTCCTCTCGAAACACTGCGATCACACTGGGATGCGGCGTGAAAGCGAGCAGACCCGGGGTGTCGGCGACGGCTCCGGGAGCCCCACCACGAACCCGGGCCCCGTCCCGCACAAGCGCAGACAGCGAGTTGTGTCGCGGAGCTTGCCCACAGCCAAGGAGGCCCCGGAATGAAGACCCTTGTCTGTGTCTTTGGACTTTCGGGTGCTGAGACTCTAGCAGAACTAAACACCAGGGGATTCTGCTCCGGGGTATGAGGAGAGCAGCGTCACGGGCAGGGTGGCGGCTGCTGCCCGCGTTCCGACCGAGCGCTCTTGACTCCTGGGAAGCCTGTCTCCACTTCCAACGTGTCACAGTCCTCCTCCAAATTCTGTCTCCTCTCCTCCCATCACCATAGCAACCCACATGCCGCAGCCTCTGGCGTGCCTGGGGACGTTATCAGATCCGCTACGAGGGGGAGGCTCAGCCCCGGGTTTGGCCTTGAAGAACTAATTTTATGTCTTCTTGTGAACACCCAGCCTCGGGTGACATTTTAGCAGCCAAGCGTAGGCAGGGAGAAGTTTCTGGGTGTGCCTTGGCTTCCCCTGACATCGCGCTTCTCAGTCTTCGCTCGAGTCCTCCCCTGTGGGGAGCGCGAGAGATCAGGAAAACTCTGTGTCTTGCCTGTGAGCAGGGGGAGGCGGGCGGGGGCACGCACTCCCAGACGAGACAGGCAGACCCGTCGGCAGCCAGAGCGGCTTCCCTGGGTCCTGCGTCTACGTGAGGCTCTCTGGGAGCCCCCTGGGTGCCGGCGGAGCCCCTCTGCCGAGCACGATTATTTAAATGAGACAATCGCAAGCCTTCCTTGCTGTGAGGGGACAAGCGAGGGTACACGGGAGTGGGGGTGCTCACGGCTGAGCTTGCAGGAGACTGACTCGTCCACACAGATCGCCGGCTCCACCCCACCATGTCAGACGCAATGTGGCCGGGATGGGGCCTGGGAATGTGCCTTTCTAGCGGGCCCCCCGCGAAGCTGCTGCTGCTGGCTTGGGGGGGTCTCCCCTCAGTAACACTGTGTGGGCATTTTAGGGGCTCCCCAACAGAGCCCCACTGGCTTTGAGAACAGCTCTAGGATCTAGGTCTGAACCCGCCACCCATCGACCCTGGGGTGGGTGCCCCTTTCTACTCATGCCCCCTCCGAACCCGTGGCTTCCTCTCTAGAGAGAGCGGTCATTCGCCTGGGAGGAAAGGAAGAGGCCGTCTTGGCTTAGCTCTGTTCCTCCCTGGAAACCGGTTTCTCAGACGGTTGCCTGAGGGCCCTGGACTTAGCAATTTGTACCATTGATCCAACCCCGAGTCTCCTAGTCCGCAGGAAAGATCCGGAAGGTCAAATAAGACCTTTCGGCAAGGAACGCACCTGCTGAAGTGTTCATGGATGATTCCAGCCCAGAAACGTCCCTCCTTGGCAACGACTTACCCTCGGGGGTGACACTTCGGAAGCCAGATCTTTTCATGGGACTCGATCGCGGGTCCGTGGGAATCCTTTCCTCACATCTTCTTCCACGAGCGGAAGTAACCGCTCTGCTCCGTAGCTCAGACAGGCGAGGTTCTCCTCAGCTCAGGGACCTTCCGTCGGTGCCAAAATAAGCGAAAAGGCGTTAAACGCCGCTGTAGGCAGCGTCTCCGGAAGCAGAGGGTGGCGGAGGCAGAGGTAACCGTGCGCTGCAATCCCAAGGACTCTTGGTTCTCCGCGCCCGGGGAGAGGAGCAGGGGAAGGCGCGCGAACACGCGGCTGTGGAAGCAGGCGATCCCGACGGTGCTCGTGTCCCCAGCGGCCGCCGGCTGCGCGCGAGGTGCCCACGGGCCCACGCAGACCCACGCGGGGCCGCTGAGCTGCGGCCCGTGCGGTGTGGACACGTCCCGGTCCGCGGCCCCCTGATCGCCGCCCACCGCAGAGAGGGACGGGCCGGAGACTCACCGCTTCCCACCACAACCGCGTCGCTCCGACCTCCCGGGTCACCGGTCGCGCACGCGGCCAGCGCTCCCCGGGGCTTCGCTCGCGCCGTATCTGCCCGCCGTGCGTCCTCCCGTCCTCCCTTCAGCTCCTCAACGCCCGTGGAGACGCTGGGGCTGGAAATCGTTCACGACGGGCGCCTGGGAGGCACCGTCCCTTCAGCGTCCGGCTCCTGGCTTCCGCCCGGGGCGTGAACGCAGGGTCGTGGGACGGAGCCCCGCGCCGGCCCCCCACTCACAGCGAGTCTGCTCCGGTGCCGTCTCCCCTCCCTCCGCCCCCCCTCCACACACTTGCGCCTCTCGCGTTCTCTCCGAATACTTACTCAACATTTACTAAAGTAAATAGACTTGCACAAGGACGGATGGAGAAGGGTTTGGGCTGAGCCTGGGGCCGGCCCCCTCGCCCCGCGGCCCATCTTTGCATCCTGGCTGCACCCCTGCGCCTGAACCTCAGCTCCCCATCCCCAGTCCTTTCTAGAACATTCCCCAGGATGTGCGTTCTCCATCTCCACCTCAGCCTGAATTCGTCCTGATTCCCCCTTTAGTTCTCCCTCTGGACGGGGCGACCCCATCCATCAGTGGGCTCCGCACTCTGCCAGGCAGGAAGGAGGAAGGAGCCCCAAGGACATACACCAACGTGTCTGCCTTAAGGGAAGAGACGGTGTGCGCAGAAGGAATAGAAAATAAGCACAGGGGCGACCCCCATGGTCCTGTAGCCCACGGAAGAGGGGGTTCTGGGGGGAAGGGCAAGTGGGACAGGCCCGGGACAGTGAGTGCCCACGGCAGGTGTGCGCTGGGGTGAGGGGTTCACAGCCCGGTCAGACCGGCATGGAGAGCCCCATGAAGTGTCTGGGGACCAGCTGGTTTCTGGGGGTCCGGGGACAGGGGGAAAGCCAGCATAAAGCCCACGACTCCTCAGAAAGGGGCCGAGCCGCCCCCCACCTCCCAGGACCGGGAGGGCCCCCTGCACTGTGTGCGCCCCCCTCCCTGCACCCCTGGGGCCCTCCCCCAGCCCCCCTCCCTCCATGCTTTGCTGCCCCGCTCACCCCCCCACTGCCCCCATGACACCCCTGAACTTTCTAGGTTAACTCGCACCTTGAACTGAGGCGACACGATTGTTCTTTCTCGTGTTCAGTGGCTGTAGCTTATCGTCTTATCAGTTATCTGAAATGTACGCGGCCGGAGGGTGTTCACGTCTGCTGCGAATGGAACCTGAAACTGCTGTTGGTTTGCTGTCGGCGGCGGCCACCTGCGAGCAGCCCCGCGGCCCTCAGGGAGGCGTCCCGGCCTCCGTCGGTGAGGACGTCGGGGGAGCCGGCGGCCGCCGCAGCACATCCGACAGGTGTAGTCTGTGTGAACGTGGTGTCCATGGGGACAGGGGTCCCGGCCGCTAAGCTGCATGCCGAGCGCGTCCCGAGCCCCTGACGGGTGCCCTCATGGCCCCGGGAGGGGAGACCGGGAGCCGCCCATTTTCCAGATGGGGAAAGTGAGGGTCGGAGGGCTCCAGCAGCTTTGCCGAGGTCTGTAGACTGAAGATTAACTGGCACGTCCACAATATCATGCGGTTCGGTACCCGTGAGACTTGCTCCCTGCTCTGTGATGCTGACTTCAAAGAGGGGTTCAGCCCGGGGAGCATTTGCCCAAGATGGAGGCAATCGAGTCCTGCCTGGGGTCGGGCCCTCCTGCCCATCAGCAACAACGGCCACACTGGGGGCTCCACCTGTCACACGATGTGGAGAGCCACCCAGCAAGGGGACCCTTCCCTGGGAGGGCTGCCGAGGCCCGGAGCGGTCTGGCTCCCGCACCCTTCCCGCCGGGGGGCCCATCGGCCCCACCCTCCTCCTCACCACCTGCTCTGCCCGGTGCTGTCGGGGGACCGCAGCCCGGGCGGCACACAGAGCTGTCTGACGGGCGCCGCTGGCATTTTCCAAGGTAGGCAGGTGCACGAGGGAAAAAGGCTCGGAGCTTTTTAGGACGTCAGACGGCATCGTGCGGCAAACAGAGGCAGGCGGCTGCGCTCAAAGCCCGAAATCAGGTCCTTTTATTTGTGTAGAATGTATCAATTTGGAATGCACCATTTAAAATTGCCGGTTATAGAATTTGATATGTTTGATTGTAGTATAATCTTCCCAGGCTGCGCTCTCCAGATCCCAACCCAGGGCGACACACTCGCGCTCCCAACCGGTTCTTCTGGAATCCCCACCCGGTGCCCCGAGAAGCTTGTTTCGTAGGGACGGGCGCTCCTGCTCCTGTCTCTAGCTCACAGCGGCCCTCGTGGGATGCCCGTGTTTTTCCGTAATGTCCGCCTACCTGCCGTATGCTGCTGTTTCGGATTTTCCAGAAGGTCTCTTTATTTGTGTTTTCACAGTCTTTTTTTACTGATTTCTGCTTAACTACACTTCTGTGTAAACAAAATAGTGAAAATGTTTCTAGATTACGGCACCTGCTCTCCTCCGTTTCCAATTCTCGACGCTTCAGACTCCAACTTCTCCCCCGTGAAGCAGTGTCAGGTGTAGAGGAGAGGACTCTGGCCCCTTGGCCTTGCCCACCCTGTAACCTCGAGTCTGGGCACAGAGCATGGCCGTTCTCACCTCTGGTCGGGGACAGCTCTCCCCAGAGGTGACTCACAGGCAGGAGGTGTGGCAGAGCCATCCCCTATCACCATTTCCTGAAACACAGGGGGGCCATCTCGGGGAGGGCTTGTGGCCATCCCAGCCTGGCCTGAGGCGGGGGAGCCCGGGTCGGCGTGTCCCCATGCAGCCAGGAGGGCTCCCTGCCGGGGTGAGGCCGCCATGGGACTGGCACCCACCCCTCCCCAGGCTGTCAGAGCTCAGTCCGGCTAATCTCCGAGGCGCCGTTCCCACGGCCCCTGCCCCGCGGGCCACAGTGGATCCCACTGGCATCACGGGCATCGTCCCTCCGCAGAGAATTCTGTTCTTCCCTTCAGAGAAGGCTCCATCGTAGAAAGACCCAAAGAAGAAAGGAATGGAAAAGGAGGAGGAGGGCGAGGGAGGGAGGGAGGGAGGCCCCAAAGGGGGAGGGAAAGTTCTTCTTCATTCACTGTCTTAGTCATTGAAATAAATCGAGAAGACGTTAGAAAGGCCACACCAGATAAGGGTAAGGCACGTGCGTTAAACGACTTAGCAGGCCTGTGCCCAACTGTACCACCAGTTTTTTTTGTTTTTTTTTTTTTAAAGATTTTTATTTATTTGAGAGAGAGAGAGAGCACGAGCAGGGGCAGGGCGGAGGGAGAGAGAAGCAGACCCCCTGCTGAGCCGGAAGCCCAGCCGCGGGGCTCGATCCCAGGACCCCGAGATCACGACCTGAGCCCAGGGCAGACCCGTCGCCGACGGAGCCCCCCAGGTGCCCCTCGCCGTCCGTTTTAACTCGGGCGCGCTCCGTGGTCCTCGGTGGCCGAGACGGCCGTAAGCAGCAAGCGTGTTCCTCTTCCCCTTTGGGCACAGGCGTCTGGCACACACGCCGGTTTCTCTCCGAAGCCAACACCGGTGACTTTCTCGCAGACGGAGAAAGTGTGGATTATGAGATCCTCAGATGAGGCCCAGAACCAGAAGCGCAGGAAGCCTTCTTCCCTGGGCGGGGGTCCTGCGGTCCTCACCTGAGGCCGGCGCCGCTGGCCGTGTCTCCATTTCCGCTCCTGCCCCGTCGTGCCTTAGACAAACACGGACTCACATCCTTCCTGCAGTCCCACAGCTCGGCTTTCGCTGAGGGACCAGCGGCCGCTCTCTTCCCAGACCCGCACGGATTCCTCCTTCCGCCTTTCACAGACCTGTCCTGTTTCCTTGCGCTAATGGTTTCATAGTTTATTTTTTCACCAACAAAGACAGTGGGACATTTGAGTTACTTCCGACCACCTTTGGCAGTAAGTCACTTCCCGTTTGTGCAAAGAGCCCCGCAGCGCACACGCTCATGCGGGCACACACTCCACGAGCGCTTGTGGCGTGAAGTCCCAGGAATGGGACCGGGTACGGCCTTGCCAGATCAGCCCGGGTGTGTGTCCGTGTGCTCCCATCCCGTCTCTCGCCACCTTCGTGCCCATCGGGTCTGCTGAGCCAAAACGTGGCCAGGAGCCCGCCACATCGACACCGTTCTTCTGCCCCCAGCCGAAACCAATGCTATCGCTCCACAGTGGTCTGGAAAAGACCTGCCAGGCCGCGTGTGCCCGGCCCGCTGGCTCTGGGGTGCGGCTTCCCTTCCCGGGGCGGCGGGGCGGGGAGCGGTGGAGAAGGAGGAGAGGGACGACTGCATGCTTGGCTCTCCTAGTGCCTTCCGTGGCGTCTCTGCGTCCCGACGCTGTGCGTGCCCTGGGTTCACCCGGGCGCCCAGGTCAGCTGGTGACCAGGGCTCACTCCTGCTCTTCCGGGGTGGGGGGTGCCCACATCCCCCATTGCTGGCTCCTGGCCTGCCCCCAGGCAAGGAAGGCATGTGTGCCCCATGCACAGTTTTGCTGTTTCATCACGAGGACTGATATTCCGGACAACGACCCACAAACCTGCACAATCCCAAACCAGCAAAGAAGCACCAGTTCCTACTCCTGTTCTAGGTTCGCCAAGGCAGAACAATATCCCCACACATCTGCTAAAGACTTCTAATAGCATTTCTCAAAAACAAAAACCAGGTATGGGCTAACTGCATTCATCAGGAAAAAATCTGAAATCTAACCCAAATGCCCCAATTTCTGAGTGTTGCTGTGCAGTGGAGTCTCCTACTCAGACTGGGTCTCAGTGCCGGGGTCCGTGCTGGGACCCCGCACCCCACTCCCCGCATCCTCAGCGGCCGTGGCCCGCTCACCAGACCCTGCGTCTCCCACAGACCTGTTCCTGCTGGTTCTGCATGTTTCTCCAAGGCCACAGGGATCTGAGCTCATACCAGAAGGAGCATTTTTATTTTAATGGTTACGTGTTTATTCTAACCTATACTGGGAGAGAAAAAGCGAAAACTAGCACATCAAACCCAAGATTTCCGCAGTATTGCTGCTTGGCTAAATATGAGAAGTGAGCCGATTTGAAGTCAATGGGAAGAAAAGTACTAAGCCAATGGCAGTACAGGTGGCCTGGGGCTGCACAACGAGCAGTGACAATCACGTGACTGCACTCTTCTCCTCGGGAGGCTCCATGGTCCCGGGTGTCAGGCTCCGAGCCCGGGCAACCTTCCAGGCCCCTTCGCGTGGGGAGGGGCTGTCTGTGGGCCGTCTGCTCGCTGGGGGTTCGTGGGAAGTTAAGGCTGGTCTCTTTTCTTTCAGGAATTGGATGAACACTTTTGCAAAAAAAAATGTATCACCTCCATATATTTATAGGATTTTTTCTGATTATAGAAGTAAGATATGCTTGTTCCCAAGAAAAGAAAGACAGATGTCTGTATGGTGACTGAAGGAAAGAAGGGAGGGAGGGAGGGAAGGAACAGGGAGAAGAAAGAGAAGAAAGAAAGACACTTTCCCCACAACAGCCGCCCGGGAAATAAAGATTCTCCGTCCGGTCCACCCTGTCTGCACACAGACGCACACGCACGCACACGTGCACGCGGCCACACGAACGTCCACGTCCGTGATCCGTGTGCTTACACAGACGGTCCTCCGCCCGGGACCCTAACATGCACGCATTTCGCGTCCTCTGCTCTCTGAGTAACGCCAGGTCCCCAAGGACACAGCTCAGCACAAAGCCCACACGTGGCTGCGGCCCTTTGGTGGCAACACGCGTGCACCGAGGTCTGTGACTGGCCGTGGCAGGTCCCCGGCTGGCCCGCGCGGACGGCACCGCAGGCGGCCGTGCTGCCTCCCTGTGTCTGGCGGTGAACCCACGAACGGGATGAAACTGGAGGCTACAGAGGCACCCGGCATGCGGCTTGGAAGCCCCAGGCCATGGCAGTGTGGACGGCTGTGTGGGCGGGACCGAGCTGGGTGGGGCGGGTGTAGACCGTGGAAGACCCAGCCACAGGGAGAGGCTCCGCCTTGTAGGGGACTTGAGTCGCGCAGCCACGGGCCAGCGGTGAGGGAAACGTCTGTGGCGAGAGCATCTCCCGGGGGAGCAGACAGGGCAGACCCGTGTGGGCGGTGCGGGCGCTGGGCGGCTGGCCGGCAGGCCGCACCCACTCCGTGGGCGGTCAGGCCGTTCAGCCCCTCTTGGTGCGTCCATTGGGAAGAAAGAAACCACTTTGTGCGGAGTGTTTCCGTCACGCTAGATCACAGCGACCTAAGTCAACATTCCTGTTTCAGCCATAACTAACAGTGAGAGCGTTTCCCGTGTTTTAGCATAAATTCTTAAAGCTCACCGGGCAGCTGGGACCCGTGGACCCCAGACCCGTCTCTTCCTGGTTTGGGCCTGAGGCTCCTTTTCCGCCCGGCACCGCTGTGCGGTGAGACGTGGGATTTTTCCACGTTCGGCTCTTCTCGAACGCCGCAGGGCCCTCCTCTGTGTCCCCACCCGCTCCTCTCACCTGGAGGTCGGGCGCCGGCTGGGCCCGGCCATTGCCTTTCCGTTCCTCAAGGAGCCCTTCGTGGTGGACTGTTAGGTGGGCCCCGTTTCAGAAGGTTAAATCTGGAGGAGAAGGTGAGCGGGAGGGAGCAGGGACCCAGAGCCAGCAGGAGAGCGTGTCCCAAACAGCGTAATAAATAGCCCCTCCTTCCCCGGGCCAGGACCACGCCTTGTTCTAGCCGAGCCCCCTCCCCCTCCGTGCAAGCTGGTTTTCCGCCAACAGTCCCTGGTCCTGCTACCAAGAGGAGACGGCCGCCCGAGACCTGCCTGCCTCCCCGCTCCGTTCCTGGTGAGGATTCCCGCCTGAAGGTTACGGCGATGGCCGGACCCTGACCGGAGGCGGGGCAGGGGAGCTGGACAGCAGGCCAGAGTGACACACATTCAGCCCAGGGAGGGGACCGCACTCCCCAGGCCAGGCCGCTCGGGGCCCCTCCATTGGACGAGGTGAGCAAGCAGGCACCGCTGGGGGGCGGGGGTACCCTGGCTCCCCTGGGAGCTCGCGGCTGCCTTGTTGGAATGAGTCCACGGGCTGGCAGGGAACCGAAGCCCACTACTCAGGACGAAGCAGGCGCTGGGCCTGGTCCCCGTGATAAGGAGGGCTGCTTGGCCGGGGGACCTTCTCCGGGGTTGCAGAGCTGGGAGGAGACCTGTCGTGAGGCCGCCTGAGACCAACCCAGCGACACCAGATATCAAGGCTGCGCATGACGCTGAGTCTTCATTTTAGGCCTTATGCAAGATACCATTTGTGTCCAACAGAACAACAGAAACTCTGCAGGTTGCGCCCATCCTCCAGCAGCCACTGGGCAGACGCTCAAGCTGGCCACCGACCTGTGTCCCTGCAGGGACACCCCGAGTGTGGACGGAAACACCCAGGCCAGTCTCTCCCGGGGGGGGGGGTGTACGCGGGTGCAAGACAGTCACCTGGCAGGTGAAGTCCCGCAGTCAGTGTAGACGGGCCTGTGGACGCACCCCGCTTCATTGGGGACACGGCTACTAGTGAGCCGATCTCCATGGCGATGTTCTGTCTGTCCTGTTTCTACCCAGAAAGCAACGTTTGCACAGGGTGCATGTTCAAGGGGCAGCAGGGGGGTGGGCTGGAGGGCTGGAGGGAGTGTCCCCGCGTTGGCCCCTGGCCACACCCGCCCTCCTGGAAGTGCCCAGAGGTCGCTTCCTACGCTCACACGTAATTTCTGTTACAAGTTGAGCTACCAACCTGCGGGCCCGCAGCGCACAGGGTCTCCGTCGCAGTGCGGAGCGTGGGCAGCCTGGCTGCGAGCGCACATGGCCGCGGGGTCCGCCCGTCTTCACCTCGGCCAGCTCCTGTCTCCCGCACCTGCGAAGACTCCCTCCCCTGTGCTCGGCCCGCTACCCGCGGCCCCCCCCCGCCCCGGGCAGGGCGGCTGACGGCCGACCTGACAGAAGCACCCGTGGGACCGGCTCCTTCCGTTTGTGCTGGCTGTGCCGACACACCCATGTGTCCTGTGGCATGAGGATGGCTCGCCCCACGGTACGTGGACAACACGCAGCACCGCGTGCATGCTCTTGTCAAAAGGAAGGAGACCTCCCGACTGCTGGGAGAATCACGGCTGCTCGCTAGGGAAGCGCATGGGAAATCTCCTGGCGGAGCGCAGAGGAAAGAGCCGGCGCCCCCGCAGCCCCCGTGCTTCTTCCTGGTCGGCCCCGCAGAGCCCCCGCGGCGGAGGGGCCTCTCGCCACCCCACAAACCGCAGAACATCTTGACTTTGTGAAGTGTCCCCCGTTCTCTGCCCTTCTTTGGACGTCCCCTCCCCCGGCATGTCATCCGTCACGGGTGCTGTCACCGGCGCCGTCACCCTCACGGTAACGACTGCGGGGTGAGTGTCGAGCCAGACTCCCTCGGCACAGTATTTTACCTTTTCTGTGGGCTCGCGGTGAGGAAAAGCATGATGAAACGGCTGTGATTTCAGAAGGCAGAGGGAGGTCACACGCGTGAGTCGGGTCTCAAGATCTTCGTTCACACTCAAGTTCAACGAGGGCCGGACATGACACACACGTGACCTGTTTCCGTACTATTTATCCAACACGTGTCGGAAAGGTCGAGCGATTTTCAGGACAGCCCGAGTGTCTCTGAGAAAGTGTGGAAGAGACAGACCTCGTTACCGACCTAACGGCAGCACGTGTGAGCGTCCGCTGTGGTTCTCTCCGTGTGGACGGGCACGGGCTGTTCTCACCGTCCGGTCCCCATGGCGCGCTGTGGAAGCCGACTCAGATCCCCTTCTCTCCGGTCAGCACCGCCGGGGTCAGCCCGTGGCTGAATCCCAGAGCATCTTCCGCCGACCGGTGTCCCAACCCTTCCACACACACCTCAGCAGGAGGCTGCCTCCCGGGCGGGTTTGGTGACGGTTCCCTGGTGGTGTGGCGGCAGGGAGCCAACACTGTCATCTTGCTGCCTCTCTGGACCGTCGTGGTGCCCACCGCCTACCCAGCTGTCCGCCGACCTGCAGGATCCTAGGCAGCGTGGCATTTTAATAGCAGAGAATCTAGAGAAGCCTCATAGTCCCAAAAAAGAAATTGCAATCATTGTAAATCCTTATCTTGAAATAATTTGAAAAACTGTAGTCTCGAGGAAGCATCGCACCACAGCCCTCCAGGAATGGACGGGGTCTACAGAGAGGCGGGAGACCTGTGCTCTACCGGCTCTCACGGGCCCCTGGGAAGACGCTGACGTCCTAAGCCCCTAGTGCCTATGAATGAGACTGACCTTACTTGGAATAGTCATAGCAGACGGTGCGATTAAGAGCAGCCGCCCTTGTAGATCCCGATGCTCACCCGTTTTGACTGGTGTCCTCATCCAGTGGAAGAGTGGGGAGACGGTGAAGCCAGCGCATGGGCAGAGGTGGGCGACGCCTTGCACAAGCCAAGAAACACCAGGAATCGCCAGAAACTACCAGCAGCCGGCAGAGAGCCTGGAGTAGATCGACCCTGCGGCTTCGGAAGAAGCCGGCCCCGCCGACACCTTGATCTGACCTGCGGCCTCCGCCCCGTGAGACAGGACGTGTCCGCACACACCGGCACCCCTCTGCCACCACCAGCCCAGAGGAGATCACCTTCATCACGCCAGGCAGCGTCTTTGGTCTTGCTTTAATATCTTTAAAAATAAGACGATTTGGACAGATCGGGGATGTCGAGGGAAACAGCCCTTGGAACCGCAGCGCGGAAGCAGGCTGCTCCGGCCAGAGTGGAAGCTCAGGGAACCCACCCGCCTTAGCCCTTCTCCTCGGAGCGTCTTCAGAAAACCTGGGTCGGAAGCTCCGGACCACCCTCCCTTAGGTCATTTAGCAGCTCGCGATCTTCTGACGATGAACTCGCCGTCCCCGTACATCACAGCACAACAGAATGGAAAATACACGTGTGAGGAGAAACGGTTGGGTTTCTAGAAGGTCTTGATCGCGGGTTTTGTGTTTGAACCTCTGAGTGTGTGAGTGTGCGTGCGTTCATATGTGTGGATGTGTGTGAGGTGGATGAGACTGTGTCATCTTTTGGGGTTTTTCTTAAAGATTTTATTGATTTATTTGAGTAAGACGGAGAGAGAGTGGGGGGAGGAGCAGAGGGAGAAGCAGGCTCCCCGCCGAGCAGGGAGCCGCTGCGGGACTCGATCCCGGGACCCTGAGACCAGGACCTGAGCCGAAGGCGGAGGCCTGACCGACTGAGCCCCCCGGCGCCCCTCGGACTCTTTCTTGAGGCCTCGGCGGGGCTTTGACTGTGATGTTCCCGTTCCGCCCAGCCGCTACCCCACATCAGGTCAGCAGACATGCCCGGCCCGTCCTGGGATCCGGAAGCCCCTGCCCGGGACTCCTTGCCGCGTGTGTCCCCGTTGTGGGAGAGGAGCAGTGTCCCCGCCACCCACAACCACGGAGCGACCTGCTCTCCGTCGTCCCCGGCAGGCACAGGCTCCTGGACCTCCCGCTACAAAGCAGGAAATCCCGCGACTTCCCCCGTCTCTCTGCCTTTCGCAGAGGTGCTCTGAGAAAGGGCTGGAAATCCACGGGGGAAAGCCTGGGGCAGGAAACGAGAAGAAAGCACTCTTTCCTATTTGCCCAAGTTCATTTTTATGCACACAAACGATGATGTTTTCAGTGATGTTTCCTTTCCGCACATCGACTGACAGGCATCGGTGCTGGTGTCTGTCCCCCGACAGGGGGACAAACACTGAATTCTCTGCATGTGGCTCTTTTCTGCACAATTTCGTTTCTTGCTGGGGTCATTTTGCGTCTTTCTGCTGAGGTGTTCCTTCTAGGAAGTCCTTGAACAGGGAAGGTTGGGTGCACGGTGGTGTGAGGGCTGGGCGTGGGGGAGCGGCCAAGACGCCTCCGGAGGCTGAGTCTGGGGGGGAGGCTCATGCTGCCGAGTGTGCGGGGTCTGCGGGGATGTAGGCGCCTCGCGTGATGACGGGTCCTCTCCTTCACAGCCCTCTCTGCACTCCTTAGTACGAGGGATCCACGACCTGCGCCGGCAGGTGTCTCCTAAGCTGCTTGAGAGAAGGAGCCGTACCTGCTTCTGATCCCCCAACGCCGGGGACACAGCAACCGCGCAGTAAACATGTTGATTCCATGAATCAATTAAATTGACTTTTCCAGTATTCACGACTATTCCTCTGAATGTCTGTTCCCGCTGGAAAATTCAACAGACAAGAACCATAGGTTGACAGAATCGGGGCCCCCGGCTGGCTCCAGTGGAAGAGCCTGGGACTCTTGGTCTCAGGGTCATGAGTTCAAGCCCCACGTTGGGTGTAGAGCTTACTTAAAAGACATAGATTGAGTTAATATCACACTCGAAACGTACTTAGGATGTTCCTGTTTTTTATTTATTTTTTTCGAATCCCTGATGTCACTGTGGGGAGTTAATTCATTCTTTTTTCATTTACTAGATATTGATCGAGTATCTGGCAAACAGTGTCAGGAACCGCAGGTGAAACAGACATGGGGCCCTCCAGCAGGCAGGGGCGGGCGACAGCCAGATACGAAGCAGGTGCACGATAGGTGGGATGGACGTAAAACCATGACGGACGCCCGGGCAGGGGGAGGGACGGGCGTGGGTTAGTTGACATCGGAGCGGGGGCCCGGGAGACACGGGAGGCGGGCGCGCAGGTCCACGAGCCCCTTCTGTCTGGCTTGATTGGGGGTTCTCTCTCCTCCTCCAAAAGCCAAGAGGAGGACGGACAGCCACTTCTTCATAATTTTCAAGTGCGTGAGCTGGCGTTTGAGGCTCGAGGGCGTGTGTCTGGCTTTGCAGCTTGGGAGCGATGGTGGGGGCCGTGGCTGTGGCCGCCCATGTGGCCGCACTGAGCCGCCGTCCCAGGTCTGAAGGAAGCCACGGAGGAGGGGAGGCAGGTTCCCCCAACAGACGAGCATGTCCCCCCCCAGCTTCCACCTGAAGTGGCCCCAGTGTCCACGCCACAGGTGGGTTTCCCTACTGTGTCTGAGTCCATGCCAGCCCCAGAGGCGCTCACCATTTGACACACTCTGCTTTGGGGCAAATACAAGATAATAATGACGCTGTTCCAGAAACAGCGAAAAATAACGTGCTCGTGGAAACCTACATGATGGAAGAACAGGCGGTTCAAGGGTGGCCTGTGCCCTGAGGGTCAGTGCACGTGCCCCGACTGCCATGTCACCCTCACCAGCGTGGAAGTGACTGGAAAGGCCGCCCGCATCCTCGGGTGGTTTTGTACACGATTAGGAGCCCAGGTCTTGCCTAAAGAAGAACAGGCTGGTGACACAAGACTCCCTGGCCGCCCCCGGACAGGGAAAAGGGGGGACGGGAGTGGACATGACACACCATCATGTCGGTGTGTCTGGGGCACATGCAGAGACAGAGCCGTGGCCCCCCTGCTCCGTAGCTCCGGGCAAGTGGCCCAACCTCAGGGCCTTTGCATCTGCTGCTTCCTCTGCCCATGACGCTCTGTCACCAACTCCCACTTGGGCCCAACACTGTCCTCTCAGCTTTCCTCCTGACTCTCGCTCGACGGGAACCCAGCCTTGGGCTTCCTTGTCGGGTTTCCAGGCCCAGGTCTTCTCGCCATCTGACACACTGTACCCGGGAGTGTGTGGACGCTGTGGGGGCTGCGACACACGTGTGAGTTTGTGGGAGCTCCCGGGGCTGCAGGGAGGCCCGCAGGCTGTGGGTGCAGCCCTGCCTGAGAGCCCTGCCGACAGAGGCCGGGGCCCTGAGGCTGGACAGAGGCACGGTCCCCTCCTCCAGGGCGGCTGTAGCCGCCACGGGAGCTGAGCAGGGTGTCCCATCTGAAGGGGCCTACGGCGCAGACGCACCTCCAGGACTTGAGAGCGAGCCCCTTGTCCCCCAGCCACCTGTGACCACGAGCACAGCACGTACTCAAGGAGCTTCAGACGGTCCCCGCGGCTCTACGGCCCAGATGGAGAGGTCTGGCCTTGGTCCGCGGGACGCTGGAGGCTTCCGGAGCACCCCTGAGTGCCCCGATGCGCTCCCGGGCACACACGGCAGAAGGTGAAGAACAGATTCCCTTTTCACAGTGGCGAATTGCACAGGCCACGGACTACGTGAGCTCCCCCACTTGGGAGCATCGAGCACATTCAGACCGCTGTGCGGCCGCCACACCATCTCCAGAACCTTCTCCTCCTCCCAGACCGGGTCTCCATGTCCACCGGACGCTCACTGCCCCGCCTCCAGCGCCCACCGTGCTGCCTCCTGCCCATGGGGCCGAGGACTCTAGGGACCCCATGTGCGTGGCGTCTTCCCGCATCTGCCCGTCCGCGTGGACCGTCCTCTCCGGGGCTGAGGAATATTCCGTCGTGCGGACGGACTGCAGTCGTGGGCCCTCAGACGCTGCGGCCACCTCCGTCTTTCGCTTGCTGGGGAAAGGGCTGCCGTTGAGGGGGGTGTGCAAACAGAATTCGCTGGCCAGCACGTGTCCTCTCAGGGCTGAGCGTGGCCTGTTGGACCTCTCCCCCTGCCCCGGCCGACGCCTCGGGCCCAGCGCAGCACGACAGGTGCTGCTGCCCTCGGCGGGGGGAGCTGGGGCACCACAGAGCAGGCTACACGGCGTGTACCCCAAGAGGCAGTGTCTGGGAAGAGGTGGTGGCTCCTGGGGCCCCCAGGGCCTGGGCCCTGCCCTCCATTCTCTGTGCCATTGCAACAGACGGGGGTCGGCCAGAGCTTCCATCAGACACTGTGTCCTCCGGGAGAAGATGGCCAGACAGACACCACCCGCTTTGTTGGAGAAAAAGGCGCCCCAGTGCCGTGGGTGGCAAAGCCCAGCACGGAGGGGAGCCCTGGGTTTGTTTCTGGGGCGTCTTTTCCTTCGTTGCACCTGAGCCGGCGAAGTCAAGAGCAGACCGTCCTTCCCCTCCTGGTGGACAGCCTTGCGTCTGCCTGGGGGTTCGCAAACTTCTGGGACCCCCTGGGACCCGGCCGGCCGTGTTCTGGCATCTTTTACCTCGTTGCCGGGCTGCGTCTTCCCGGACGCTGGAGAGTCTGCCCGCCGCCGACGCCGGCCATCACGCTGTCAGCGGGCGGGACGCTTCCGTGTAGGCCACGCGTCGGCAGAAGCTAAGGAAGGAAATCAGCCGCTATCTGGGGCTAATTACCCTGCCTGGAAGTTAATTAAATGCTTGTTAAGAGCAGCAGGGTAGATCCTAATTGCACTTGTCTAGTAACAGTCCCCTGACGTTCCCGGACCCTGGGATTCCTACCGGGCTGGAGTCCCTGTGCCGCCGGCAGT
The DNA here is from genome assembly GCA_020311275.1 of Eira barbara. Taxonomy (NCBI): domain Eukaryota; kingdom Metazoa; phylum Chordata; class Mammalia; order Carnivora; family Mustelidae; genus Eira; species Eira barbara. The sequence continues at coordinate 1,536,383 of JAHRIG010000037.1, read as the reverse complement.
CGCACCTGTCACGTCGCGGGTTGGGGGCCTCTGCCGCGTAGCCCTGCTCATTCCTGCACCAATTTGCCACACAGCGAGCCCCTCATATGTGTTTGATTTACACGTGCTTGGATTTGGGGGACCCTGGCTTGCTCTAGTGATTTTGTCATGTTCTCCCTTTTATCATCAAGGGAAAGAAAAGGAACAAAATTAACCCACGAGCCGCGGAAGCGGTCAGCAGCGCTGCTTTGTATGATTTTGGGTAATGACCATGATTAGTGCTTGTTTATTGTCCCCTCTCTTGTGTCATGTAAATAAAGCTGTGGCCTTTTCCTTCCAATATCGGGGTGGTGCGGCTGCTTTCATTTGGAAGCGCACAGAGGGAGGGCGGGGGAGCCCTGCCAGCCGCGGCTGCGCTCCCGGCATACGCTCCCGGCCTCTGCCCGGCGGTGCCCACCCTGCCGGCGCTGCCCACACCCGGCCTCCCTCCCCCTTCCTCGCTCTGGAGTGCGGGCTGTGCCAAGGCACGCGGGGCAGGGGGACCACCGAGGCATTGGACCAGAAGCCAGCTGGCACGAGGGGCGTGGGGGCAGGTGGCAGCAGGGGAGCTGTCGGCCCCAGACTGGCTGCCTAAGGGACATCCTTCCATGTGCTGTCCAAGCCTGACTGGACAGGAACGGCAGTGAGGGAAAGAGGAGATGGCAGCGGTCTGCTGGGGAGGGAGTCCGCCGTCCCCTGCCCTCCCGGCATTCGGGACCGGACATGGCTGCTTTCAGAAGCAGAACTGCCGCCACAAAGGGGCTTCAGAAAGACGCAGGTGGGGGGCTGCTTTCTGTCTGTTTAAGAAACACGTTACTGCCACGCCGTGTTGATGCCCTTGAGAGAGATCCTGACTTTGGAGCCGGTCGTGCTCCTCGGCCGGTGAACAGGGCCACTGTCTGTGTGAGCTGTGGTCCTCTGGGGTCCCGGCTGCCCCTTGGAAAGGAGGATGTCAACGACAAACGTGGTCGCTGGTAGAACAGGCTTTGTCCCGCGTGAATGCTCTGGCGTTGCCGGCCAGGCTGAGTGCCAGCCATAGGGAAGCGGTCGAAGTGAAATTGTTGTTTTATTACAAAATGGGCACGCACATCTGTGTTTGGGAAACCTGGGTGTGCGTGTGGGGTGTGAGGGTCTCGGGCCGCACGCTCACTGCGCAGACGGGGCCGCGGTTCAGCTGAGGGAGGCTGTGTCCTGACCTGCGTCTCCGCGCTCGAGGAGGCAGGGTCAGGAAAGCGTTAAACCAAGCAGCTCCTTCGTAGGTTCACCTTCTCACCAAACAGCATGAATTAATGAAAAGATGTGAGCACTCACATCTTTTCTGGCAAGAATGCTTGTTGAAATAATCAATTAACCTTGGAAGATCAAATTGACGGGGCTTAAGTGCAAAGTTATTTAAGACGCCAGATTATCCAGCCTGACGATTGCATTTGCTGCGGTGCAAGAAAGCAGCAAGAATGCTTTTGAGAAATTTCAAGGTTTCAGAAAGATTTAACATCATTTCCCCACAGAATTAATCTGCCCATTAGCACCTACTTTAACCTCTTACAAGTAATATCCTGGGATGACTCTAATTCACCTTTTTCCTTTATTCATACAGTGAAAATGACCCCAAGACAGCAAACATATAAATTCATTTCAGGCTTTTGCTTTCATTTGTTTTAAAATTGTTTTGGAAATAGACGTGATGTCAATGTGCAGCACGTGCTTACCTCAATGCGGATATACTACATTCATGAAAGCGCCACTGGGCTGTCCCTTGCGTGGCGGTAGACTTTTCCTGCTGTCACCGAACCTTCGAGAGGAGAATGTCTTCCCCAGGCGAGCTCCTGTGGGCAAAGCAGCTCCCAGCCAGTCGGAGCGTTTTAGCAGAAGGTGAGGGCACACGGCCCGGGGGTTCTGCCACGAGTGCTGTCACGGGTGCACATGACGTGGGACCAACCTCGGCCATGTGGTGCCGCCTGGACTCAATCCAGGCAGGGGCCATCGGCTCTGTTGCACACGAGGCGAAGGTGTTTTGTGTTTACACTTGTCAGACAGCGTGATTGGCCACCGATGTGAGCGCGGAGCGTAACTCACTCCAGGCTAAGGAGCCATTCGCAGGGATGGAGTGTTGCTGTAATTTGGAAGAGCGACTGCGGAAGAGAACATAATTCCGCCTCCGCGTTCTCCGACCCTGGCTAGCTCCGTGACAGTTTTGTTTTCCTCTGAAAGCCGCCTACTTATTGGTAATTCCTTTAAATAAAGGAATTATTTCCCCAAGCAATCTGTTTTGATTGTGTTACGTTCTAGTTCGTCCTCCTCTGCTGTGATGAAAGAAAAGCTAATCTGTTGGTTTACTATCTTGCTGCAAATAAAAGACAAGTGGAAAATGAAATTTCCGAAAAGCTAAACTCCTAATTTTTGTGACAAAGTGTGAATGAAGATGATGAACTTATTCATAAGAGATGCGTATTTCGAGATGAATGGTTTATGGGTATAAGCATTAAAGTATATTAATTTCGTCTGGAGGCAGATTCAAATATTACTTGGTAGCCAAGTACAAAGGACAAGGTGTAAACAGTATTCTTGGTCCCGCGGCTTGAGCGCACATGACTCTAAGAGCCTCGTGTGGCGGCCGCCCGCACGAGGCCACTGAATGTTTATGTCCACCCTGAGGGCACTGAGTCTGTGAGTCGCCCCGTAAACAGTATTTCGAGCCCTACGGGTGGAACATGCTATGGGCTAAACTTGGTGTTCTGTAGGAGTGTGTCACCACCGGTAACTCAGGGCTTCCTAGCCTCGACCTCGTGGACGTCGCGGGTCCAGAGCCTCTTCGTTCTGGGGATGGGGTGTGCCCGGTGCGTGGAAGGATCCCCAGCCTCTACCTGCCAGATGCCCGTAGCGCCTCCCCGGCCCCCAGGTGGGACCATCAGATTGTCTCCGGATGTTGGGACATGGGCTCTGGAAGAAGAGCAGCCCCCACGGGAAGCCCTGTGGACACCTGAGAACCCACAGCCTCGTGCTCGAGCCTCGGCGGAGACTGACGTTCCGTGAAGCGAGGAAAGCGTCAGCGCAGGACCCCTCACTTCCACGGGCCCTTCCAAAGCTCTCTATGGAATTTTATACTCACAATGGTAAGTTTGCAATTTTTCATGTCTTTGTTAGAGAGACTTAGGCCCCATCAAACCTAGACCTCCACCTAAGTCTCAACCCAGGTGATGTCACCCGCCTGCTTCGCAGAGTCCCGTCTGTTCAAGACGGCCTCGTGCTTCTCCTCATATCCGTTGGTTTGTTTGTACGTTGAGTTGGTGTGACTCCCCCGATGCCAAACGCAACATCCCCAGCCTCGTGGAGATTGATGAGTTTTTGAGTAAAGGAGAGTGGCTCCCCTGGCATGCCCCTACCCCTTGTGCTTGGATAAAATTTCCACAGTCAAGGAAGCCACAGGCCCCACTCTTCATGCACCTTAGAATTCCACACATAGGCTGCCAACTAAAATTCCACTTATGACTTTTCATAAAAGCACCTTCAGATTACAGATTCCTTGAGAAATAATCCCAGTCCTTGCCAACATTTTCTTAACTGTTAAAGCATAGTGAGAAGTTGAGAAGACTGGGTACGTGTATTTCCTACTGAAACCCCGTCATGGAGAAGTTAGAGCTCAGGAATAATCAGGCCTAATATAGAAATGGCTCCAACTACCTCACCGTACACTTGTTCTCGAAACCTTAGAGACTTCTTGATTTTTCATTAAAATTAAACTTTGCATAGATGGTTGGCAGGAGAGATGGATGGAGAGATTGGAAGGATAGATGGGTAGATGGAGAGATTAGAAAGATGGATGGATGGTGGAGAGATGGATGGAAAGATTGGTTGGATGGTTGGATGATGGATGGATGACAGATTGATAGATGGATGGGTGGATGGATGGATGGATGGATGGAGATTTTGGGTAGATGAGTGGATGGATGAATGATGGATGGGTGAAGGTTGGATGATGGATGGATGGATGGATGGATGGAGAAATGGATGATGGGTGCATGAAGAGATTGGATGGGAGGATGGATGGATGGATGATGGATTGACGGAGAGTTAAAAAAAAAAGATAGATTGCCTTTTCTATTTTATTTCTCCTAAAAGGGAACACAAGAAATCATTATCATGGTTAACATTGGCAGAACTAGGAATTTGGGGGAAATTATGGTGGCTTTGAGGGATTTCACTTTCCATTCTGTACTTTTCTATAATGTTTGCATTTCTTTGTTGTGTGTGAATTATTTTTATGTGGGCGGGGTTATCTGATTGGCGAAACAATGGGCTGTTTATTTTCATACGTATATATTTTAGTATTTTTTAATGACTGCACTCGGAGTGATGAACCCAATCCCTCTAGGAGCCTCCTGTTATATAAAATGGTTTATGCATTTTACCTCAGTTTTGCTAAATGTAGTGGACTCCTTCAGTTACTTAATCTTCTCATATTTGTGGATCATTTCAAGCCATCTCAAATCTTTTGCTGAATGAGGCAATAAGGAAAACAATATCTATAAAATACAGAAAATGATGTTGTTGGACCTCAAGCAAGTACACAGCATAAAGCTAACTGAATGTACTTATTTGCTTCCCCCGAGCGGCGCCTCTGCCTGAGCACCCCCGAACCGCGGAGGCTCCCACAGAAACTGCTCAGCAGCTGTCCCCATTAGCTTGGTCCCCTGGCCCTCGGTTCGTCCTGCCGCGTGGGCAGGGGACAGCAGCCAGGCCGTCTCTCCAGGGTCCGGAGCACAGTCAGGCACAGAGAGGCCCCAGCAAGTGTTCCTCAGAGGAAGAAAGGGTGAGAGTCAGCAAATCCCAGGTTTCCTTCTCGTCTTCATGAACGCGAGCAGCCTGAACTGGAAGTGGTCTCTACGGAGATGATCTTTTCTCCCACGAAATTGTCAGAAAGACACTCCTTACCACAGCCTTTGGTAGCTGGCCCTCCAGTCTGGATGGTGGAGCAGCTGTTCAACCCGAGAAACCCCTTGAAAAGGCCGCGTTACACGTCCTCTGGACATCGGTGTGCGTATCTGTGCAACGAAAGCTGGTTGATGCCCCATCTCTGGGCCGTTTACCCACGGTGGGTCCTGTCATTGGCGACAAAATCGCAGCTCTGCTACCATCTTGATGGCCCTCCCCTGGAGGACTCTGCCATCCCCGAGTCTCCCATTATTCCTGGTCTGGTCAGAAAGCTGCGGGATGGCCTGGGCCACTGAGGGGCACGAGTTCTCAGCTCAGGATGCTCGCCAACACTCAACAGCCTTCTTGTGCCAAAAGGCCCGCTGACTCCCCTCTGACTCCCTTCAGACCTCACTGACCCTGAGATACTCTCCATTTCCACTTTGTCACTCATCCCCACAGCCCCACGGCTGGCACCTGGGTCTTGGCCAGCCCAGCCCTGGAAACAGTGTCTGCAGCCTTCTGTCCACTGGCTCAGAGCCAGCTTGAGAGCCAGCAGACACGAGGACACAGTCTTCCCTCTCCACTTCCAGTCTCTCCGGCAATGACCTCAAGCCCACGTCCCGTGCCACACCCGTCGTAGGAGCAGGTCCTTGTACTTGGAGGCAGGGTGGCTGAGAATCACTGTGGACAGATGGGGCAGCGGCATCTTACTGGGCTCAGTGTCGTCATTATGGCCCCACTCGGGGCCGCGATGCCATGAGCCAGCCAATGGCCGCCGGGTCTGGACCCTAGAGGTCCCGCACCCTGATTCAGAGTGGCGTGTTCTCCTGAGTACACATCTCACTGGGCAGATGCTGAGGGGCTGGGGCGTGGCCACAGCACAACCTGCCCGGACCGGTCCAAACTCGGAAACAGCTGTCCCTGCAAAAAACGCTGGCCCCGGGGCAGGAAGCAGAAGGCCTCCTCCGGGTGGGGGGCAGCCCCTCCGTCTGGGGAGGCTGCGGCTCTCTGGCCGGCCCACATGCTGGCTGGGGCTCCTCCAGTTCCCGGCTGGGCTCTGGGGTCACCTGCTTTTCCCCCTAAATACGGAACTTTAAGCCTCACCTTTCTGAGCGCTCGCCCCTCCCCCGAACAGACCTGCTCCAGGCTTGTCTCCGGAAGGACGGCCGTAACTGCACAGCTGAGAGGAAGCAAGAATGAGCCTGGGCCTGGTGTGGTCCCTTTCCCAGAGGGGACGCGGCTTCACTGCTTCCCCCCGAAATCATGGACAAGGGCTCATCATGGGTGGCAGGAAGGGTCGTCCTCTTCTGCTTGCGTCTCCAGCACCTCCAGCAGTCATGGCTCCCAGCCTGGGGATGGTGCTGGCCCTGTGCGTCCCGCGGAGGGCCCGCGGACGCACTCTGTACACTGGGCTGCGCGCAGTGAGCCCCCGCCTTGCAGAAGTGCGCGCCTCCCGCCTCCTGCTCTCCTTAAGGCAACAGACCTCCAGCTGACCTTGACGTTTCACAGAACCTTGTAAAGATCAGTTAAAAACAAGATTTTCCTCTTAAAAATTATTTTTTGGGGACCGTTTTAAATCCAATGTGGATGACCGATTTATATAAACCCTGCAGATCCAAAGCCGTCGTGTGTGCGTCTGGGTTTCTGAGGAGCTCCCAGGACAGCGTGAGGGATGCAGGGCTCACAGGCTCCGCCGCAGCCCTGGGCTTCCGGGCTATGCCCTCCCGCTGCACCTGCGAGACAGCAATGGACAAACAGAAGTGTCTTTCCTCGGCACCCTCGGCCTCAAGTTCATTTCCCCTCCAAGACTCACCTTTGAACCCTTGAACCCCGTCTATCTGAATGCCTCCAGCCCCCTGGTCCCCATGAGCTGGGCATCACCCCAGCGGGGCCCAGGTGCGGGGATCCCACGGGGAGCTCAGGCTTCCTACTCAGAAGTCAGGGACACGATGTAAACCCCTACTGACAGCTGCCCAGCGACACCCAAGCGGGCCTGGTTTGGCAGCTGCTCCGTGAAAATGCCCAGCCCCAGCCGCCTGTGGGGTCCTGAGTCCTGGCCCCACGCGAGCCTTCTGCCCTCTTGGCTCCAGTGAGGACAGCAGAGATGGGCAGCTTCGCTAATCACGGAGCACCTCTTGCATGTAGACGTGGCCCGCTCTCGCCGCAGCCTTGCTCCCCAGGTGTCCCAACCCCTGCACCGCGGGGACCATGATTATTTCTCCCGCCAAGGAGGGAGAAACTGAGGCAGGAGACGGGGCGAGGCTTGGCCAAGGCCACACAGGGGTCGGCTCACGGAGTGAGGATTTGGGCCCAAGAAGCGCGGTAACCGCGGCAGGAGGTGCCCAACCCCCACGGTGCCCGCTGACCCCCGGCAGACACCGCGCACGCAGTAAGCAGGTGTGCTCCCTTGGGAAGCCGGGCCCCCTTGACTGCCCAGCCACAAACACAGGAACTGGCACACAACATCTTCTCTCTCTGCTCAGCCGCAGAGCCCCGTCTGTGCCCTTTCCCCAGGGAAGCATCGGCCATGCCCCGCCGGTGCCCTGGAGATCCGCGGCTGCTGAGCCAGAGTTGGAACTTGGAGTGTGGAGCGCCCACAGGTGTCACTCTGGACACCACCCCTGAACCGTCTGCTCCTGCAGCAGACCCTCCGCGGCAGCCCCACCCTGGTCCCCTGTGCCCCCACTCGTGGGAAGGAGCTTGCAGACAAGACTGTGGGTGCCGGGAAGCCTTGGGGAGTGGCGCAGGCCATTTGACGACGAGAGACGCAAACACCGCGGTGACGCATCCGCAGGGAGCTCGCGTCGTGGACTCTGGGGTCGAGCGCTGCCCACCGCGGCACGTATGTCCTGTCCTAGAGAAGCGGCACAGAAGACCAGCCTGCCGTCTGGGGGGCGCAGAGCTCGGCCGGACCCGTCAGCTCCAAGCTGCCCCACTGGCACCAAGCTGAGATGCACACAAACTCCAGGATCTCGCTTTGCTCTAACTCATCTCCATTTCAAGTCCCCAGACCTCCCCACTGGCTGGGTTCTGCTCCAGCCGCAGGAGCGGTGTCCAGAGCTGAGAGGTTCTGGCTGACTGTTGTGGGCTCTGGCTCGGGGCCGGGGCTGGGGGCTCATCTACCTGGTGTGGGTGGTGTGGCTGTGGGGGCCGGCCACCGACCGCTTTCCACCGGCTTCTCCAGGCATCTCCAGACCTGTGCTGCAGGAGAGAGGCCGTGAGAGCCCAAGTGTGAGTTTAAATATTCTAATAACCATTTTTTAAGTAAAAAGAAATAAGGAAAACTAGTTTTAATCATATACTTCATTTAGTCCAATATACTAAAAATACGTTCTCTTCAAGCCATCAGTCCTAGTCCTTGATACTTACTAAAACGACTTAAACATGACGTCCTCACAAAAACCTATACAGGGATGTTTACAGCAGCTTTATTCATAATCATCCAAATTTAGGAGGCAGCCAAGTCGTCCTTCCGCAGAATAGTGATAAATAAATCGGGGTCCGTCCAGACAATGGAATAGTATTCAGTGCTGGAAAGAAATGAGCCGTCAAGCCCTGAAAAAACACAGAGGGGGACGCCTGGGGGGCTCAGTCGGTTGAGAGTTGCTTCAGCTCAGGTCATGATCTCTGGGTCCTGGGATCGAGCCCCGCGTCGGGCTCCCTACTCGGTGGGGAGCCTGCTTCTCCCTCTGCCTCTCTCCCCTGCTCATGCTCTCTGTCTCTTCTCTCTCTCTTTCTCAAATGAATTAAAACAAAAAACAAAAACACAGAAGAAACTTAAATGCACATTGCTAAGCGAAAGAAGTTAGAAAAGGCGGCAGCCTGTGATTCCAACTACATGTTGTAGAAAACTATGGGGACGGACGGTCAATTTCAGTGGTTGTTGGGGGCTGGGGAGCGAGCCGGCTGAACAGGGAGGATGTCAGGGCAGTGGAACCTTTCTGCGTGACCCCATAGTGGTGGACACCTCATTCCACGTTTGTCCAGACCCACAGAGGTCACGACCCTGAGAAGGAGTCTTACTGTGACTGTGGACTCTGGGTGATCCGTCATGACAAATGTCCCAGTCACTGAGGGTGTGGATAATGGGGGCCAGGGGCATGTGGGGCATCCCTGGTTCTTTCTCTCAGCGTAGCCATAAACCCTAAATAGCTCCCAAATAGAGTATACACATTACATGTTTTAAAGCACTTTTCTTTCATAGGAATCTTTAAAACCTGAGGTGTGTTCTACACTGACCACCCTCGATTTGGCAGGATTTCAGGTCTCAGTGGCCACCTGGGGCTCGTGGCTCCCACCCTGGGCGCCATGCGGTGGCCAGGCGCTGGGGCCTGACCAGCAGGATGGAGCCCTAGGCGGGGGGAGCACAAGGACCGGAAACCAGGGTTCGAGGCTCAGGGAGCTGGGCCGTCACCATCAGGGCAGCCTCCTGGCCGCGAGGCTGTGTCTTTGTGCGCCGTGTTCATTTCACCATCAATAACGGTGTGTCATGGATGGACCGTGAAAGGCTTCAGTGTGCTGCCGGGCACACGTGAGCCGGTAAGCCACTTTCCCCAGGGCCAATGTGTCCTTCCGGAACACCCCAACAGGGAAGCCGCTTGTGTTTGGGTGTTCATAGCGTACTGTCTACAGTACTTGGTGGTTATCCCTCTGTTTCGTCTCACGGGTCCCCCTGGGGTCCAGGTGACTTGCTCAGCACACACTCCCGGAATTCGGCAGACACCTGTGACTTTAGGAAAGGCCTGCATTTTAGGGCAATTATATAAACAGGGATCAGAGTTCTTACTTTGCCATATAACGAAGTTTTAAAATAGACCTTCGGAAAAAAATCAAATTGTAAAATATCCGTTATTTTATGGGAGAACAGACACTTTCATCGCGCGTTTTCACCATCCCACTGAACTGCTCAGATGAAAATCACTCTTGTTACTGACGAGTAAATCTAGTATCGGAATAGTTGCCTGACGGGCAGCAGAAGGACGGCCTCCCCGGCAGCGCGGTGGTCCTCGCGAGACGAGGCAGGAAGCCGCACCGCCCGCACCCCCCATGACCACGATGACCAGCAGGCCCCGCAGGAGCCCTGCCTGCCCACGTCGGCAAGCCACGGCCACATCTCACAGAACCGGCGGTGGGACAGGTCACGCAGGGGACTGTGCTGGCCACGGTCACTGATGCTCGTCCGCCCCCCTGTCAAACGGGCAGCTGGCCCCCTTTCCACACCGTTCCAGAGGCTCCCAGAGGGCGGGCACGGACTCGGCCCTGGGCCAGGGTGCGTGGCTCCCACCCTGTGCTAGGACCCCCTCTGCCCGCCGTCAGAGGTGAGCACAGGCCTGCCCCAGCTTTGCCAAGCGCGTGGGGGAGAGGGTCGATTTGCAGGAGGCTGAGAGAAAACGTGAACACGAAGTGGGGGATGGGGAAAATGAGGGAGGACAACGGGAGCCCGAGAGTGAGGAGGACCACGTGGCGGGCAGGGCAGGAGGAGGCCGCGTGAGCCCGCTGGTGAGCGGGAGGGCGGGACGCCAAGCTCTGTAATCAAGAAGTGATTAATTGGGCAGCGCGGGAGAGGATTAGCACAGAGGCTTTTGATACTGTGCGGTTGGGAGGGAAGACCGCGGCGGATTTTAAAGCATATGAAGAAAAGGGGGAGAAAGGAGAGGTGAAAAAAATTGGGGACTGGAGAATTGATTTTTTCAAATGGGTTCGCTGTTTAATCCTGCAAAGCAGGCAGAGTGCTTTGCTAATAATGTGAATTTCTCCTTTGGTGACTCTTCCTCGGGAAACAGAAATCCTTGTTTGAAAATCTAGACATCCCAGAGCCCGACAACGCGAGATGGAATTCGGGAGACGCCTCATGAAGCAATCATGCTATTTCGACTCTCGGAGAGACTTTCGGAGTCCGAGTGATGGTGGCTAAACCCTCCCACCCGTGCCTCAGTGCAAAACCGCAGATTCCCGCGGGCCGGACGTGACGGTCTGGCGTGGAGTGGGGAAAGCGTTAACACTCCCTGCCTCGCGAGACCACGACCTGCAGGAGTCGAACAGGAGGGTCGGGAAGATCTCGGCTAATATGATTTAAGGGGGAGGCAGGGCCGGGTGTCGCGACGGCTCACGACCCTTATCGGCTGACCCTGCAGACGTAGACCTCGACTGCCTAGAATTTATAGCATCTTTCTCCCTAGGAGCCAGAGATGCACACGTAACGCTGACTTCCCGTCCCCGAGGCGGCTACTCCCGACACACGTCACAGGCACACGTGTCTCTAGAAATGTGCGAGTGGGGGGAGGGGTATTGTCGATAGACATGAGTAGTCAAGACAGATTTGGAGCCGGAGGACCTACCAGTGTCCCCAGAACCTGAGGTGAGATCTAGACTCATTTCCTGGCCTCCAGCCAGTGCCCCGGCCTCAGAATCTCAGACTGACCCCAGAAGCCAAAAACCTTGAAACCGCCTCTTGGGGACGGTGGCCGTCTGTGGCATCCCGACGCTTGGAAAACGAGTCTCTGCGCTGCTGAGGGACTAACTCAGGGGCCGGAGCCCCGCCTCCTGCTGCCGCTAGCCGGTCTGGGCAGCCTCGCAGGCGGAGCCTGGGGCCGGGGGAGGGGCTCAGACGGGGCCAGGAGCCCGGCCACTTCGCTCATGGTGCACAGGACGTCGCTCTCAAACAGAAAGGACGTCGCACAGAGGAAGGCCCCCCCAAGCCGCGGAGTCTCAGTCCCTGCTCCCCCGATGAGGAGTTGTTCAGCCATTCACGGCCCGAGAACCTCGTGGACAAACTTCAAACTCTAGACAACAGCAATGTCTCTTGGCATGTCTGCACATCGGAGGTAACTGCATTCGTAGCTTTTACCACTGCTTCTCAGGGACCCTGTGTCTAGAGATTTCAAAGTATTGGCGGCCTTCAGAGATCTGAGACCTAATGCCTGTTCGTCTCCTAACCAGTCTCGAGTAAAGAAAGTTCCTGGATCTCGGTTTCTCCCTCCGTAAAACGGGACAGTTAGGCCTGCAGGATCCCGTGACTCCCAGCAGGAGCTGTTCCGCGAGGCTCCGCGACCCAGGCTCACGGGGCCCCCTTCCTCCACCGTGAGAGGAAGGCAGCAGGCGGGCTGGTCGGCGAGCTCCCGCCGTCACACACACACCGTTGCACGTGCCCGCAGGAGCCCCGTGTGCAGACTTGAGTCAAGCAGTGGCATGTGTGCCCCGGCGTGATGTCCCAGACAAGCCCCCGTTTTCCTCGTGCCTCCAGTGCCGACAACGGTGGCCACAACGAAGAGGCCCGACAGACACGGGGCCACGGGGGAAGGAGGACGAGGGCTCTGGAAACTCGTGGGGCTCGCGGATGTAGGCTCTGCCTCTGTCTTTCAAGACCCACGTGGGCTCGATGCTCACACAGCTAAGAAGAGATGTGCCCCTCGTGGGACCCGTTTTCAGGCTCTGACTCAGCAATCCTGAACGCTTCCCTTCTAACACTCTGTTCCCATTATTGCAAATGGCAAGTGTCCCGTGGTACCCATTTTTGAGACAGGGAGCCGGGGCTCAGAGGCTGGACACTGGCCCCGTCACAGCCGGACCGGAATCCGGAACCCCACTTGGATGGTATTTCGTCGTCCACCTTTCTCGCACCGGCAAGTGTGATTCTTGTGCTGCAGCGAGAAGAACTTCCAGAACAGGACTGTGACACGGGCCGTCACCCCGAGCTAAGGACAGCCACACGGCCGTGCTGGCGAGGAGCTGGGAACACTGGGCAGGCAGGGGGCACGCCCAGCTTTAAGACACTGAAAGACACGCGAGTATCAAAAGACAAGAGACAACAGGTGTCGGCAAGGATGCCAAGAAAGGGGAGCCCTCGTGCGCTGTTGGTGGGAAGGTGGTCTGGGGCAGCCGCTCTGGACGCCAGCACGGAGGGTCCTCGGAAGGGCAAATGTAGTAACACCGTGGGACACAGCACACAGCACACAGGAATCCCAGGACGAGAGCAACATCGTCACGATGGCCAAGGCGTGGAAAGAGGTACGTGCGCCTGCAGAAGCTTGGGTAAAGACCGGCGCACACACGCAAATCCTATTCAGGAGGAAGTCTACCGTTCGCCACAACGTGCACGGAGCCCGAGGACGTCGTGCTGAATGAGCTAAATCCGAGAAACACAAACACTGTCTCATCTCTTATTGCTGGAATCCGAAAACACCGACCTCAGGGAAACAGAATGCGCTCCTGGAAGCGGGGCCAGGTGAAATGGGGGAAAGGTACAACTCTCAGTTACAAGATAAATTTTTAACAAGAATTGTATATGGGGGAAAATACGAAAAGCAGCTAGAGATCCGAGCTGGGTTTTTTGTTTTTCGTTTTTTGTTTTCAGCCTGAGGTAAGGCGCATTAATTCGTGGAATTGGGTTGAGAGAGTAAACTGTGGGGCCAAGTAGACCCAAGTAGACCGAACGGAGACTGCCCACCGTGCACAGTCGGGGCCGGGCCCCCTGGCCTCTGGGAGCCTTGGCGTGTTCGTTTGTGAAACGTGTTCTGCACCTGAGGCCCGAATGAGCCTGAGGGACACAGGAGCCCCGCCACGTGTCCTTGGGTCCCCTCACGGCTCCCGGGTTCGTGGCCGCAGTGGCTCAGACATGCCGATGTGGCAGCCGGGCCTCTCTTCCCGTGACCATGCAGTCCTTCCATGCAAAAGTAAGGGACTTTGCAAATACACATTTCCAAATACAGCTCGCCCGTGAGCAGGCCCATGGCTCAGGGTCTAGGTGTGGTTCACCCCGGGACGGGGACGGCTGGTGCGGGGCGAGCGTGTACAGTACAAATTTCTAGCAAGGGCCAAGACACCATCTAAGGCAGGTCTCAGAAGGCAGGCCCGGCCCCCTCGGGGAACAACCCCGTCCTACCCGCTTCCCCATCGAGAGGCGAGGACTGCGGCGAAAACACTAGTTTTCCCTGTCGGCGTGAGCGTCTAGAGAGGTTGGACCGGGAGAAAACCTATAGTCAAAGAGTGCTTCCTCCCAGACTGGCAGGGAAGGCGGACGTGAGGGCCCTTTCTCACGTGTGCAGTGCGTGGCGACGTCCTCCAGAAGAAGCGTGTGGCAGTGGAACGTGAACGAGGACCCCAGCGCCCCGTGTCCACCGATGGATGGACGTGCGCTCACGCCGTGAGCCACAGGGACCAGCCCGGCCTGCCCTGGCGCCAGGAGGCCCGTGCACAGTGCTCCGAGACTTGTGCGAGTGGCTGCCCGTGGGGAGACTGGTGGCCCTCCCCGCGGAAGGTTCCAGAAATCGTCGGAAGAGCTGGGGTGGCCCTTCCTCCTGGGAGCGTAGGCGGCAGGGCGCGTCCCCAGCCTGTGCTTCCCAAGCGAGGCTTCTGGAAATCGCTCCGGGTCCCAGTCGGGGGCCGTGGGCGAAGAGGAGAAAGTAGGGCAGCCCTCGGGGGGTTCAGCTGACTTCAGCGCTCCCTCCCCAGCGCCGGGGGAATGGCTGCCTCCGGCTCGGCCTCGCTGCCCGTATGCCATTCAGCTCCTGTCTGCCTTTTTGTTTACACTGGGGACACAATGGAAGCTCGAGTCCCTCCAATACATGATTTATAAGTGTATTCTACCTCCGAGGGTACGGGCAGAGCCGGCTGTGGGTGAGTAAGCTCCGTGAATATTGCCAAGACACTGTGCTTTGTTCAGCACTATTTTCCACAATAGATACCACACTTTGGAAGTAATTTTAAAAAGGGAATCAAAATAGTGGTACTTTCAGCCTTTGTTTCTTTTATACCACACTGCATTCTCTGTCTCTCATTCAGCCGCTCCCATTATCCTGACAAATTAAATAAACCGCTCCATCGCCGGAAGGCTCGGCCAGGCAGGGCTTCAGCCACCGCAGCCCCGGGACGTCGGAACACTGAGGCAGCTTCTGCTAGTGATCTCAGAGAACGTCGGTCAAGGAGCGAGAAAAGAAAAAAATATATGTATCACGGGGTGGGATCCGGAATCAGAGCCAGCCCGCGGCAGGTACTGGTCCGCGGCGGAGAGGGCTGCGGTTCCCAGACGCGCCGAAAGTCCCTTCCTGCTGCGTGGGCCCTGGGAACGGGAGCAGGTGAGTCCCGGGAGGCGGGGGGGGGGCCGCAGCCGCTCGGGGCCAGGGCCCGGCCGGGGGCACCGCTGACGGCCCGGGAGGCCCAGACGTTTCCCGCTGGCGAGCATCTTGGCTTCTCGGTCCTTTTTGCAGAACAGAATTTATTCATACGTTTGCCAAGCCGCTTCCTACTGACAGTGGGCCCCTCGGGCACAGACGGGACGCTTTCCCCCCATCTCCGTCCCCCGCTCTGGCTCTGGCTCTCTCTGGGCCTCTGACGCGCGGCCGGGACTTCGAGAAGCCTGTGGTCTGCGCCGTCACGAATGTGTGGAAGCCCGGCAAAGGAGGGCCTGGGGCAGGGTTTCTGAGGCTGCCGCTGTGTCTGGGGCCGTCCGGGCCGAAGGTACGCTAAAGACACGGATGCAAGCTTTGGGAGACGTCCCTCTGACTTTTGGCCTGAAACCGTGTTTTACTTTTTCAGGGGAGAAATAAACAAAAGCCTTACTTAATACGTGGGAAGGAAGCTTGTTTAAACGGAGAAGGGGTTATTTTTCCTCTAAAACAGAGTGTGCCCTGGTGTCGTCGTGGGCTGGGGATGCTCAGGGAGGCGTGAAACGTGGGGTGGCTCTTTCTCTAAGGGTAGCCCGGGTTCGACCTGAAGAGCCCTCCCCCAGCATCTCCGCTGGGACCCCATGGTCAGCCACCACCCACTCCACAAAATCAGTCGGACTCAGGGAAAGAGAGCTGAAGCGCTAGCTGTCAGAGGCGCCGATTTCCTTATGAAAACAGACTCCAGTAAATGCCAGTTCCAACGCGGGCTTTGAAGGCGTCCGCCCCCAGCCAGGATGACCTCATTTAAAATGCACACTGTCTCAGGCATGGAGTGGGGAACTCTGTGTTCCAACAGAGGCGTCCCCTGGCTTCGAAGTCAGAGGCCACTGCAGGCAAAGAGAAATATTGAGCCAAAAGAGTTTGAACAGAGCCATCGGGGTTCATCTTTTATTACCAAAGAAAGACTTGAAAAAGCCCAGGTGAAATTTCCTTCCATTGTCTAGGAAAATTCTCTGTAATTTGCCCCCAGGGAAATCCAAGTGCCTTGCGGCCGGGCCCCCCACCACCTCTGTCCTTCTGTCTTCCTTTCTCAGGGTAAATGTCTCCAGGGTCCCTGGAGAACGGAGTGGGTGAGCGGGCCATGCTGAAGGTCAGGGTTGCCCACTGTGGCCTGACTTTTAAGCTAAAGAGGTTTTTCTTTCTCTTGTTGCCATGCCAGGTCTAATTTGGTGGCATTATGCTAACGGGGTAGGCCTGCTCGTGACAGGAGGGGTTAAATGAGATTACAAGCTTTGCAGGCTGTCAGCGGCTCCCGCTGCCTGGACGTTAAATGGGGATTTAATGGTCAGCTTTATCTGTAGAGTATCAGTGGAAATCTGCTGTTTTCAGCAACTTAATTGGCACTGTATTTGCAGGAGTTTTTCGGGGAGGTAGGAGAGCTGACCAGATTTTAATGCTGAATTATTTAGAGATCACACTGGCAGAATGTCAGTGGAAATCTGTGCCGCGTTTTGTTTTTCTGCAGCACGGAAAGCTTATGAATGGGCAAGATGCCGGATTCCGCTGTGATGCCCGAAACTTTCTAAAAATATTCATAGGGTCTGCTACGGGTTATTTATAGACGGAATAAACAAGGAGTACCAGTTGCTATCACAACATATGTGCGGTGTCTGACTTGCGGGGCAGTGACAGCGAGCAGGCAGAGAGGCAGGGAGCTCCGAGCACACACGAGCGTGTGCGGGCCTCTCTGGGATTTCGGCGCGTGGAATCGGCGTGGGGCTGCGTCTTCCTGGGGTGCGTCCCAGGGGAGCATGGCCGTGCGACCCCATGCCAGGGCAGGGGCCGTGTGTGCACGGGCGTGGCTTCGCCTGAGCACGCGCACACGTGCGGGTTGGAGCCAGGCCGCGGCCGGCGTGCAGGTGTGTCTCCGTGCGTCAATCACGCGCCTCAGGTCCAAGTGTCCAAAACCACAGCCGCGCCGTCACGTTCGCCCTGCAGACCCACGGGCCACCCTTGGCTCCACCTGGTACATTCAGAAGGACGCGCCCAGAGTTTGGGTTTGCAAACACCTACCCACAGAGGGCGGGGGTGCGGCGTCCTCTTAGGATTTCCTGCCGCAGGGAGCACGCGTCTGAGGGGAGGGCGGCCTGCAGCCCGGGCTGGGGGCACTGGAGGCGGGGGCCTGGGGGGCGGCGGGTGCACACGGGCTCGCGGGAGGAGAGAAGGCAGAGGAGGGAGAGAACGTTTTCCTGGCAGACACCAGCATTGTCTGTTCCCCGTTAGGGTCAGTCTGGAAAGTTCAGGATTAGTAAATTTAATATCCTGTCAAAATTCTCATGATAATGAATCGCAGCCGGCCGGCTGGCACCAGGGCTCCGCCACCGGAGCCGGGAGATAGCACGGCTCATTCATGAGCAGGAGATTGTGCGGCACTGGCACCGGGAGGCCCCCTGGCCTGCCGTCCCCGCCACGCTCCCGGGGCCACACGGCCGGGCCCCTGTGCCAGTGCCACCCCGGGCCCTGGCTTTCCCAGGGAGACGCGGGGACAGCGCCCGAGGACAAGCTGATACCAGCGCAATCTCTTCCCGCCCGTGCTGACGCCGTGCCATCCGCGGTTTTAATCCGAAAGCGACCGAGGAGGACACCAAAACGTCCCAGCCGGGGGACAGCAGAGGCGGGGCTGGCCAGGCGGCCGGCAGGGACAAGCAGATCGCCTCCCGGGAGCGCGGCCTGGGCGGGTTTTAGGCGGCGGGGGCCTGGCAAGTAGTCGCGTCCCTCGGTGAGGAGCATGGAAACGAGAAAGTTCCCGGGTAATTTGTTCAAGGCTCGGCACCTCTGTAAGCAGCTGTCAGGCCCGTACATTATGGTACATTGAATCTGAATGAGGCTCTCAACATCAAAACCGGGCGGCCGTTATGATATCATCTCTCGCTCTGAGCCGTAATGCTTATTAATTCTGCACCCATACTCTCCCGGCTGCGGCAAATGTATTCCATCAGCCTAGCATTTAATTTAATTAGTACAGCTGGGCTCTCATTCTCCTTTCTGTGTCAGAGGCATTGTCAGCACGTTCTGCTGTAACACCATTACTGATTGCTTTTAGATAGGCAGAAATATGATTAGGGTATTGGGTGGCTGTATCATAAGCCTTATTAGATTCATTTGAAATCTGGAGATAAATAGGAAACTTTTATTTGCAGTGTAATGAGATTATGCTTATTAGGCTAAGACCTCACAGCCTTTAGCAAAGAACACTGCATCAGCCAGATCATACTCTGCAAGCACACTCTTTGCTCCCAGGATCCGAGCCGCTTCTGAGCGCCTCCGAGAAGCCGCCGCTGTCACACTGCATGCGCCTCAGGATTGTGGCCAGCCTGGGATCTCCTCGTGATAAAGGACACGGATATCCCTTTTCCGTCTCGAAGTCGGGTGGAATGCGTACATCTCCAAATGGGATTTTATTTTTTATGAGACGTGTTTTGAGAAATCAGCGCACGGACTAAAAGAAATTATATTCTTAGACGTATTTATTTGCTTTTACAGATGTTTGCATTTATTAAATGTCGCTTACGGAGACGGGCATGGGATGAGGCCGTAAGAACCCCGAGCACCCCGGCTCTTAAGTGCACGTCACTGCTGTTCTTGTGTGCTAACGGCTTAGCACAATTCCAGAAACATTGATTTTTTTATCCATCGGTATTTATTTGATAATTCAAATTTCTAATATTGGCAGGAATTTACCCCGACCCAGAATAAATCAGTTCTGAGTGGGCTGGAGTTTCCGCAGACGGGTTTGTAACGGTGTGAGGAAATCTGCTGAAACAGACAGGCTTCAAGAAGGGAACATGCTTTGCCGAGCTCGAATTTGTCCGATGTTCTTACCGGCTCAGAAAGAAAGCCCTTTTATGCCCGAGGAAAATGATGACAACTTTTCCCAGGTATAAAAGTTTTGGAGTGATCTGTGTGGATTTTGCCCTGGGGGGATCCAAAGTGTAAAGTCGACATTGTCGTCTCCGTGCTACGGGTTCGTACTGAGGTACCTCCTGCCCCCCCCCCACCACCCACCCACTGCATTTTCACCAGACAATTTATAACATTATTGGATTCAAGTAAGCCCAAGAAGACAATTTTCATGAACTCATTTATTGTGTAAGACGCGTGCGTACGATGGAGGTGCTTCGGTGTTAAGTTCCGTAGAGCCGGGAGCCGTCATTGCTTCGTTGAGGAACTGTGGCCAGACCAGAACACATGAGCAGGAGAGCCTGGGGATCTCATGAAACAAGAGCTGAAGATCTCATGGGGCTCGGGGGCAAGGAGTGAGCCAAGGAAGTCCTTGCTTGATGCACACCGAGTTTCTGTTTGGGGGATGGAAAGTTCTGGAAGTACCAGTGGTGAGCGTGCAACACTGGGAATGTAATTAATGCCGCTGAATTGTGCGTGTAGAAACGTCTAACACGGCAGATCTTCCTGTCGCATGTATGTTACCACAACAAACGGAAGAGAAGCACAGGGGACGGGTGAGCACGAGTTGCGGGTTCCGGGCCGACTTCCAACTCCGGCCTGTGGATCTCCTGGGATGGCGAGTTTTAAGTTCTCCCTTCGTGGGCTTTGCACTCACCCCTGTGAGTTCAGTTCGATCGTTTCCTGCCAAACAAAGCATAAGAAACTCTGGTGAAGACATTCGTTCTTTCCCCCAAAATGATCTCCCCGTCCCCATCGCCACCCCCGCCGAAGATCCCACTTGGCCTAGGCAAGGGTGGTTGGTGGGAAAATTTGTATCCAGAATTAAAGTCGGCCAACTCAGTTCAAGGACTGGCAATTCAGGGAGAGACTGAATGGATAAGGAACGAGGAGACCCCCAAAGTGCACCAGTGACTTCGTACTTTTTCGATGGCGGAGAGGAGAAGGCCACCAAGAGCGCCACTGTCCCCGCCGTCTTCTGCTGCAGACGGATCGACGCGGGCTTGACAAATCACTAGAGACTTAAGGGCAACATCACGGTGACTTAATACACCGCACAGTGTGAAGGTGACCCCTCGGGGAGTGGCTGCCGCCTCTGGACCTCACGCGGCCCCTCCTCTGTGTGTGTGAGGACGTGCAAATCCTGCTCTCCACGGTCTCGGCGACGGGACTGTTGAGTGTCCGGGTCTTGTGTTGGTGCTGACTTGGGCGCCTCCTACTGAGAGTCTGAGCCACCGCACCTCAACCGGTGTCGCCCACCCTCCCCTCCCCGCGAAGCACACGGACAGGCGGGCCCCTCTCCAAGGCCACGTCCATGCTGTTTGCCGTCTCCGCTGCAGTTCTGAGATGTGACTAGATGTTGTGCTGCTGAAACACGGGTGCAAAAAATTAATAAAGACTTGGTTTTTCTCTGAAAACAAAACAGACTATTTTGAAAAGACTATGTAAGGGCAAGCCAGTTTTTTTTTTTTTTTTTTTATTCGACAGAGAGAGAGAGAGCACAAGTAGGCAGAGAGACAGGCAGAGAGAGTGGGGGATGCAGGCTCCCCGCGGAGCAGACAGCCCGATGCGGGACTCGATCCCAGGACCCTGGGATCATGACCTGAGCCAAGGGCACAGGCTTTAACCCGCTGAGCCACCCAGGTGCCCCAAGCCGGTTTTTAAAAATATGGAATCACCTACGGACGAGACCAGAGTCAGCGGCCAGGGAAAATCACGGAAAGCTAGAGCCTGCGTTCAGAACGCTGAACGTTGTGGTTTTAATGGCTTCGGTTTAAAGAAACCTGGAAGGCACGGTGGGTCGAAGTTGTTTGTGCGAGGAAGAGGGCTCTGAGGCCACGCAGCAGCCTTGGCCCTACAGCGAAGTGTGCGTCTGCTTTACATCCCAGGCTCCAGGCCAGACCCGGCTGTTTTAGGATTCCCCGCTCTAAGGCTTGTGTGTCGGCCCAGGGGAGCTGTGTGCTGGAGGAGTCGGGAGGAGAGGGGGTGGCCGTACCGGGTCTGGGGAGGTGCCAGGCCGTCAGAGAGAACAAGCAGGCTTGCGTGACTACGTGTCCGACAGAAGCAGAGGTGAATTCAGCAGGGCGTGGCCCGGGAGGAGGCGGAAGAAGTGACCAGAGTAGAACGATGGAGGGGGAGAGCCAGGGACACGCTCTCTGTTCATCTAGAAAACCCTCCTTTCACATCACCCGGAGCCGTGGTCTCCGTCTGCTTTCCTCTCCGGTCTCGGAAGTGAGGCAGCCCCAGGTAAGCCGGTGCCCACACCGCGGGGCAGCCAAGGGAGGGCCTGGCCGCTGGGTCAGCCCCTCGGGCTCCGTCCGCTCCTTCCCTGCGGACCCAGGGCTGAATCGGAGCCCCGCGCGGGCCGTGCTGCGCTGGGTCCCAACGCTCTGAGGCCTCGCAGACGCCGGCCAGAGGGAAGAGAAGACGGAAGGTCTCCTCCTGGGATTTTTCCACCACGTGGTGAGCGTCTGCCTCTGGCGCCAGGGCAGACCATTATGTTCCATTTCTCTGTGTGTTTCAGTCCCTAGAAACACAGGGCGTAGCCACGGCTTCGTTCCAGCAGGAACGTGAGGGTTTAGTAGTAGCGCTGAGCAGTACACGTGCCCCTGCAGGTTGATACGACACGTATGAACATGGAACACATGCGAGCGCACGGGGTGGGACACCACCGCCCCGCTCGGGGCCTGCTCAGCCCACGGTCCGGCCCCAGCAGGTGACCCCACACTCATGCAGGAGAACTCACGACAAGCAAACGTGCCTTCAAACTAGTCATTTGCCTCGTGTGCACACCAAGCATGTCACCACATGGGACCACTTTGCCTCGAGCCTGACCCAGCCACGTTCCTCTGTTGTGCACACAGCACACGCCTTCTGTTTCATTTCGACCAGACACTGGAGATCTGAAAAAAGAGAGAAATAAGGTGGGTGAGAGTAGGTGTTGGTGTCCTGGGGCGACGGTGACAGAGCACCACAGGCTGCGATGGTCTCGCAGGGTGGAGGCTGGGAGGCCGAGATGAGCTGTTGGCCTCCCTCTGAGGCCGTGGGGGAGGCTGTGCTCCAGCCCCCCCAGGCTGGTGGCCACGGGCAGCCTTGGTGGTCCTTGGCTCATGGAAGCATCACTCCCTCTCTGCCTCTGTTGTCCTGTGGTCGTCCTGCTCCTGTGTCTGTCTCCGCATCTCTTCCTTAAAGGACACTGGTCATACAGGGTTGGGGGCTCCCTCAACCCCAGCCTGACCTCATCTTAGCTAATCCCATCTGCAAAGACCCTCTGTCCAAATAAGGTCACATTCTGGGGCGCCAGGGTGGCTCAATCAGTTAAGCGTCTGCCTTCAGCTCGGGTCATGATCCCAGGGTCCTGGGATCGAGTCCCGTGTGAGCTCCCTGCCCAGCAGGGAGCCTGCTTCTCCCTGTCCCTCTGCCACCCGCCCCCGCTACACGTACACATGTGCTCTCTCGCGCGCTCAAATAAATGAAGTCTGGACGAAAACTTATAGACAAGGTCCCATTCCAAGGTCCTGGGAAGCAAGTTTCCAGCAAGGTTGTGGCTCAGGGAGGGGGGCTGGGCTGTCACTGGGAACCTTCCGATTCCGACTCACACACACAGGCCTCTCTCATTGCTGGCCTTGGTGAAATACAATGATTGTAATGAGCTCTTTTCTGGAAGAGAGCTCGGCGAGTGTGCCAGACCGCAAAGGGTGTATCAGTTTAACGGCCTGGTGGGTGGGGACAAAGGGGGCATGGTGCTGTGGGAGACCCCCCTGCCCCCGCAGCTCAGTGGGCTACATTATCAAGTCCACGGTGGACAGTGTCACGCCGGCCTTCAGGGTAGCCCATGCGCTGAAGTTCTGTGCAGAAGGAAATTGTTCCGTTAGGTGCGAAGTGCCTGTTCACCGCTGAATAAAACTGTCTATGGGGAAGTAACGCTTGAGTTGTCCCAGAACTAGGGGGACAAAGGGAAGTGCAGTCACTGTGATGTTTGTTTGATGTGGGTTCACAGGTAGAATCATAAGGGAAGTAATTAGAGCAATTATTAAATCCACATTTAATCCGAAAGCCCCAGGGAATGTTACAAGTTCACTCGTCAGAGCCTATTATCTTATGTGTAAGAGCCCCACTGTCCGCGGTTTCACCCGTCCGGTCTCCGGTGAGCACGAGCGGGGAGAAGCATCCCCGCGCGGCGTCATGGCTCGCTGGGATGTCCTCTGTCGGCTACTGGACGATATCCCCCGAGAAAACTAAACATAACGAGAGGAAGCATTAACCCTCCAGGATTACCTTTCCCAGCATTCCTGATAGCCGAGTGCTTCCCAGAATCGTTCGTTCCCAAGGCGGGAAGCCTGGAGGCAATGCGGTCTCGGTACAGGAGGCCGGAGCCGGGCTGCTTATCTGTTCAGATCTGGTAGAACCCAGAGTCCTTGAGTTTTATAATCACCTTCTAGTACCTCGGCTCGCTTCCGGGGATCCTGTCCTGAAAACAAGTGGGAGGAAAAATACTGAATACCACGATGGGCTTTGACTTTTTCTTAGCTTGTCGAATTTCAGTCATTTTTCTTCAACTTGCAGACTTCAGTAAAGAGGGTACCTGCATTTTTCATCTTGGATCGGAACGGGGGAGGCCGTCAGGTCTAAGTGGGCTCTGCGGAGTCTGTCGTCTGAGGTCGTGGGTTCTCACACTCCCACTTGGGCTCACACTGTGACGAAGCCAGGCTCCCCATGTCTAATTATGTCCTTATTTATACAGGACAGAAAGCGATCTGCTCGGAAATAAAATGGGGTCATTCGGGGGCTTAGCCAACCCATGCATTAATTAAGCCCCATCCGTAGGCTGTGCACGTGAGCGCCACACCTGTGGGATTTGTAACGTGATCAAAGAGCAGAGCGTGTTTCTAGCGGACCAGATTCATTGGGGCCGCAGAACACGCTCGCCGTCGCCCTCCCGCCGGGGCCGCCACTCCGGCTCTGCGGGTTCCTGGCCCCATGGCCTCAGGCAGGTTGCTGAAGCTCTCTGGTCCTCCTCTGCAGCCTCCGTAAAATGGGGATGAAGCCGGGTCCCAGGGCGGCTGAGCGGGACCGACGAGACGGTGTGGGTGAGACACTGGGCAGCCGGCGCGTGTGGCCAAGGCCGGAGGGACGCTCCGGTGTCCACGCCCAGCCAGTTCCAGCCCAGCCGAGAACGAGGCACGCCGCTGGTCAGACAAGAAGACTTCTCTTTCTCTCTTGGGAGAAGGAGATGCTCCAGGGACTGAACTGGAAAAAAAGAATCCCTGTAGTTCCTCCCCACAGTGGACGGCAGTGCTGAGTGTCCCGTCAGCCCTGCTCCCTGAGCCGTGACCTTACTGGAAAGCGGCTTCTCCCACCCACTGTCCTCCACGGCTCTGTGCAGACCGGCTCCCCGGGGAGGCACCGCCACGGGCCGGCCCGCACCCCGGGCTTCCTTGAGCTTCCTTCCTCGAAGCCACCTCTTGGTCCCAGAAAGAGTCCGGGTACTGGGAAGTCGGCTGGGACAAAACCGCTGGTCACATGAACAGACTGGTGCACAGATGGTCACAGAGCGTCGTCAAAGCAAGCTTCAAGGAGCTTGACTCGGGTTTCTGGCTGTGGTGCGTTCGGGGGATGGAGGAAGCTGGCATTTTATGCACCAGTTGCAGGTGTTCTCAATGCGAATCTCAAAGCCCAGGACGGCTCAGACTGTCAGCGTCCCTCCTTCACACCGACACAGCGTGACGGAGTGACACGTGTGTCTCCATCCGGGACCCCAGAGTCACCGAAGCCACAACATGTGTGAAGTCATCAGCACACCTGGACTCAGGCGGCGCTGAGAGCAGAGCTGGCCGCCCTCCGCGGATGACCTCTGGGTTGAACGCTTGCTGCGTCTGAGTTCACGGGTCCTCGACACCCCGTTCCCCAGGCAGGCCCCAGTACTTGTCGGTTCGCAGAGTGGTCACGTCCATGGCTGAGCATCCCGTCCAGGTCCCGAAGCACTTCTTAGCTTCATCCCCTATAAAAACCCCTGGTGATGACTCAACGGCGAGGTGGGAAGCAACCCCCGAGGTGACATGTGGGAAGCAAGCCCTGCATTGAGGGGACGTTACACACCCCCTTCGCCAGCGTGTGCAGATAGCGGCAGGCAGCAGTGAGGAGCCCCCGGGGCATCGGGGTGGTTGTAAGCGCTCTCTGCAGCATTTTTAACGTGGCAGAGCTGGAGAACTCGGAGAGGCAGAAGCAGACACAGCCCCAGCCGGGAGCACAGTGACTGCAACAAGGAAGATGCGTTCTTTGGAGGTGGAATCTGGGGTCAGCTGTGAGGCCGAGTGGCAGAATCACCCCAAAGACTGACTGCCCTGTGGCTTTCTTTTTTAAAGATTTTATTTATTTATTTGACAGAGAGAGATCACAAGTAGGCAGAGAGGCAGGCAGAGAGAAAGGAGAAAGCAGGCTCCCCGCTGAGCAGAGAGCCTGATGTGGGGCTCAATCCCAGGACCCTGGGATCATGACCCGAGCCGAAAGCAGAGGCTTTTACCCACTGAGCCACCCAGGTTCCCATGCCCTGTGGCTTTCGATGTCACATGGGTACAGGTGGACAGACTACGTCTGAGATGTCCCAGACACATCCTCCTGCCTCGTCCTTCAATACAGAGGGACGAATCAATGAGCTAAGGTCGAGTGGGCGCCTCCGGGACGGCGGGCTCGGGAAGACGATAGACGTGAGAACCGTTGCAGCCCCGAAGAAGACAACTGAGCGGGGCTCGAGACAGACGCATACTTTTTAAAAACCCGGCCTGTGGGGCAGAGACATGAGGGCCGCGTGGCTCCAAACCAGCCCCAGAGACCAGAGGACACCACCCACCTGTCCCTTCTCCCCGCCCTCCTGCCACACGGGATTCCCCATGTCTGCAAAGGGGAGCAGTCTTGTTCCTGCGAGGCCAGCAGCTGTGCGGCCGTGGGACCTCGGTGAGTCCACTCGGGGCATTTCAGATGTGGTCTGACTCAGGCTTTGGCCTCGGAGTTAGAAGCTATGCATGATGCCGTTTGGGGGAGAACATGAAAAGGCCTATGGAAACGCACTAGTGGTCAAGAAATCTCGCGTCCTTGGCCCTTGTGAGGTCGCCATCATAAGGTCAGACGCCCCTTCAAAAACCAGATTTTAAGTTCACCAAGTAAAGTGGTACAGGGATGTGTCTCGCTGGCTGCAGGAACCTTTAGACGGAGGCACACGGCCTCAAAACCACCAGCCGTGGGATGTGCACACGGCAAGCTCCCACCTGGCTGACCACGTCTCTGAGGTGGCCCCACAGCCTCCCCTTTCCTTCAGGAGCTGCCGGGGCTGTGCCAGAGCCGCCGGAGAACACCCAGGAATGACCCCTCCTCGACACAGTCTGTTGGTTCAGGGACTCTTTGGTAAAAGGCAGAGATCCCAAGTTCATCAGTTCCTCGAAACTCAGCAAAGTCCGGTGGTGAGGAGGGGACAGCCCCATGGGCTCCTACGCCCTGCCAGCCCCCCTTCACCTGCTGGGGAGTGGGGTGTGCAGAGGCCAGGGGTGGCCAGGCGCCCCGGGTGCTGAGGGGTCCATAGCCCGACTCCGCAGTCTGCTCCGGCCTTCCCGTGGCAGTCTACGGGGCAGGGGCCAGTCTCCCAGAGGCTCCTGCCTCGGTTCCGCATCTCCAGCCAGGAGGGTCCGCACACATCCTGGAGGCCCCGTCAGAGGCCGCCCCCCGGCGCTGGCTGATGCGCTCCCCCCCGACCGTCAGTGGCCCTCGCCCCCCGCCGGCCTCTCAGACCTGACAGCGGGGCTGCTGTCCCCCGGGCAGAGGGCAGCCCGCGGAGGAGACAGTAAAATCTCCCGTACAGTGGATTTGCCGTTGTGCCACCCCAGTGCCCCACCCCTGCAACTGGCCTTGGGCTGCCAGAGCAGGTGGAGGGCCTGGGTGCTGGAGGGGAGGGGCCGGGGGGTCAGATGTGAGCAAACCGCCCCGGGTCAGACACTCTGCAGGAGGAACGGCATAGGACGGGGGCCCAGGAGCACCCACGGAAAACGGGTTCGCCTGTGCTCCATCTGCCAGCAGGGAAATGAGGCGGGTGCTCCTGAAGTCACTTAGCATCTGGAAACGGCGTCCATCCGAGAGCTTTCTGTCCTCGTTCCCTGCCGTGCGCTGCTCGTGCCTCGCCCCCGTCAGAGGGAGGGCATGGTCCCCACGGCCTCTGGGCTTCCCTGCAGGGCTCTGCACAGGGCGGCCCGGCTCCCCGCCAACCCAGTGTACGCACCTGCGGGGTCCCTGCCCCACGGGCACCCGCCAGCTGGCCCCCCGTCCTGCCTGCACCCGGCTGGCAGACTTGTTCTCTCATGCATCAGCCCGTCCCCGTTCCCGACGACAAGACCCCTGTGTCCCCGTGCTGTGTTCCCATCCCCGCGACGTAGTTCCGATGACCGGTTTGTACTCTGAACCCCCTTGGCCGGTTTTGTCCCTCCCCCGCCCCTCCCCTCAAGCGGCCACCAGCTGCCCCCTGCATTTATGAGTCTGCCTTGGCTCGGTTATGGCTTTTAGGTCCCACAGCTGGGTGGAATCGTGTGGCGCTTGTCTTTCTCTGGCTGACTGACCTCACTCAGCGGGATCCCCTCAAGGGCCTCCGTGTCGGAGCGCGAAGCTCCTCCTTCGGCCAACACCAGGGGCATCACGCGTGGGGACAGTCCAGGTCTCTCTCGTGGCCCCGCACCAGCTGGCCCTTCCCCAGGCGCCCCTGGGCCCCCACGCCGCTGACGCTGCGCCTGCCTCTCCTCCCCCCTGGGCCTTCAGGAGCCCCAAGAGCCTCTCCCTGACCATTGACCTTGGCTGCCTGTCCTCCTTCCCTGTCCGTGAGCTTGGGGAGGAAGGGCTGCCTAAGGGGTGGTGTTGGGTCCGCTTCCCCAGACAGAAGCAGCCTGCGGGCCCGGCTGGCTCCCTCAGGCCATGAGGGACGGTGGGATCCAGCCGCCCTCCCGGCACGCAGACGGCCGACTTCCCCGTGCGTCTCCACATCACCTTCCTCCAGGCATCGGCCTGTGTCTGCGTCTCCCCTTCCTGAGGATGCCGGTCCCGCGGCTCTGGGGCCCACCGGAGCCCTCGTCTCCACGAAGTCCATCTGCAATGACGCTCTGCTCACACGGCGCCCGAGGCCCCG
This sequence comes from Eira barbara, assembly GCA_020311275.1. Classification (NCBI taxonomy): domain Eukaryota; kingdom Metazoa; phylum Chordata; class Mammalia; order Carnivora; family Mustelidae; genus Eira; species Eira barbara. The sequence continues at coordinate 1,508,228 of JAHRIG010000037.1, read as the reverse complement.
GGGGTAGGACTTGGATGTGAATTTGGGGGCACACAGTCCAGCCACCAAGCCACCCGCAGCCCCAATACAGGAACTATTTCCCCCGGGGTGTGCAGGTCACTTCCCGTGCAGGGCCCCTGTCGTGTAAATACGACAGGACTCCATCACTGTCCCGCGAGCCTGGTCAAGAGCCCGTCAGTGACCTCCCTGAGGACACTGTTCCTCATCCTCTAAACCCATCGCTTCCCCCGACTCACCCCTGACTCAAGTTGTGTCTTTCCATCGCTGCCTTTTGAAATCAACGCCTGCCTCTTCCAGGATGCCCTCAGGACTGCCCCCGAGAAATGCCCGTAAGCTTTTGTGTCCGCATCACAGAGCTAAAGCATCCGTCCTTTTGCCCGACGAGTACTTGCTTTTCCCAGAAGCCGTGTCTTCTCTCCTGGGGGAGGGGCCGTGTCCAGCATGGTCTGTGCTGAGCGCCCAGTGCTGGGACTGGCACTCAGGACATCTGGGTTCAGTCTCACTTGCTGGTGGAGACGATGGTGGTGCAAAATGCGGTATCAGAGGTAGGAGAGAGGTCTGACCTACCGCACCCCATCACAGGCGGCTCACGGCCATTCCGGCACTCTCTCTTCCTTTACTGACTGCCCTTGTCCCCTGCCCATTAAATACAGGTCCCCTAAGATTCTGTCTTGGCTTCTTCTGATCTCTGGTCCAGATTCAGAATCCCACATTCCTGATGGTTCGTTGTTTCCAGAATAATAGCTCCCCATCACCTAACTGTGCGTGTCCCTGTCCAGCTAACTGTCCCGGGTGTGACTCTGGAGGCCAATCCAAGTCTGTCTTCCTCTCTCCCCTATGCCTGTGCAGACCCCCAGCACTGCACCTGGGGGCCTGGAGAAGGAGCAAGGTCTCCCTGCCACAGGAGGTCCTCAGGGTCATTCCCAAGTTTGCCCGTGGGGAGATGGCTTCTCGTCTCCTCCCCCATGTGTAAGCGGAAGCAGGCAGCCCAGTGATCATGAACACACATGCACAGCAAAATGCTCAGAGCCCTGCAAATAGCTTCATGCACCAGCTTGTTGTCTTGTCTCCGTGGACCCGCGTCTCCAGGCTTTGATCTTCTGTTGGCTACAAAGAACAGATCCTGCTTTCTGTGAGCAAAACTGTTCTTCTCAGACCTCAATGGGCTCATAGGGTGATTCTATAGCTGTGAAGTCACAGGTAGGAGTTCCAGGCCCGCCTGCCGGCCAACTCACGGACCTGCCCAGTCTGCCAGCGCCCCCGGTCCTAAACGCTGGTGTCTACTGTAGCATGAGCTCCCACCCCCTGGGGTGCATGCCAGCATCCAAGCAGATGTGTGTGCGGGTAGGTCCGTGGCCAGAAGTGCCCTGCTTGTGTACAACCACCCCTAGGCAGGGAGATTTCGAATGGACGCACTCTGTTTTCCTAGAGTGCAGGTTCTGAAATCGAGACTTGCTTCTGATGAAATTGATGTATTGAGGATGATACAAACCTGGTGTTTGCTTATGCCTGATTTCCTCTGCCGGAAACATTAGAGAGTCCCAAAACCCCACATGCGGCTGAAGAAAGCTTCATGTGAACACACACGTGCACACACGCACTCGCGTGCACACGGCCCGAAGCCACCCGCGCCCTCGCTCACCTTGTGGGCTGTAGGTCCCCAGCCCCCCCAGGGTCACGGCTCGCCCTCTGCCTCACGTAGTCCCCTTCACCACCTCTTGAGGACAAGGAGCCCTCACACCCAGCTCCACCCGCACGCCGGGCCGGAAGGATATGTCCTAGGTTAGATGCCACACCCGTGCATTTCTTAACCAGCTAATGTGTGAAGAACTGTGTTAACATTTTGTTACATTTCCATCTTTTTAAAAAATGTGTCACCAATGAAGTTTTGGAGCGTTCTATCCCTAATCTTTCTGTTCCCATAAAGTCTGTGGTTTTCATCATACGATTTTGTGTTACACTGTATTTAAGAACACACGTGTCACATCGTAGCATGCGGAGGAAGTTGTATCCAGATTCAGATCCCTGCTTGATGCACTTGGGAAATGACTGTGGTCGTGCCGGCCTTGCAGAAATATTGTGAAGATTAAGTCAGATGACCCACTAAGTCTGAGAGACCACAGGCCCTTCTTGGTCCTCAAGGTTCATAGGATGGAATTCACCATTGCCTGTGCTGCCCTATATGAGAAACCCGCAGCCAACATCATACTTAGTGGAGAAAAACTGAGCTTTCCCCATAAGGTCAGGGACAAGACAGGGATGTCCACTCTCACCGCTTCTACCCAACTTGGGACTGGAAGTCCCGGCCTCCGCCGTCAGACAACAGAAGAAACGACAGGCTTCCAAATCGGTAAGGAAGAAGCAGAACCCTTACTGTCTGCAGATGACACGGTATCACATGTAGAAAACCCCAGAGACGCCACCAAAACACTACAGACCTGATAAACGAGCTCAGTAAAGTCGCGGGATGCAAAATCGATGTTTAGAAATCTGCTGCGTTTCTCCGCACTAATAAGGAAGCAGCGGAGAGATGAAGAGAGCGGCCCCGCGTGCGACTGCACCAGAACCAGCAAAGTGCCCAGGAATAACCCTAACCGAAGCTGTGAAAGACCTGCACTCCGACGACTGTAAAACACTGATGAGAAAATGGAAGATAACACAAAGACATGGAACGGTGTTCCACGCTCGCGGATCAGAAGGACAAATGTGAGGAAAATGTCTAGACGACTAGAGCAACGTACACAGTTATGCAGTCGCTCTCAAAATACCAACAGCATTTTCCAGAGAACTAGAACGAACGGCCCTGCAGTCTGTATGGAACCACAGAAGACCCCAAGTAGCCAAAGCAACCCTGAAGAGGAAAAACAAACCGGAGGCATCGCAGTTCCAGACTTCCAGCTCGATGACAAAGCTGTGGTCATCCAAACGGGGCGGTCCTGGCGCAAAAACTGATACATAGATCCGTGGGACAGAACAGAAAATCCGGAAATAAACCCACAATTATAAGGTCGGTTAATCTTTGACGAAGCAGGAAAGAATGTACAACGGGAGAAGGACAGTCGCTTCAACAAATGGCATTAGGAGAACTGGACAGCCACATGCAGAAGAAGGAAACTGGGTCGCTGTCTTTCACCGTGCCCAGAAATAAGCTCAAAGTGGATTAAGGACCCGAGTGTGACATGGGAAACCATAAAAATCCTGGAAGGGAGCACAGGCGGTAACTGCTCTGACACAGGCCGTAGCAACATCTTTCTAGACATGTCTCCCGAGATGAGGGAAACAAAAGCAAAGATAAAGTATGGGCTCTTCATCAAAATAAAAAGTTTCTGTACAGAAAGGAAGCAATTAACAAAACTAAAAGGCCAACTATTAAATAAGAGAAGATATCCGCCAAAGACATATCCAATAAAGGACTAGCATCCAAAATATATAAAGAACTGATACAACTCGACAGCCAAAACCAAATAACCCAATTAAAAATGGGCAGAAGACATGAACAGACATTTCTCCAAGGAAGACATCCGATGGCCAACGGACACATAAAAAGATGCTCAAAGTCACTCGGCATCAGGGAAATGCACATCAAAACCCCAAGCAGATCCCACCTCAACCTGTCAGCACGGCGAAAATCAACAACACAAGAACAACAGGTGTGGGCGAGGACACGGGGAGAAGGGAGCCGTGTGCACTGTGGGAGGGAACGCAAGCTGCGGCAGCCGCTGTGGAAAACAGCGTGGAGCGTCCTCAGAAAACCAAAAACAGAACCGTCCTGCCACCCAGCAGTTGCACTACTGGGTATTTGCGCCAAAATACAAAAACTTTAATTCAAAAGGATACATACACCCCCATGTTTACTGCAGCCTTATTTACCTTAGCCAAGATACGGAAACAGCCCAAGTGTCCATCCACAAATGAATGGATAAAGAAGACGTGGTATAATATGTACAAAGGAATATTACTCAGCCACAGAAAAGAATGACGCTTGGCCATTTGCAATGACATGGACAGAGCTGGAGTGTATGGTGCTGAGCGAAATGAGTCAATTGGACAAAGACAAATGCCGTATGATCTCACTCATATGTGGAATTTAAGAAATAAAACAAATGAGCAAGGGGAAAAAAGAGAGAGACAAACCAAGAAACAGACTCTTAACTACGGAGAACACACTGATGGTCACCAGGGGAGGGGGAGGGGGGAACCGGCGTCCGGACGAAGGAGGACACTTGTGTTGCGCGTGACGACGTATGGAAAGAAGCTGAGTCATGCTGTTGTACACCCGAAACTCATACTACCCTGCATGTCCACGCTACTGGAATCAGAATAAAAACTTAATAAAAAGTCCTGGCTGTGCTGCAGGGAGGAGCCGCCCTCCCAGAGCACCGTGTTTTGAGTGGCGTCTGGGCGCGCCTGGACTGGAGGCTGTGATCCTTCTGAGGGAAACAATGGCAGAAGGAAAACCGATTCCCCCACGGGGTGCTGTCTTCAGAGTTCAGCTCTGAAGCCGGGTTATACAACAAATTCGCTGTTCTCGCATGAATTATCTTAATTTCTGCCGGCCACCTTTCAGAGCCTAGAAAATACGCTTATGAAGTCCATGACTAAAGCCCAAACGCGCCACTCAGCGAGTGAGCTGGCTCGGTCCTTCTCAGGGGTCTTCTTGCTGGCTGAGCCACGCGGTGCCCCGCGTTCGATGAGCGGCACACGGCGCCGCGTCCGTTTCCGCGAAGTCGCCGGTTACACCACGGAGGCGCTGGGACGACTAATTCTGTGACTTACTCCCAGGGGCTTACGGTCAGAAGAGAAGACGTGGGCCAGCAAACGGCCGCGGCACAAGATCACGGAGGGTCTTCCCCAGAGACAAGGAAATGGCTCTGGCGCAGGGGAGTCCACTCTTGGCGGGGACCCTTCCCCCGCATCGCATGCGAACCGTACTTTCTGAATTGGTGTCATAAAGATAACTTCAGCCCCCAGGTGTTCTTCCTTGCCTTTTCTTTCCACTCGGTTCCAGCAGATTTCTGTGGACGCCCAGCCCCCCAACCTGTCCCATGAAGTTCTGCACAGAGCAGCAGGGCCCTTCCCGTCCCCACCCCCGCAACCTCCGTCTACTTCTCCTAACTGCACAGGAAAGAAATTTCGGTGCCTTTTCATTTCAATCCCAGTTGACTTGACATCCAAGTTTATACCGTTACTTTGTAGCACGAGCCACAGGGGCAATGGAAATTCGGAGCCTTTCATCCACAGGTGCCACATTTGTGTTTCGCGAGGGGTCTTCCGTGAATAGACTTTGTACATTCTCTGCTGAATGAAAACAGCGGTGGCAGAGGCAGCCTCCAGGCGGCGGGTAAGGGTGCCCAGGCCACCTCATAGCAACCGCCAGGTTTCCAAGGGCAAATAGCTCCTTCCGACCCTAAGCAACTAGATGAGAACATCAAAACATGCCTCGCACCAGACCTCTAGTACCCATTAGTGCGAGGAGCTGCCACCTCGGTCGTGAGTGACAGAGCCCTAATTATTAAGGTAATTAGGAGTTATAACACTGGCAATATTAAAGGGAGAACTTCTAGAGCCCATTAACAATGTTACTTTAAGTGATCTGGCTGTGAACTGTTCAAATCTCTAATTACATTATACGTCTGTCTTAAAGGGTGATGTAATTAAGTGATGGGAGAGCGGATTAACGCAGGCCGCCCGCCGCTGGCACTCGCGAGGGCTGTTTTCGCAGGAGCCGGCTGCAGCCATACCCTTGACTTTTCTCCCACGGAGCTGCGGACAGCGCGTAGCTAAGATCCGGGCCTTGGAATACATGAGTGCATCTTACGCACGTACATTTTTGTTCTGCCTTTTCCGCACTTGTTTCTTTGCACGCGTGGCGCACTCGCCGAGGCCTGGTTGAAGACGAACTGGGGGACCTTTGCTTTCTGCGTGTGCTGCCGATCCTGGGTTTTAGCACGTGTAAACACGCAGACCTCATGGCTTTCTAGCTACTCCAGGACCGGTTTGTTCCGATGACATGAACTTACAAAGAAAATCTTCAAATGATCAATACACCAGTGAACTTTTTTTCTTCCGTGACACAAGTCGTAAGTTTTATACTGTGTGTATCGTATGTCGGTTCTCTACAATTCACTATAAACCTAATCTGCTTTTTATATAAGACCCAATATTTTTTTTATTTATTATAAGCCATCTGTGATCAAAATTAGGTGGTTTTTTAAAAAAATTAGACTTCCAGAAATGACAATATTTCAATTTGACTTTATTCAGAGCTTTGCTTTTTTCTCTTATGAGTCATCTCTCATCTGAAAGTCACCGGCTAACGCATGATACGAGTAATGGATGGATATTGAAGACGACGCTGCCCTCAGCTCCATTGGTCGCCGCGGCGCTGGAGCTCGTGCTGGATGGGAGGGAATGTCACTGTCCCCGCCTCTGACCCTGACCGCGCCGTCTCCTCCCTCCTCACCGTCCTGGCCCGGGCTGCTTGTCTGCGGCCGCTCCAGCCCAGGGTCAAGGCGCAGAGCCGTGTGCGGGCGGGTGGGGGAGCCGCCTCGGGGCGCCTCCCGCTTCCCTTTCGGGGTTCTCCCATTCCCCTCTGCTCGCGCGAGGCCGCTGGTGACGCGCAGACGAGTTCATCTTGGCACTTCTGAAGTGATCCGCAGAGATGCAGAAGGAAAAGGGAGTGTGGCACCCACTTTAGGTGGCTTTTTACAGTTCATGCTGAAGGAATGGGAAATGCGGAGCCCTGTTCTCGCTTACCAAGGTCACGTCCTTTACTAATGACTGTGCTCCAGGGCTGAAGCGCAGCCCCTGGAAGGAAGCCACAGGAGGAAAGAGAACAGAGCCTGCTTTCGGGGGTCGGGACCCACGGGCATTCGAAGGTCCCACGATACACACCGGGTGATGTAGCCAAGGTTCCCCACGGGAGATTTCCCGGGGGTCCTTGATTCCATCCCAAGGCTGAAAAAACAGGAGAGTTGACATGGCGTCTGCCTGTGGTTTCTCTGTCTGTACTGGACACTGTGACTTGTGTCCCCAAAAGCCATTCTCACACACAAGTTTCTTCATATTACATGAAACCTCATCTTCCTCAAGTCTCCACCCTCTTCTCCGTGGTCATGTGCTTCGAGGGAAAGGGTCCGTGTCCCCGAAGAGCCCCGGCCTGTCATGGGCTCTGCTCCCAACGGAGAAAGATTAGGCGTGTAACCTGTGATCTCTTTCCAGCCCAGGAAGCACGAAGGGATGTCTTTGCTCGTGAAATGGGACCCGTAGAAAAGTGTGTCGTCGTCCACCCTTGGACACTGTCCCGAGAGAGCCGGGTCACATTGGAATTGTCGCCCGTGGTAGGAGCACGTGGGAACGGGCCTAAAGACCACCTGACGGCCTGAAGATGAGGCGGGAGATGGAAAGAACCCGGGCCCTTGTGCATCCAGTGAAAACCCGGAGACCAAACTTTGGGGTTTTTAAATTTAAAATTAAAACAGACTTTTTTTGTTGCGGAAGGTGGTTATACCGGAGAGTTCTGCTGCTCGTGGGCCAGAGTACCCCGCTGCAGCCGCTGCTTTCTCGAGGACTGTTCTTGTCACAGATGGTCCTATGCGGACACAAGAGCAAAACCAGGAAGAGCGGGCCATCCGTTCGAGGACAGAAGGGGCGGGAAGCCACCAGTTCTGCCGACAAACAAGGGGTCTGTGAGCAGGTCCCCCAGAGCCCCAGGGACCAGGCGCGGGCAAGGTCAACAGTGAAGGAGTAGGGGTGAAGCGAGCTGTAGTGGTACTGGGGAGATCTGGGTGTTCTCACAATAGAAGAGCTTTTCTGGCCTCAGAATACTTCTGTCTTATGATAATTACATACCAGCCAGCGGCGGGGGGCGTCTAATGTCACATTTTTGTGCCATGTCTTTTTCATGTGCACTTGAACTCCACAGCTCACCCTGTGTAAGGACCAGCACCGATAGTCGAGCGAAATCTAATGATTCAGATCTGCTCTGCCCATGTTTATTTAGAGAAAGAGAACTTACAAAATTCCACCTGTAACATAAATAAATAAATCTTCAAAAGAAAAAAAAAGCAAAGACTACAATTTTATAAAACATGAACCCTAGCTAGTTTAGATTTTGAAATTGGCTATCCCCAAAATACACAGAACTGAATAAATTAAAATTGAAGTGTCTCCACTGCTTACTCTCAGTGATCCCCAGGCTCAGCGGATCCACTCTCAGAAGGTCTTTCGAGATGAGCGTTCGTCTCAGTGTGACCCCATTCATAATTACACGCACACGCACGGCGCACAACCACGGGGCCTCTCTGTGAGCTCCGTGAGCACCAGGAGCGAAGACCCCTGCCCCCACCCGCCAGCACCCACCTAGTAAAACGGAGGCACTAACTCCACACAGGTGCGCTCCTGCGGGCAACACTCGCACACCTCCTCCGCAGCGCCCATGATGTCACACGTGAAGGAAAGGACTGTAGTACTTGGAAGTTGTTGACTCTCAAGGACACAGCTTTGCAGACACGTTCGAGTCCGCCTCTGTTCGCGGGCGGAGGGCTGCCCGCGTGCACATGCCCTTTCCCCGGCAAGTCTCAGGCTTTTCCGTCAGGCGTGTGTCTGGAAAAACAAGCACTTTTCTCAATGTTTTTCACCTACTCAAGGTCGGGGCTACCTAGGGCTGGAAGCTTCGAGTTTGCGTTCCTCAGGGTTAGAAGCCTGTTAACAATCCGCTTTCTGACAAACGTTCACCTCTGTTTGTCTTAGATGTCTCCACGCAAAATTGCTGAGTCATTTTTGATTACTGTAAGACATCAGAGAAGTAACTGGGAGCGGGTGGGAAGACCTTGGTGAAAAAGGAAATCCTACGAAGTGCAAAGAATTTTTTAGCTGAAATGAGTGAGATTATTAACACTTGAAGATTATGAACTCTGCAGGAGCACGAAAACGTTTTCATTTTTAAGAGCATTCTATCAGAAACGCGCTCGGGAAACGTGGAGAAGTGGGACCTGCACGGGGAATGGAATTGAAATCGAATGAAGCTGTTCACATCCGCGGGAGATTTTTCTCACCTTCCCTGATTATTTCCGTTTCCGTTCTTGCGGGTAAGTATTGATTTCAGAACTTCTTCTCCCGCCCTGGAGTCCGAACCGCTCACGTCCGCAACAGCCTCACACCGCCCCACTGTCGCAGGTGCGTCTGTTACGGACACACGCGCACCCCGGGCTCGTGCGCAGGACGGAGGAGCAGCTCCAGCCAGGCCGCTGCGTTCTCGGCCGCGGCAGGCCGCCCTCGCGTGCTGTAGCTGGTTGTCGTGCTGGGTCCGAGACGTTCGAGGACCGTGAGCCAGTGCTCCCGGAGGCGACGTCCAGCCTTTCCTGTGAGTGAAGTCGAACGAGGCCGTGGGTGAGTCAGACCCGTGGAGAGTCTGCGCAGCGGGTACCGGCGGCTGGTCCAGGGAGTGCCGGCCGGTTCCAGACGGTTCCAGACACCCGACGGCTCTGCAGAGAAAGAGCAGAACAAGAGAATCCCTTCCCATAGATCATTCTCTTGCACTCGCTTGTAGCTCAAGCACGCAGGAATCCCCCGGGGGACCGTCTCTCCAAGCTGCCAGCGATCGGCTTCTGAACTTGACTTTTTACTGTCAGCGGCTCCCACTCTTCCACCTACTTTTAACAAAACATTATTGTGATCGTTCATTAAAACTAGCTTTAATTTTATCCAACGGGGACTCTCTAGCCAGTGTTCTTGGTAGCTAACCTAAGGTTAAAATGGAGCTGCCATCAGTCTGATGATTATTGTACGACATAATAAAAGACAGTATACTTAAAACACTCTTTTCTGAGGTGGAGATGTGGAGACTGAAGCTGGCTCCCCGAAAATTTAACTCCTCGCCAGCCTCTGTGTCAGGAGAGGGAGACGCGCCTGCCACGACATTAGGCTTTTGCCTGTGGGAGCGACCTCTAGATATTTACTATACATGTTAAAAATTAACACGGATACATTTTAGAATATTTGATAATCTATGTTAAAATAATCATAATAATGTATAAAATAATGATGAATAAAAAAGTAAATATTACTTTTAGGCTGTTTTTATGAAAAATGACTGTGTTTGCAGGAACAGAAGGCAGGGTCGTGACAAGAGCAGAATGACTCGGAATCTGGCTCTAGCAGCAGGCTCCCGGCCCTCGTGTCCGCTCCAGTGCCCGGCCTGTCCTCTCTGCTGTTTTGGTTGAAGTATATAAGAAACATAGGCCCTTCCACATCTGTGTGGTTGGAAAGGGGAGGAGCGTTTTATTAGCTCTTGTAAATAATTGTGGATGATCTCTGTTACCACAGAGGGCAACGAGTGTTCGTATCCCATTGCTAACAGCACTGTGGCATCCGCAAACATGTCAGTGACCATGTTGTAGCACCCTGCACGTAAATCCAGGGGCTAATCTTGCATTTTGAATAGCTCTTCAACCCATTCGTGGTTTTCTGACATTATGCGTTGGTCATTTGGAAAATGCCGGCTCCCTGACTCATGCCATTGACACATTTCATTACACCATATTCGAAAAGTGCAAACATTAATATCGCTGACTTCATCAGAAAAGAAAAGTCTTTAAGACGGAAAACACTGTGCAGCTCATCTCAGTAAACCCAAGTTTCCGAAAACGTGAATTCTCCTTTGCAAAACCAAATGTTACCCCTGGCCACCAATGCTGGCAGTGACTTCCGTTGGAGCGACAGGCCGCTTGCTTCCCTCCCACCGGATAGTCCCGTCTCTACGCCCGTGCTGCACCTGTTGGGTTCTCCCTGGACCCGCTGCAAGGACGGTGCTCTGGAAAGGGAGAAACGGCTAGTTTATCTCACAGCCCAAACGGTCTCCCGTGTTCTTGCCGAGGCGACCGCCCACCTGTGCACCTGCCCCTTGCCCCCACAGAACGCTGGAAAGGCGTGTGCTTGAGGTCAAGAATTAACAAGACCAACCATGGTTATACCTTGTCCAGGGCATTCTTGAGTGCAGCGGGCATTGTCATGTCTTCCTGTGAGCACACGGCTGTGATGCGTCCCAGGTGAGCCCCGCACTCAGGCTGCTATTGCCCTGATTTGGGCTCAGATGCTGGCGATCTGCCCACTGTGGATTCTGCACCATCGCTGCGACCTCGGCACGGTGAAAGGACACGTGCCAGCTTGCGTGATTGTGGAAACATTGTGGAATGTGGAAAACTTTATTGAGATTTTGGGGTTCCCCAGGTGCTTATGGACCACATTTTGAAAACTGCTGAATGTGGGGCACCTGGCAGGCTCGGTCGGTAGAGCGCGCGACTCCCAGTCTCGGGGTTGTGAGTTGGAGCTCCATGTCGGGTGCAGAGATGCCTTGAAAATAAAATCTAGAGAGAAGAGAGGGAAGGGAGAAAGGGGCGGAGGGAGGAGGAAAAGAGCTAAATGAGGTGCCGGGCAGGATTTTTTTTTTAAGCAATTATTTTACTAGAAATCTAAGAGAACTCCAGGAACAAACAGAAAAATGACTCAGATGTGGGCCCCGCGGTGGGAGAGGATCGTCCGCTGCGGAAACAACCAAATGTATGACATACTTGGGGAGCCGTGCCTGGAAAAGTTTCGCGTACTGACCTGTAAATGCCTGCGTAGCGTCTGCGGTTGGAAAGACTGCGTCTATGAAATGGCCGGTGACGAGGGACTCGGGATTCAGGGCCTGAGCAGGCGGCGCTGGGCTGGTTAGGGGACGGCCACCTGTGTGTTCTGTTCTTCGAGGGAAGGGCTACCTCCGCACCCCTGGCCCCGCCGCGGGTGGGGCCGGGAAGGGTGCATCCATCTAAATATATTCGGAATTGTGGCTAATTTCAACGAAAGCCAGCATTCCTTTTGAAAAAGAAAAAGGGGGGATGTGACTTGCATCCTTCAGAAAACAAAACAATAAAAATTTTAGCAAGTAAAAAAAGTCATATTAGTAAAGTAGGCAAAATTTGCAAAATGTTAGTGTGCAGGCAATCCACATTTCAGACCAGAATCCATTTTTTTTTAAGCAAACAAAGACAGTAAAAGCTAACAATGGCTAGAGCCGCAGTTAATCTTTAGAATTCAATTTATGCCTTGGCAGTTTACTCTGTTTTTGGTGAACGCGCATTTTTGAAAGCTTTTTGGCTTCAATTCAGGCAAAAGCAAAACAAGGCTGAAAATGTACAGTATTATAAAACTCCCAGATTGATGCCAAAGACAGCCGCTCTCAGCTCATTTGTTTTAAAGGTTGTGCATCTGATTATAAGGGTCGTTAATAAGCTTTTTTTGGACTAGAAGTGGATAGGTCTAAAAAGGGAAAGTAAATGCATCACTAATGTGTATTGATATTTTAAGAATATTGGTATTTCCGTAACTAGTTTATACAGCAGACACATTGCAAAGTATTTGCAAGCAAGGTGTTTGATCATTTGTCGCCATTTAATAAGCCACTGAGGAGACTACATAACTGCAATATAATTATTTATTAAACCTTTTACAATGAAATGAGCACTTAGAAAGAGAGAACTGTCTCTGCTGTTTCTTAACCAATAATTATAATGTATTTACCATGTGTTTTTTTATGTCATTGAGGCATGGTAAATTGTATGTATGGTGGCTTCGCATTTTATCCATAAGGGTGATTATTTTATAAATGTGCTAAATCCAATTAGAATATCCGTAGCCAAGAAACCCAGCCACCAGCACCGAGCTCCCCCCGCCGGGCCATCTTTGCCTGATCCCATTCCTTTTGCTCCAGAACGATACCGAGCCGTGTCTAGTTAGCAGAACTGGGAGGCAAGTCCAGAATAAAAAAGGGGGTTTTGTCCTCAGAACTCACTGGTTAGAAACATCCACGTGCCCCTGCCATGGGAGCTAATACTCTGTCGTTTTCGTGGGCTCTTGGGCACCTGCTGAGCACCCGCGATCCGACAGTCCTAACACGGGGTGATTTTTGCAGTTTCTATGATCTTTTCTATGTGACCATCTGTGTATTTCATAATGTGTGTGGTGTGAATCAACAATGAAACTTAGGAAAAACAGGAGGAAAAGTGGAAATTACAGACAGAGACATCCAAACCCTCCCTCACTAAAAGCTTATACAGAGCATATATTTTTATTTACTCAAATAGCTCTGAAAAACTAAATAGATGCATGAGGTCACATGGTATTTGCCTTTCTCAGTCTGATCTCCTCTGTGTGCACCCATGTTCACAAACGTCACAATCTCGCCTGTCTCGCGGCTGCACTGTATTCCGTTACACATGCACGCACACGCATGTACGCACTGCCCACGTCTCGTTCACCCCTCCGTCTAGTACTGGGCACTCAGGTTGGCTTCTGTAGGTAATGTTGCGATAAAAGAGGGGTACATATTATTTTCAGCTTTGTGTTCTTTTCCTTTGGGTAAATCCCCAGTAGTGGATTACTAGATCACGGGGTAGTTCCATTTTTAATCTCTTGGAAAGCCTCCAATCGGAGCGACTGCACCAGTTTGCACGCCCACCGGCAGAACAAGGTGCCTTTCTCTCCACATCCTCACCCACGCCTGCTATTTCTTGTCATTTTGGTTGTAGCCATTCTGACTCGCGTGAAGTGACATCTCACTGCGGTTTTGATGTGCATTTCCCTGATGCCGAGTGACGTCGAGCGTCCTTTCACCCACCTGGTGGCCACCTAGATGTTGTCTTTAGAAAAAAAAAAAAAGGTCTATTCAGTTCCTCGGCCCTCTTTTCAATTGGATTATTTGGGTATTTTGGTGTTAAATTGTATAAGTTCTTTTTGTATTTTGGATATTAACCCCTTCTTGGATACATCATTTGCTTTATAGGTAGCTTTTTTGTGCTATGGATGGTTCCCTTTGCTGTGCAAAAGCTTGGTATTTTGATGAGTCTAAAAAACAAAAAAAATGAATAAAAAAGGAGAATCAGAGAACAGAACTATAAATACAGAAAACAAATCGGTGTTTGGGGAGTTGGGCAAAATGTGTGAAGGGGAGCGGGAGGCAGAGGCTTCCATTAAGGCCTGAGTGAGTCCCGGGGATGGAAAGCGCAGCACGGGGAGCACGGGCGGTGGTGGGACGCGCCCTGCGGTCTCGGCTGGGGCTGCACTGGTGCTGGGCAGCGCAGAGCACAGACGTCAAAGCAGCACGCGGTACACCCGAAACCGACGGAACGTCCCACACCTGAACCCAACGTTAACATTGTGGGTCAACTACACTCAAATAATTCTTTTTAACTAAATAGATGCAAGATGGTGCTCCGTTCCACAGATTAGCTGGGAAGACCTAGCAACGCTGTGCTTTCTGGCTGTGTGATCTTGGAGAGATTCCTTATTCTCCCTAAACCCTTCTCTCCTCTCCTGTAAAAGGAGCATCGTGACAACCCCTACCTCATGGTGTTGTCGTAAAGATGATTTCAGCGAAGCACAGAATGAGTTTAGCACCAGGCCCGGTATACAGTAAGGGCATAATAGAGAGTGGTGCCTATTCTTGTGGCTGCTTTGGAAAGCGTGATGTAGGACCCCTGAGCTTTCCTTGCGTGATCACTGAGTGACAAGACACCACTGAGGCACAAGGGCTGAGCTGACGCCCCGCAGGGAGAAGGTAGGGCGGGCCGTCTCCGGGCCATGCCGCTTCATTGCTTACTCACTGGGCTGCCTAGAGACAAACACCACCGGACAACGGGGTTCCAAACTCCCTTCCGCGTGACGTGGCCCAGAGCAGGAAATAAAGGAATATGATACAGCACGTCGCTCTCAAGTTCCCAGGTTTGCTCTCTACCTTGGGTCTTTGAACGACCTAAGAATTAAGGTATTTTATTCAGAAGACCACGACGAAGGGAGGTGGCTGGCTCCCTTGCTCTCTAACCCATGTCTTTGGGGGCTGGTGCCTTTCGGGAGGACCCCCAGCAGCCACCTGGGTGAAGACCCCTGGCTCCGTGACCACGAGCATCTTCGTGATGCGTGAGCAGAAACGCCCTCTGCTTTAGAAGGAACAGGCCCTGGGGCGCCTGGGTGGCTCAGTGGGTTAAAGCCTCTGCCTTCGGCTCAGGTCTTGATCTCAGGGTCTTGGGATCGAGCTCTGCATTGGGCTCTCTGCTCCGCGGGGAGCCTGCTTCCTCCTCTCTCTGCCTGCCTCTGCCTACTTGTGATCTCCGTCAAGTAAATAAATTAAAAAAAAAAAATAGAAGGAACAGGCCCTTCCCATCATTATTACACCAAAAAACTAACAAATGTCATGAATTCTTGGATATGACACCAAAAGCACAAGAAACAAGGAAAAATATACATCGGATTACCTCCATGCTGTTTTCCAGAGCAGCTGCCACAGCTTGTGTTCCCACCAACAGTGCGTGAGGGTTCCTTCTTCTCCACACTCTCACCAACACTTGTTTCTGGTGTTGTCGATTTTAGCCATTCTGACAGGTGCGAGATGATATCTCCTTGGGGCTTTAATTTACAATTCCCTGATGCCGAGTGACTTTGAGCATCTTTTTATGTGTCCGTTGGCCATCGGTTGTCTTCCTTGGAGAAATGTCTGTTCATGTCTTCTGCCCATTTTTAATTGGGTTATTTGGTTTTGGCTGTCGAGTTGTATCAGTTCTTTATATATTTTGGATGCTAGTCCTTTATTGGATATGTCTTTGGCAGATATCTTCTCTTATTTAATAGTTGGCCTTTTAGTTTTGTTAATTGCTTCCTTTCTGTACAGAAACTTTTTATTTTGATGAAGAGCCCATACTTTATCTTTGCTTTTGTTTCCCTCATCTCGGGAGACATGTCTAGAAAGATGTTGCTACGGCCTGTGTCAGAGCAGTTACCGCCTGTGCTCCCTTCCAGGATTTTTATGGTTTCCCATGTCACACTCGGGTCCTTAATCCACTTTGAGCTTATTTCTGGGCACGGTGAAAGACAGCGACCCAGTTTCCTTCTTCTGCATGTGGCTGTCCAGTTCTCCTAATGCCATTTGTTGAAGCGACTGTCCTTCTCCCGTTGTACATTCTTTCCTGCTTCGTCAAAGATTAACCGACCTTATAATTGTGGGTTTATTTCCGGATTTTCTGTTCTGTCCCACGGATCTATGTATCAGTTTTTGTGCCAGGACCGCCCCGTTTGGATGACCACAGCTTTGTCATCGAGCTGGAAGTCTGGAACTGCGATGCCTCCGGTTTGTTTTTCCTCTTCAGGGTTGCTTTGGCTACTTGGGGTCTTCTGTGGTTCCATACAGACTGCAGGGCCGTTCGTTCTAGTTCTCTGGAAAATGCTGTTGGTATTTTGAGAGCGACTGCATAACTGTGTACGTTGCTCTAGTCGTCTAGACATTTTCCTCACATTTGTCCTTCTGATCCGCGAGCGTGGAACACCGTTCCATGTCTTTGTGTTATCTTCCATTTTCTCATCAGTGTTTTACAGTCGTCGGAGTGCAGGTCTTTCACAGCTTCGGTTAGGGTTATTCCTGGGCACTTTGCTGGTTCTGGTGCAGTCGCACGCGGGGCCGCTCTCTTCATCTCTCCACTGCTTCCTTATTAGTGCGGAGAAACGCAGCAGATTTCTAAACATCGATTTTGCATCCTGCGACTTTACTGAGCTCATTTATCAGGTCTGTAGTGTTTTGGTGGCGTCTCTGGGGTTTTCTACGTGTGATACCGTGTCATCTGCAGACAGTAAGGGTTCTGCTTCTTCCTTACCGATTTGGAAGCCTGTCGTTTCTTCTGTTGTCTGACGGCGGAGGCCGGGACTTCCAGTCCCGAGTTGGGTAGAAGCGGTGACAGTGGACATCCCTGTCTTGCTCCTGACATTACAGGAAAAAGCGCTCAGTTTTTCATAGGATGCCTATTATTAAAAATAATAAACAGAAAATAACAAATCTTAGTAAGGATATGGAGAAATTAGAAGTCTCGTACACAGTTGGTGGGACTATAAAGTGGTGCAGCCACTATGAAAGATGGTATGACATTTCCTCAAAAAATTTAAAATAGTAGTAGCATATGGCCCACCAATTCCACTTCTGGATGTACACCCAAAAGAATTGAAAGTAACATCCTGGGGTGCCTGGGTGGCTTAGTCAGTAAAGCATCTGACTCTTGATTTTGGCTCTGGTCATGATCTCAGGGTGGTGAGATCAAGCCCTGCGTCAGGCTCTGTGCTCAGCCGGAGTTTGCTTAAGATTCTCTCTCTCCCTCTCCCCTCTCCCCGCTACTTGGGCTCAAAATAAATAAGTAAATAAAATAAAATCTCAAATTAAGAAAGTAAGATCCTGAAAAAATATTTGCACACCCCTGTTCACAGCGACAGTGTTCACTACAGCCAAAATGTGGAAATAACCCCAGTATCCAACCACAGATGAATGAATCAACAAAATGTGGTCCCTCCACACAACGGAATACTATTTGGCCTTTAAAAGCAAGGAAATTCTGGGGCGCCTGGGTGGCTTGGTAGGCTGAGCACCCGATTTTTGGTTTCTGCTCGAGTCATGATCGCTGGGTTGTGAGATCGCACCCCGTCATCCGGCTTTGTGCCCAGCGGGAGGGTCTGCTTCTCTTTCTCCCTCTGCCCCTCCCCTGCTTGTGTGCTCTCTCTCTCTGAAATAAATATTGAAAATCTTTTTAAAAAATTTTTTAAATAAGAGCCAGGAGGCAGCCACTCTTTTTTGCCCATGGGTCCTGTCCCCGTCCTTTAATAAACCACCATTTTGTACTAAAAAAAATAATAAATAAGAGTGAGGAAATTCTGACACAGTCTGTGCCATGGGTGAAACTTGGAGACACTAGGGTAAGTGGAAAAAGCCAGTCACAGACAGACCAATAGTGTCTGAGTCCACTCATAGGACGCACCTTGAGTGGTCAGAGTCGAGAGACAGAAGGACCGTCTGGATGCCAAGGATGGAAGGAACAGGCAACTAGAGAGTGACCGTCTCCTGGGGGCAGAGTTTCAGTTGTGCAAGATGACGAACATTCTGGCACCAGGTGGCGGTGAGGGTGGTATAACAATGTGAACGTACTTGATGCCACTGAACTGTAATTTTATCTCGTGAATATTTTGCCACAATTTTTAAATTTTTAGAAATTGACAGATGTCAAGGAGATCAGATGCGTAGTCAATGTTCCATGTTCCCGGTTGTCTTGTAAATGCCTCTGTGGGTGGTGGTCTACTCGAGCCACGGCCTGCACAAGGTCTACATGTCACATGAGGCTGAGGCCCTTCGTACCTTGTTTTGGCCTGTGACTGCTGTCCTTCCCCTGGCGCTCTTGCTGAACCAAGTCATTTGTCCCAGAGCAGTTCCATAGGTTGCATTTGCTGATTGCATCCATACAATTCTCTTTCCCCTGGGTTTTCTGTAAGTGGATCATTTCTTCTAGAACTGCACTGTCCAGTGGAAATTTCTGCAGTGACGGGAGTATTGTATATTGGCTCTGTCCCCTACAGCAGCCAACAGCCACATGTGGCTGTCGAGCCCTTGAAACGTGGCTTTTGCCACTGAGGAATGAATACTTAGTTTGATTTGGTCCTTAATAATTCAATGTTAAATACGTTTTAAATCCCGAGTCTAGAACAGCGCAGTCCTGGAGACTTGATCGGATTCAAGTTTTTTGTTTTCTCGTTTTTGTGGGGTTTTTTGTCCAAGGAGCATTTTGATGTGCTGTTTCCTCGGGCAAACACATCGTCTTGCGGTCTCGCCCTCATTCTGTGTCATCTCCTCATGGACCCGAAATTCAGGAACACAGGAAGTTCTCAAAACCCCCTTCTGTACGGCTCAGCGCAGTTACCGTCTTTCCCTTTGTGGCCTGGAATTACCATCAATACTGACTTCACCGTCACTTGCGTCTGATCCGTTGGAAACAGTCAGCTCCGCAGAGTGTAAATGCATTGGTGTGTCTCCTCGGCCAGCTGTTTGCTTTGTGTTAAGTGAGCGAGTGCCCCGTGCCACCGAGGTGGGCCCCGAGACCATGGGGATGGCTCACCGGGCCTAGGCAGCACCCGCATGCCCCTCCTCATGGCGTGTGCGCAGATGTGCAAGGTGGCAGAAGACAGGCGAGGGCTGCGAGGGGAGGCTGCGAGCTTCCCCTCGGGGACCTGACATTTGGGTCAGCAGCACCTTCATTCCGGAAGCCAAGCAGAGGCCCCACCCGTCGTGGGCCGTGGCAGAGGGGCCCATGGCAGGGAGATGCAGCTTGGAAGCTGGTTCAGACCCCAGTGGTGTGCTAACCTGTGTGACCATGGGCAAGTCATCGACGCCTTCTGAGTGCCGGCTCCCTGGTAAAATGGTGGCAAAGTCCCACTGCTGCGTGCGTAATGGCTGTGTCACCGTAAGAACAGCTGGAGAAGACGTTGGGGTGGCGCGGCGTAAGGTGTCCAGAAGCCCATGGAAGCTCCCCTCTCAGGAAACTCGCTCAGCAGGGCTCATTGAGGAAAACCCACTCCTGCCCGTGGGTCCACAGAAGCCACGGCAGGGACATCTCTGAGGCGTCAACACCTCCGTGTCAGCAGGGGGGAGTCAGTATGGGAGAATTCGGGGTGACCGCCAGCAGGTGTCCTTCCTGTGGGGGAGGGAAGAGACCAAGGCTCGAGGGGCCAAACCGTGTCCCCCAGAATTCCCATGTTGACGTTCCAGTCCCCTGTACCTCACAGGTGACCGTATTTGGAAACGGGGTCTTTACAGAGACGATCGGGTGACAGTGGTGTCGTCGGGCTGGTCCCTCGCCTCCCTTATAGGAAGGGGGCTTATGGGAGGGGACATTTCACGCAGACAGGCACCGAGGGGGATGCCTGGGCACAGGAAGACCGTGTCCGCAGGCCCAGCACAGAGGTCTCAGCAGGAGGCAGGCAGGACCTCGGGTTTGGCTGTGACCCCAGACGGCGGGAGGACCCTCCTGTCACGGAGGCCAGTCTGTGGAGCCGTGTCGCAGCTCCAGGAAACGAGTTCAGTGGTCAGATCAGAGAGGACATCAGGCTCAGGACACAAATCGGACCTGGGCCTGGGCAGAGTATGCAAAAAAAAACCCAAACACGGCTACGCGCTGCCGGCCAGGGCTGTGCCCCCCTTTGTCCCACGTCCTCACAGCCTCTGACTCAGCTGCTCTCCTCTGTCTTCCATCTCGTTCCGGCCTCTCCCTCCTCTCCCTCCTCCTCCAAACACAGAGTCCTTGCGAGGACGAGGACGTGAATTCCCCGAGGACAGGACGACGCCTTCCCTTCGTGCTGGTGAGCGCGGACTCCGCCGCGGACCCGCCCAGGACTTAGTCGCCTCCCGCAGACGCGCGGGTGTGTCTTCAGGACAGATCCCAGAAGCGGGGTCGCATCTGAGGGCCACGCCGTGGCTCGCACCCCACCCCCAGCCCCGGCGACAGCATGCGTGCGGTCCCCGGCGCACAGAGCCGGCCGCCCGCTGTCGGGTTTCCGCGGTGCTCACGCAACCGGAGCATTTTCTCATGAATCGGGGATCGTTTGCGTCCCTCTTCTGTGGACCCGCTTGTTGGCTCCTTCGTGCATTGCCGGTGGGTCGCCGTCGTTTTTTTATTGATCTGCGTGATTCGCGCGTCAGGGAAGTCGGTCCTTGACGTGCGTCGCCTGCGTCTTACTCCCACCGGCACCTCGGCGGGGCTTCCGCAGCCCGGCCGGGAGAGGGGTCTGCTTCCTGCTGGTGTTCGTGGTTTCCTCTGTTTACCTCTAATCTCCGGGTGCACGTGGGGCCTGCTCTAGTTTAAGGTGCGGCCTGTGAACCAGCATTTCTCTTTCCACTTGGCTCTGAGCCTTGCTCTGTTCCCCTTGTCTTTCTGACTGTCCATCCGTGCGTCGGGGCGGCCGCACCACGCCCCTCAACGAGTCTTCGTGTCTGCTGTCAGGTGGCCCTGGGCCCACGGCTGGGGCTCTTTTTTCCAGGATTTCTTGGCTATTCCTTATTTTCCTTTATCAACTTAGAAATTAGCTTGTTTGGTGTTAAAAAATCTCAGGTATGTAACGTAAGTGGGATCGTACTAAATTTAAACTTAAGAGAGTTGGTATCTTTCTAGATTCGAGAAGCTCCGCGTAGGCTTCGTCCTCGTGCCCGGTTCCCACGCCTCTTGGTCAGTTTGGTTTTGCTGTTGTGGGCGCCGGGGCTGCTGCTCCCTTTGCTGGGACGCCTGGGGTCTCTCTTTCATTTACCTTCCAACTTGCTGTGTCAGTGGTGAATACGGGAAAATACAAGTACGAGACAACCGGACTGTGCTCTTCAAAAATGACACTATTGGGGCGCCTGGGTGGCTCAGTGGGTTAAAGCTGCTGCCTTCGGTTCAGGTCATGGTCCCAGCGTCCTGGGATCGAGCCCCACATCGGGCTCTCTGCCAGCAGGGAGCCTGCTTCCTCCCTTCTCTCTCTGCTTGCCTCTCTGCCTACTTGTGATCTCTGTCTGTCAAATAAATAAATAAAATTAAAAAAAAAATGACACTATTACGTAAGCCAGGAAGAACAGAAAAAAGGAAAAAACACAACCAATGGCGAACTGTTCAAAGCTCACGCCGTGCGAATTCCTGTTTGGATCCACATCGTGAACAGCATACAAAGAACACGTTGGGGACCGTTGCAGACCATGTTCGGGCCGTGTAGCTAGACGTCCGTACGGAATCGAGGGCGCGTCACTCGGGCTGGGGTCGGGTTGTGGATTTGTGCGAGAACATCCTTGTTCGTGGATGCGCCTGTCGGCAGTCGGCAAACACACAGTGTCCACTGCATCGTCCTCTCTGCGTTTCCATAAGTTTGAGGCATCTCCGAGTAAAGACGGGCAGAGCAGAGACTCTGGGTCCCCTCAGTGTGTGTGTCTGTGGCAATGCTGTTTGGACGGCTTCACGTCCCCACAGGACCAGAACTGTAGGGAGGGCACGGAGGGCTTTCACTGTCTGTGGGGCGTCCCCCCCACACCCCACGGGCCCTGGGCACAGTCTGGGCTCCAGTGTCTCTCAGTTCCCGCTGATGTGCAGAGTCCTCTCGACACCCCGGTGCACGGATCGCTCACGTCTGCACTAACACGGCGTGACCCACGACCACCGAGTACTCGGCGGAAGGTGACGTCTCTTCCCACCCGGCCCCCGGCACCCCCGGCCTGGGCCTGCAGCCACCCGAACCAAGCACCCTGGGCCTTCCATCCCCCGGGCACAGACGCTCCCCCCGGGGCATCAGCAGAGGGGCAAGGATGAGAAGTCAGTGTGTGAGAGCAGGGGACAGCAGTGAAGGACAGATGGACAGTGGACATGTGACCACGGTGAGTGGACATGACAAGTGCCTGCCTTATGCTCTGTCTTTTAAGTGAAAAGACTTCAGACTCGTGAGCTGGGAGGCAAAGGGAGAATGGCACGCAAAGGTGCAGAAGGCAAGTGGGCTGAGGGGCTGTCGGGTGCCGGCGGCGGCCAGTGATGGCCGTCCGGAGCCGCTCTGACAAGCATCCTGAGCGAGGCTCCAGTTCCCAAACACATGGGCAGGCAGGGTCCTCCAGGCCGGACGACTGTGAGGGACCTGAGTTTCGGAGGCATCAGAGACCCACAGAGCAGACCCCGAAGCCGTGGGACATGCAGCTGGACACCGGGCAGAGAGGGCCGGCAGGTGCACAGCCCATGCAGCGCAGGGGCGTGTGGGGCACGCAATGCCAAGGAGAGCCCCAGAGCTTGTAACAGAGAGAGATCGGGGACGAGACACTGGCAGACGGAGCCTAACGCTAGACCCCACAGAGGAGTGACCGCCTTGAGCACTTACGGAGGTGCGGACGCTGGCGTCCCGCCGGCACCCCATGAAGGAGCCATGCCACCTCCATCACCGAGGGCACACGGGGCCATGTGCTGGGAGCCCCACCTAGGTTTCTGCGGACTTCTCTGTCCACTGACAGGCCGCAAGGGATCCCCAAGGGCTTGGAAGCAACAGTGGGTTCTAGAAGAGGAAGCGTCTCAGGAGAAGAAAATGATGCCAAGAAAAACAGACCCTGGAAATTACTCTGAATGTAAGATTCATTATCCCTAAAACCTACACGATAAAATTAATTAGTTTTGTGTGTGGAAGTACTTTTTCCCCGTCTCTGGGGTGGCATCTACATTATTCTCACTAACCGGTTAATGGCCAGACGCTCGAGCCCCAGGTAAGCTGGCTCGGCTCTGCGGGACGCGGGCCAGCCCCCTCCTCTGCAGACCCCGTGCACGAGACAGGGAGACGGGCCGGACGTCGGCTCCGCGGGGTTAGGGAAGGCCTCCACGGCTGTGAACTGTGCTGCGGGAGGCAGCAGTGTTCAGGAGGAAGGGACGGGTTCGGAAGGTTAGGAAGCAAGAGGGGCTCAACCAGAAAGTGGGCAACGGCCTGGTACCCGGGACCAGCGGGCAGCGGCGAGTGCTGCCCAGTCAGAACGGAAGCGGCCGAACGCCCCAGACGCGTTCGGCCCAGAAGGCCCCGCCCTGCCCAACGAATGACCCGCGGGCGGATGCGCCACGACTGCCCGAGGCTTCACCGGCCTGACCTTCTCTGTCCCTCGCCCGGTCTCTGGGACCTCCCCTCCCCCGAGCGGGGCGCGTTGTCAGACGAGACGAGTCTCGCTGCTGTTCTGAAGACAGAGAACGGTTCAGGAGGAAAACGTGAGCCTCCGAGGTAAGCCTGCGTCCGACAGGGACGGCTCCTGCCCATGGACCTGCGGGCACAGGGGGGCAGGAAGGGAGGCTTGAAACCTCCACGGACGGCGTTTCCACCGGCGAACCCGCGCGGCCGCTCTCCGTCCTTCTTGAAGTTCCTCCCTGAGGCCTGCAAAGGTCTCCGCCTCTTCCCAACCAGGCCGTGTCCCCAGAACCCTGGACGAGCGCTGCGGACGGCGGCCACCGATGACCTCCAGACAGGGCCCGGGGGCGCCGAGACCACAGGGACGAGGCCCCCCCAGGCTTCCGGACGCTGCCGTGAGGAGCGGGTGAGTCCTGCGGGCCTGACTCTGGCTGATTCCCACGTGAGAGGGCCACAAAGGAGCCTCAGGCCTCACCCGGGGACAGTGACAGGCGGAGACGGACTCCCGCCTCCCGAGGCTCGTCCCCCCACACGAGCAGGTGACGGAACAGAGCGGACCCCTCGGCTGCCTGCCGTCGGCTTGCGGCCCGAGCTAGAACATTCTCCCAGGGTTCCTGCGGGTCCAGACGTCGCCCCACCCATCTGGGAGAAAGCCGTTCAGCTGCACGGCTGGATTCTGCACCTGTCGGCAGAGGCTCCTTCTCAGGAAGACGAACTGACTGACGTATTTTCACACCCACGGAGTTTCCCATGAGGTCAAAGTCCGAGGAAAAGGCCGCGGGTGCCGGACCACGCGCTCCGTCGGCGGGAGCCTGGGCGCGGCTCTGCGGGCGCCGTGGGAGGCCACGCTCCGGGCCGGCCCGCTCTCTCTGCTCCCGGGAAGGCAGGTGTGGCCCCCACAGTCCCGCGGGCCACCGGCGTCCGCCCTCCGGGGGCCGTGCGCCTCCCCTCCCTCAGCCCCGCTCCAGGGGCCCCCGAGCCGATACGGGGAAGCAGAACGTGCCCGCGTGGAGAGGGAAGTGGCGGGTGCGGAGGACACGTTCCCTGGAAGAGCCTTCATGCTCGCGGGAGGCCTGCTGAGGCACAGGAGTCCTGGGCGCTCTCGAGAGGAGGGGACCGTGGGCCACTCTGCTATCGGACGTGGCCCTGGCCTGGGCGTCTGCAGGTTCACGCTGCATCCGGGTTCCCAGGGCTCAGCAGCAGGAAGTCCCACGTCTCTAATTCCACGCCGGGCTGCAGGGGGCACGGGGGCACCAGCAGGGGACCCGGAGAACCAGGGGCTGCCGCGTCATGGAAAGACCTCCCGAGGTGGCTGCCAACTCTGATACTCGGCGGTTATCGTCCATGAGAGCGACGGGAGCCGTGAGACGGGCATCGATGTGTGCTGGTGCCCCGCACCCTGACAGGCGCCCTCCGTGGGGTACACGGGTCTGCCATGGCCTCGTCCAGCAGGTGTGGCTCTCAGCTCTGCGGGGGGCTTCTCCGGGCGCTCTCAGGGGCTTTACTGCTGGCGTTCACGGGGACACGAGTGGCAAGGAAATGAGGGAGCCCCCGCAGATGCAGACTATGCCGCATCACTTCGGGGCTCGGGTCCGGGCTCCCCCGTCCTGATGCTCTGGGTACCTCGTGGCTAAGGGGAGAGCCCCGGGTCCTATCTGACCCCTGCTGACCCGCCGTGCACGGAGCAAGGGAACATTAATGGTGCCCTTTGCTGGGCCCCTGCTGTCTGCCAGGCGCTGAGCTAGGAGCTCCCTGTAGGCTGTGTCCCACACTCGGAATGAGGCCCCCGAGTGCATACTGGGCTCCTGACGGGGGGCCTGGGAGCTGAGGCCCCGAGTTCTTGGCAGTATCAGTGCCAACTGGAGCTCATTGGTCTGTCCCCGTGCCTCCGCCCCAGCTGGTCTGGCTGCCCCCGCCCCGCCCCCGGCCCCCAGCTTCAGCCGTCCATCCGGGCATGCTTTCCTGAGTGCCTGCTCCGTGTCACACTGGCTCCTCGCCTTGGCACCGCAGTCCCCTCCCTCGTCCCCGTCGTCCGCTGTGAGCTCCTGCTCGAGCTCCAGGACTCGGTTCAGAACAAGGCTGCCGCGGTCCGTTCCTGCCCCTCTGCTCCCAGGCTGTGCGAGCAGGGGCTGGGGACCCACACAGTCCGCACCGTGTCCGCCCTGAGACCCCCCAGTCACCCCTGCGGGTGGCGCCCGCTCAGCACGGAAGTCAGTGGGTGCACGTGGGCTGTCGCCGCCCCCCCCCCCCGCTTCTGCCACTGTCGCCCTCGTTGCCCCCAGGGTGTGCCCCAATGCTAGCCCCGGGCACCTGGATCCCACCATGCCCGGCCTCCCGCCAGACCGTTACTCTCACACAGAGGGAGCGTCCCCTCCTCTGTAGGTGGGTGTTTCCTGTGCACAGATTTCCCGGTGATTTCACTCAGTTCGACATCCGGGGCTGGAGTGGCAGCTCCCTGGTCTCTGAGGAATGACGGAGGAGTTGGTGGCCCCGGGGTGAGCCGCCACTGCCCCGAGTCCCGTGGGCAAGCCGCGACGTCACGCACTGGGCAGGACCCTGATGGAATCATGGAGGAGAAGGTGGGCCCTGACCTTGCCCAGTTGGCAGTCAAGGTCAGAACACAGGGGAGGAGCCAAGAGCCAGGCCTCCTACCCCGGGATTACTGCTAAGCACTCAGGGACAGAGCAGGGCACAGAGCGGCCAGGAAGGAGGGTCTGGATGTGGGTAGGAGAGAGGTGGGGAGCAAGCACCAAGGCCACATCTGGAGGGACCCCAGCCGCCGTCTGGGCTCTGGAGCAGGCCGGTGCACCTCCGCTCCCTGTCGGCAAGTGAGACAAGAGGAGAGGCCCGGAGACGCGGGGACACTGGCTGCTGGGGAGGGCGGGCCCGTAGGCACAAGGTCTGCTGGCCCCCCACCCCCAACACATCAAAGGTGGGCCCTGCCTTGGCCCCTTTCCTCTCCAAAAACCTGCCCTCTTTCCCTCTGGAAACCAAGCTCACTTCCACATTCCCACGTCACTGTTACAGCTCTGACGTGAGCGTCCCTGACACCTCCGTGTCCGTGACGAGAAGACACTGCTTCCTTCCTTACAAGCTCCTCGAGGCCAGGGGTGCGTTCCTCTGGTTTCTCCCTGGGCAGCCTCCCCGACGTTCTCGGCGGGACGACGTGCTTTATCGCCGCGGTCTGTCACGGCTTGTCTCCCCGAGACCGGCCTCGCCTTCTAGAGCAGCCCTTACTCCTCCCGCCTCCCTGGAGATCCGGGAAGCTCACAGGACGTCAGTGTTCGTGTTGGTCAAAGAGCGAACGGATGGACGAACAAAACACCCGACCTTCCCAGGTGCGGGGATTATCTCCCCGATGGTTTAGCCAAAGCCACGCGAACCGCTCCAGGGGCCCCACGTGAGAACTGAGGACCCTTGGCGGGGGCGGGGGGGGGCTGGGAGCAAGGCTCAAGCCTGCATCCCGGGAAGGAGTCTGGACCCCTGAGGAAGTGACCTGCCGGGAACCTTTGTCCCAGTCACGAAAGTGGGGTATCAGGTAGCTCGGAAGCCGCAAGGTTCCAGGACACCCTGCTGGGATCAGGAAGCTGCCCATCCCCCAGGATGCCCCTGACCACCCCCCAGAAGCTGTGACCCCACATCGGGCCACGTGATCCCACCATGGCCTTGCCCACGGAGGCCGCGGCATGGAGCTGTGGACACAGGAGCACCCCTGAGCGGCACTTCTAGAAGTCGCCAGGGCAGGCCCCAGAGCCCCAGGGAGCAGGCCCCCCTCCCCTCCCTTCAGACTCCCTGCAGACTTCTCTAGAATACAGAAAAGCAAATCCAGGCATTGGCTCAGACACTCGCTTCTGAGTGGAGAAGGGCCAGACTGCGCACGCTCAGGGGAAGCCAGTGGGATGCCGCACCTCCGCCCACCTTGTGCCTGCCCGCCCTGAGGCCGCCGGAATCCTACAGTCTTGCTGGGGAGCGGAAGCTGACGTCACCGTGCGGGACTGTGCTGGGAAGCCACCTCTGGCTCCCACGGCGGGTGCCACAGTTCCCACACCATCCAAACCCACATGCGAGTTCCCCAGCTGACCTCCAGGAGTTCCCCTGGACACTTTCCTCCTTGGGCCCGCAGCTCTGCCAGCACACAGTAGCTTTTACTTTTGCTTTTCTGGGTCACTACATGTCACCTGCAGAAGTCTGTTGGCCTCACGCAGAGATCAGCGATCGGACCGAGGGCATGGCGTAGAGCCGTCCTAAGCCCGGCCTGTATTTGAAATCTAAGCGTAGCTGCCCGGTAGCTCGGTGAATTTTTAGGGATTGGTGAGTTGTTTGTACCTCGGCAGCTGGTCTCTGATGGTCTGGCCACTGGCGATAAAGCGCACATGTGGCCATCTCTCCAGGACAGCCCAAGGCCACAGGACAGGCCCACGGGTCTGCGATGCTGTTGTCCTCCACCTGTCCCCACTCGTGGGTGTGTCCCCCCTGGAAGGAGCCCTCGTTTCCTGGGAGCAGGAAGGCCGCCGTCTGCCCTCGGAGAAGCCACCTGGGAGGCAGGAAGCAGGAACGCTCCCGTTTTGAGCAGGGACCGGCCCTTCCCGCTCCGTTGGGTCCCAGGGGGCGGAGGCGGCCTATGTCTACCCATGTGCTGGGCACCCGCATCTCTGCAAGGACAAGAGCCCGCCCCCAGCACCAAAATAGAACCGGGATCTGGTCCTTATGCACCCGCGAACACGCCGATTCCCCTCCTTGACCCCATTTCGGGACCTCCTGTTCCTTGGGCTTCACACTCGGACACATGTTTTCCACCTCGAGTATCCGAAGCCAACCTTACGGCTCATCTAGTCTCGTCCAAATACCTTATTCCACTGACGAAAATCTGGAGCCAGGGAGAGGGCTTCCCACGGCCACGGTCAGAGCAATGACACTGGGTTTGCCGTCCACGGTCTAACACAGCACCGGGGATCTTCGCATCTGTTACTGGAGGACGGACTTGCTTCCGTTGCAACAAGAACGAAATGGTGCTGTTTGTGCGCCCGGCGCGCATCAGAGCCCGCACCGACTCCCGCAGTAAGAGGGCTCGTGGTTCATTTGGACAAGAAAGCCGAACCTGAGCACTGGTCCCCTGGCCCCCACATGGCAGACACCCTCTGCCAGCCAGGCCGAGGGCATGGGTGTTCCGGAGGAGCTGCCCTGCTCGTCACCCTGCCTCTCCTATCTTGGAAATGGCCTCCGGGTACAAACCCCGGCAGACGCACCTGGAGGGTCTCTTACATTGGGCCGATGAGAGCTGAAGGTGGGGAGGGCAGAGGGACCCGCCAGCACACCTGGGCTCAGCCCCATCGTCTGCCACACGCCCAGCAATTTTCTGTAAATTATTCAGGCAGTGGGGTTCTTATGGGCTGAATTGTGTCCCCACAGAGTTCACGTGCTCGAGACCTATCCCCCCGACCCCTGGATGTGACCTCGTCTAAAGACAGCGTCTCTAGGGGCAGCCGAGCCCCTCAGCCCGCCTGGGTCCTTGACACCTGTCAGAGCTCATACCCAATCCATGGGCAGCTAGATCCTACACCGTGCTCATGCCAGTGTCCCTCTGCCACCGTGGACGCCGTCCCCCCACACCACACGCGGTGCTCTCCCGCCTGGATGCTGGCCCCCACCTTGTTGCCATCGTCCGCCCTGCAGCTAGTGGCTAAATGACCTCTGAGAACGTACCAGTATCATCACTCTGCCCCTGCAGAACCTGCCAGATCACCCAAAACTCAAGCACAAACCTTCGCCGGATCCTCCGAGGCCTCCCCCAACCCGACGGACCTGACCTGACCATTCCCCCCTCTTTCTGCTCCAGAAAACCCCCTGCTTGTGGTTTCTAGAGTATTCCAAGCTCTCTCCCGCCGCTGGCCGCTGTGTGTGATGCTCGCTCTGTCTAGAAAGCTCTGCTCGGCTCACCGAGGCCTGCCCTGACCAACCATGGTCCCTCCCCGCCCCCACTCTGCTCTTCCCCAAAGCGAACTTCCCCGTGTCACACAAGCGTGGAACACTCATCCCTGTCAGCTCGGCACCCTTGCCCCAGCCGAGGAGCGGGCTCCGTGAGTAATGCACTCCAGCCGGCTCCCAGCGGCACGTCCGGCACCTAGGTGACGGCCGGGCCAGGGACCCTCATCCTACGTGTGCCGAGTGGTTGAAACCTGAGCCGCTTTCACCCCACCGCCGTCAGCAGAGAAAATAAATGGACTCGTTCTCCTCGATGCGAGGCCCGTCTCTTCAGCACTTCCGCTCCCCTCGCGCACCAGCCGCGCCACACCAACCGCACGGCAAAGGCACACGCCTGCTTCCCGAGAGCAGCGATCAGTGGAACTGTCTCCAGCGTTGCTTTGGAGGAAGTAGAGAATCGGTCTTTCCCCTGCTAAGGAGCTCCGCCATGGAGATCGCAGCGGCCTTGCGTGTCTCCCCCAGCGGAGTTCCCAGTGGCCGCTCCATGCGCGGCCGTAATGTGCACGGGGCGCGACGAGAGTTTCAGCCGCTCAGCTGCCTCTGCCACACGTGGAGCGCTCAGCAGCCTCGGCCGGCTAGAACCACAACGGTGGGTCCCCCCAGACGCAGGACATCACGGCCGGCTAGTGGTCACGACAGTGGGTCCCCCCAGACGCAGGACATTGTTGTCATCACAAAGGTCTTTGACGACTTGGTTCTAAAACCTTGATTCCCTGGAAGCATTCTGTGTCTCCAAATTTCTAGGGATAAATTGGGGTTATTTAATGCAGAGAGAAAGAAAATAATTTATCCCGTTTAAATAACAAAAATTATCAGCTTCACAAAAAGTTACGTCCACCCGCCATCCTGCAATCTGTGTAGGTGCTACGTGACTGCGCGCCTGGAAAAGACTATAAACACACGTGAGACCACGTACAATGGGGTGACACCGGGACGTATATTAAATCGCCCCCTGCCTGGAGCTGCCGCTCCCGCTTTCCCACTGTGGGTGACCGCGCGTGACCCTCTCGGTATTTAAGGCGCAGAAACCCTCATGGGCGTGACACGGCCACGCTTTTGTCTCGATGCCCGTCGTCACAAGACAGTGTGGAACGGGGCTGGCAAAGGGAGTGCAACACACGTGCTGCTTCCCTGCTCAGTTTTTAATCGGAAATGTGTGCAAACCTCCAATTCTCTGACTCTCGCCTCTTGGGGAGAGTTCCCAAGCCTTGGCCGACAGGCCTGGGGTTGGTCCCACCACGGCTGCTTTTGGAACCCGGGACAGGACACCCATCAGCTCGGGAAACCTCCTCCCCAGCTTGTCTCCCAGAGAACTGGTTGAGTTCATTTATGTCAAAGGCTTTGCGCTCGCTGGCAAGAAACTTCATCTTCCACACTAAATGACTTTGATCCGCCACTAAAATTATCCTGACGCAGACCTGAGCCCATGAAGCGAAGAGTAAAAGCCGGAGGTGGGGGAGGCGCCGTCTCGGTGCTCCTGGCCAAGCGGCTGCTTCTCACCCGCGCATCAGAAATGGCGTTTGCATAAGTGGTTTTTACTCGGGGATTATTGAGGAAGACTGACAGGGGCTCCCTTCTGCACGCGGAGGAAGTGCGAAGCTGAAGCAGACCGCAGAACGCACCGCCAGTATCCAGCGCACCAACTCGGGCTGGAATGTGCTTCTACCGGCTGCAAAGACGCTGCATCTTTGGCTGCGTCCACACCTGTAACCTTCCAAGAGCGACCGGGCCATTGTCCTGGGAGGGCCGAGAGATTGCTGACTTTCCCAGAGGCGGCGTCCAGAACACCTGTGGGCCCCACAGAGCGTGTCAAGCCCCCAGCAAAGTCCCACAGACCCGTAGTGCCCAGAACACAGAGGTGGTTAATTCCGGTTGATGCCGGGGGGAGAACACAGTTCCTCTTGGGAAAACAGTGGAATTGGACAAAAATGCATGAAATCAGCACATTTTTTGGTTTCCTGAGAAGTGGATCCGTGAGACTCCGGTCTAACAGTGAAAACTTCTGGAGCCCTCCAAGGAGCTTCCTTCAGAGAGCAGGGAGAGGCCGACCTGGGTGGCCACACTTGGAGTCTGCAGAGGACAGTGAGGGGAGGCCGGGCACAGCTGTCCTTGCCCCCGCCCGCGGCCTGTCACAGCAGCACCCTCACCTCCTGGGCCCAGTCACTGCCGCCTTTCCTGGCCTAACCTCCGTTGTACGTCGAATTGCGTCTCCACGAAAAAGTCAGGTTCATGGCCAGCCCTCGGCACCCCCGATGTGACCCTATTGGGAAAGAGGCCTTTAGAGCTATAATTAGTTAAGATGAGGTCATAGTAGGAAGGGCCCTGACCCAGTATGACGGGGCTTCTAAGAAGACACAGGCACGCACAGAGAGAAGGACACCGTGCAACGATGGAGGCAGAGACTCAGAGGCCTACGTCTAGGCTGAGAGACGCCTCGGGTCACCACAGCTTCCACCACCCAGGGCCTCAGCGCAGCAGGGTCTGGCTGGCCTGACCCCGCTCGCCCCCAGAACCGTGCATGAATGTCTGTTGTTCTAAGCCGTCCTTTGGCCATCTTCGTGAAGGCAGCCCCAGGACACACCCAGGCCTGCGACCTCACCCCCCCCACCCCACAGGGGAGACCAGGAAGCCTCCCCACCCCCCAGATGGGTGGCCCTAACCATGAGAAACCCCAGACATACACACTGGGGTTAGAAGGGAACATATGAAAACGATTGTTCCGAGCGGTAGAATGAAGTATTTACTTTCTTTTCTCTAATCCTCCAATTTTATCCAATGTTGATAGGTCGCTTAAGGTTTCGTGAAGGATAATAAAAGAATTCCCAGGCTGCATGGGTTTTCAGATTCAGCTAAGTGCGTGAACGCTCTGGAAATGCGGGGAAGGCCCCCCTGTAGGTGCCATCCGCCCTGTCAGAGCCCTGGCTGGCTTGCCCTGACGTCGGGGTGTCTCAGCATCACCCCACTGTCTTCTGCGGTCCACTGGACCAGAAGGACCCCGCAGGCAGGGAATGCATCTCCACCGGCTGCTTCTCGGTCCTGTCTGTCCTTGGTCTTCGCGGTGTCACCAGGACGCGCCCAGAGCTCGCCAGCTGCTGGCACTCTCCACTGGGCTGTGACACGTCTGTGGGCCACTGTGTCTCCCACTGTCTCTTCTTCCTTCTGTGTCTCCTGCTTGCGCACAAGGCGCTCTCTGTCCCCTACCCTTGCTCTGGCGTTTCGGCTGTCTGTCCGTGCTGGAGTTCGGATACACTTCTAACCTTTCTCCCGGCTCACTAGCTTTCTCTCCCTCTCTGTCCGATTCGGTCTTAAATCTATCAGTGAGTTCTTAATTGACTTGTCATTTTTTTTTCTCAATTTTTAGAAATTCCTATTTCACTTTTTATAGCTGTCAATTCCAGGCGCCTTGCTTTCAGCCTGGCTTGGTCTCTGACAACAGGGTAAACAGAGTCACCGCAGACACCCCACCCAACCCTCCTGGTTCCTGGAGTCACCCATTCCTTCCCATGTCGTGCAGTCCCTCGCGCCTGCCGCCCTTGGACTGGGACTGGGACACAGTGTTCTTTGAGGAAATCGCCGGAGGCCTAGGGTGATGTCACCTTCCTTGAAGAAAGACTATCTGCTCCCGGAGCTCGCAGGTGGGGGTGGCAGTTGGGGCCCCCTTGTACAGAGGTGGAGCCCCGGGGCTTCCTGGCCGCCTGGCGGCTACGTGGGAAGCCACCGTCCTGCGGGTTTGCGAGCCCACAGTGCAGGTGATCTAGCAAAGCCTTCGTTCTGGTGGCCCCAAATTCCAACCTCTTCCCTCGGTTCTGTAAGGCCACCAAAACTCACATCAGTCTTCAGTCCCTCCTTCTGTTCCGTCAACACCTAGAGGATCCACAGAGGCCCTTCGTGCCGGAGTCTGTCTCCGGGCTCCGTCCTTTCCCAGATCTGGCCCAGCAAACTCTCGCTATCCTACTGGTTCTCTGACGCTTAAAAAAAAATGGATTTTGTCTGTTTACAGCATGCCCAGCTTTATGGGTCATCCTCTGTGGGACAGAGTGAATTATATAGTTAGTATGTATCATTGTATGTGTCATTATAATTTACAAATCGTATTTGATTATAATTATGTATATTATAAATGTATATTATTACATTTGCTTTTATAATTTGCAAATTATATTTGAACACACGCACGCACAGCCATCGTGTAGGAAGCTGCCCAGTCCGCCATGACCGGGAGTGGCAGGGCCCTCCATAAGGTCAAGGTAAGACGAAGCTGTACTGGTAAAAATTTCCATTAAAAAATCCTCTCGAAGCCCTTTAAGCATTTCCCAAGTGAGAGAACGTCACCTGTATTAATTCAGCCGGCGGCACTGCAACCATCTTGGATGTTATACCATTATTATCTCCACTTTTCAATGAAGAAATTGTGGTCCAGAGACACAGAGTAACTTGACCGAGAACACACAATTCATCAGGGGCCAGGCTGCGATCTAAACCCAGGCCTGCCTAACTCCGTAGCCCATTCTCTTTATCTCTGCATTAAAGACAGGAGAGAAAACTGATATTTTAATCTGTTTTGTGCACGCAGGAAAGAGTTCTTCAGGAGATGAGTGGCATCCATGAACAGCCCAGAAATCAATGGGTAAAATATGCTTTCACTGCATATTTTATACAAATTACTTCAACCATAAAATTTGACAGCTTGTAAATAATGGCTTAAGAAATCCAGAGAGAAGAGAGGCAAAATTAATTTAGAGTCTGATTGTCCCTAGTCTTTAGCTGTAACCCCCAGTTCTCTGCTTCTCAACCCATCACCGCATTTCGTGGATATTCACTTCCTTTCAATTTTCCTTCACTCTCTCTTGCTGTTGAAATGATGGAGGAGTTACAACACGAGTGTGCATTTATTTTAGGAAGTATATAGGATGAAAAACAAGCTCCGAGTTAAATCACGGAAACTGGCTGATATTTTAGCGAGCACGAAGCCACGTGGAACGACCATAAGGAAGCAGATGTTAAGTGAGCACATACTTAGCTGCCGAGCTGGGATTTGCAGTAGTCTCACCCCAAGTAACTCAGGAGCCGTCTTTCAGGAACCTCAGAATGCACCTTTTGTCGTTATTTCCAAATGTAAAACAATCAACTTTCTTTTTGTAAAATACTGGGCATACACACAAATCTTAGTAAAGTATCAAAAACAATAATTGAAACTTCTCATTACCTCCTGTCTGGACACTGATCGCACGAGGCCGCTCAGACAGGAAACAGCCTTGTTCTTGTCTGAAACCACTTGAGTCAGCATCAGTCTAAAAGGCAAGCCTGAACGCTGGGGTGCTTCTTGGGATCCTTTTAAAATGCATATCCTGACTCAGTGGAACCCAAGATTCTGCATTTCCATCAGAAATGCTGCTGGTCATGGGGTATTTTCTTTTTAGGATGCAGGTTCAGAAACATCTTCCTTGAAAAACATATAGGAGATGAAAGAAAAATACAGTAATTGTGCCAATAAAAAATGCTCAATAATATTCTAGTTATTTTTAAATATACGTCAATTTGCCTGCAAAATTAGATAAGACATAGCGTTGATGGTTGCATAGTATTTTCTAACACTCCAGATGACTGTCAAGCTAGCGTGTGCAACACATTTTTTTCAGATTTTCTAACTGATATGCAGAACTTCAGTTTTTGAGAGAAGATGCTATGCAGCTTCAACGAAAAGACCTCGGTAAGTTTGTCTGTTATCAGAAGAGGGAGACAGACAGACAGAACATTGCACCCTTAAGCCTATGAAGACAGTAAGATAAAAACGTATTTTTATGTCAAGTTACAAGAAAAAATGGGGAAAAAATGGAAACCAGGTGTCTTCAGAGGCGATACTATATTTATCCGAATGAATGGAAGTATTTCTTTTTTCTAAAAACCAAGTCCAGTGTGATTCGGCATGCTTTCTGGTGTAGCTTATTTAAAAGAGAGGACTCATACCCCAAACAGAAAATCACCTACTATTAAAAATATATATATATGTGATCAATATCCAGTGACAGAGAAAGAAAGAAAGAAGGAAAGAGAGGGACAGACAGACAGAAGAGACAGAGAGAGAGAAAGAGGAGGGACAGAAGAGGGGAGGGAAGACAGACTAAATAACAAGTCTTACGTGGATACTTGACTCTTCCTTCCCCCCCTCCCCAAGATTTATTTATTTATTTTACAAAGAGAGAGAGAGAGCCGGGAAAGGCAGAGGGAGAGAATCTCAAGCAAGTCCCAACTCAGGGCTTGGTCTCACGACCCCGAGATCACGGCCTGAGTCAAAATCAAGAGTCGGTTGCTTAACGGACTGAGCTACACAAGCGCCCCTCTACCTTTTTTATTCCCAAAAGAAATGCATCTGCGTGTTGTCATTTTGTGTAGGTTTCCAGAGTCAAAGAACTCTTCAGTCCTACAGTCTCCCCACGAACCTCTCACGAAGAAATAGGGGTCTGAGCGCCCTTGGGCGGCAATATATGAAACCTAACAAATCTGTGTCTGTTGTGAACAAATCTCGGTTTGTAAAAATGGGGCCGGTTCCTCGTGCAGCGTTCTTTCATCTAATGAGGACGCTCGAGGAGAGCGAGAACCGGGCAGAGAATCGAGCTAACGATGCGAGGGAGGTGGGCTGTCCGTTGTAGTCGAAGGAACACAATCGTTCCTTCAACACAGGCTAGTGTTCACCGGAAGGTAATGGGCATTTCACCTTCAAGGGATTTCACAAGACAGAGTTAGAAACTCTCCATTGGTAACTGTTCAGAAAGCTCACGACCTCCCAATGCTTTGGCTCACTTTGTTCTTTGTTTTTGTTTTTTGGATTTTATTTATTTAGGGGCACCTGGGGGGCTCAGTCAGTTAAGTGGCTGCCCTCACCTCAGGTCATGATCCCAGGGTCGCGGGTCTCTCTCTGACCAATAAATTAATAAATAAAATCTTTGTTAAGAGAGTGAGAGACAGAGAGAGCACGAGCAGGGGGAGGGGCAGAGGAAGAGTCGGGCTCTCCGCTGGGCAGGGAGCCCCCCATGGGGTTCAATCCCGGGACCTCGGGATCATGACCTGAGCCAAGGCAGACGCCCGACCGACTGAACTGCCCAGGCGCCCCACTTTGGTTCACTTTGGGATCAAGTGTTATCATTCTCGACATTGAGTTTTGTTTCCCTTTTCTCCTTTATTTGTAAACAAACACGAACTTGTTGGAATTAATGAAACCAAGGACACGGCTCACTGGGTACACGGGTGTGTTACGAATTCTGAATTGCAGACTTACTGTTTAAACACATGGTTATCCTCTAAGCAAATCATGGGAGGACACAAAACAATCGTATTTTACATGTTTGTTGGTCTTCATTTCTTCCTGTTGAAGCCAATTTCCACCGGGTGTCATGTCCTTTCACTACGAAGAGCCTCTTTCAGCATCTGTGTCGGCGTAAGTCTGTTGGCTGTGAGTCCTCTCTGCTTTCGCTGACGTGAAAGTGTCTTTCTACGGTCTCCTTTCGAAGGGTGTGTTTGCTTCGTATGAAATTGCTGTGGTTTGGTAATTTGGGGGGTGGGAGTTCTTTCCTAATTTCAAAGACATCTTTCCTTCGTGTTCTGGTCTCTGTTGTGTGTCACGGGGAACCAACTTATGCCACTGTACATGCGTCCTCTCCCTCCAGCTATTTCAAGATTTCCCCTTTATCTTTGTAACGGTTTAACTATGATGTGCTCGGTATGGCCGTCTTGGCATTTATGATGCTTGGAGTTTGATGAGCTCCCAGGATCTGTAAATTGTGTTTTTCATCAAATTAAGCAGGTATTTTGCCATCATTTTCTCAAAAAGATTGTTCATACCTCAGTATCACTTGCTTTGGTGGCTCAGTCAGTTGAGTGTCCGTCTTCATGTCAGGTCATGATCCCAGCATCCTGGGATGAGCCCCACACGGGACCCCCTGCTCAGCAGGGAGTCTGCTTCTCCCTCTGCCCCTCCCCCTGCTCACGCTCTCTCTCTCTCTTTCCCTCTCTCTCAAATAAATAAATAAAATCTTTTTTTTTTAAATCACTTGCTTCTCCTCTGGCATCCAGTTACACATAGGTTAGACTAGTTGATAATGTCCATAGATCCCCAAGACTGTGTTTATGCTTCTTTAACTTTTTCTCTCTGTTCTTGAGATTGAGCCATACCTGCTAACGTCTTCAAATTAATTTCTCTTCCTTCTGACATTTCCTACCTACTGTCGACCTTACCCAGTGGATTTTTCATTGCAGTTACTATATTTTCACGGTCCATAGCTTTCATTTGTCTCTTACTTATAATTTCCAAATCGTTGCTGAGTTTTCCAATCTGTTTGCTTATTAAGACCATATTTTCCTTCAGCTCTTTGAACATATACAAGCTGCTTTAAAATTTTTGCAGTATCTGGGCCATCTCAGACTTGGTTTCTATTGACTGCTTTTTCTCTTGACTATGGAGCTCATTTTCCTGTTTCCCAATACATCTACCCATTTTTTTCATTGTTTCTATTTGTTTTCTCCAACCACATTCAGCCGTTCGTTTGGCAGATGGAGTGTGGAGGGTTCATTTAACGAAGGTTGTGGTCTAGCCATAGTGGAGTTAGTGAAATAAGATTGGAGCCGGGAGGCTGAGGGTATTTTCAAGGGAGCGACCATAACAGGTGAATGGAATATGAACTGGATCGGAGACAATAACCCCTAGAGGTGAACAGTTGTTGGAGTTAAAGCCACAGAGGTGTACACAAAGCCACGTGGAGCCCCTGCCTGTCTTCGTGCTTTGTTGGTGCATTTCTGTGGAGGTCCAGTGTCTCCCAAGGTCCTCTAACTTGGCCAAACTTAACCGTCAACCTATAATTATTTCCCTTGTGGATCTTTACGCAGCCTGGTATTTGCTTTTGTTGGGACCGGACCAGAGAACATCTTACACAAGCGTGTGTTTCTAACTCCTAAGGGCATCCAGCTAGTGTCTCATCTGGATGCCACTGGTGTTAGTGGTGTTAATGAAAGTTCCCTGCCTTCGCCCCCACCCCGTATCCCCCTACCCCCCGGCAGGCCTGGAGCTCTAACAGCAGCTGCATGGCTCATCTTCCAGTTTTCTGTTTTACCAGCTTCCATTTGACAAGCCTTGGCTTGGTTTGTCTTGTGCATGGACAGCCTGCCCTTCAGCCACACACCCATGGGACACCCCCACGAGGACTTCAGGGGCTCTCTCTCATGGTGTGATTCTCTCCTCTCTGATGTTTCACCCCAGAGATTCCAGCCGCTTCCGGTGCCCAGAGCTCTGACTACCACTTCCTCAACTCAGAGGGACCACAGTGCTTTCTCTGGCTTCCAGCCATCTGCACCATGTCCAGTAAATGGTCCCCAGGCAGAGAGCAAGGGCGCGAGCTCACCTTGTAAGTGTCCTTCTGTTAACGACCATGACCTTGTTGTGCCTGGCACCTGCTGCTGCTGGAGAATAGTTGCCTCATATATTTTATGATAATTTCCAGTAATTTGTGGCTGGAGGACAAGTCTCCATCATAGGCAGCTGCCCCTTATCATTTATGTTTACCCTAGCCAATAACTATCTAGTGAGTGTCTGCAGTGTGCTGGGCATTAGAAAGACGTGGTTGAACAAATGACATGATCTTTGCCCTCATGAAGTTCACCATCTGTGCTAAAAAGTGGATATTAAACAAATAACCACAGAAACAAATCCGGAGTTAAAATTGTAATCGCCGTCCTATGTTTAAAATGTAACAGAGTGCCCTAATTTAGACGGCAGGGAAAGGCCTCTTTAAGCAAGTGACTTGAGTGATGAGTGGGCCAGACACAAGTTTGAGGGGAGATGTGTTGGGGTTGAAAGAGCTTATGAGAACCAAGAGAAGATTCTGGGAGGAGGTCCAAAGGCTGGGTGTCGGTGTGTGCGGACACGGTCCAAGATGATGCTGGAAAGGTCAACGGGCCTTGTAAACAACATGAGATTGTAACCTCAGAAGAAGGGAGCGCTGCGGAAATGTTCTGAGCAGGGTCAGGGTCAGCATAGTGTCCTGAAGTGTCGGTGACACACCCCTAACTAGCGCTAATACATCCGCCATCCTCCAAGGCAGCAAGAATAAACAAGCTTTCAGAGAGCGTGAAGACCAGTTATAGATGTTTGCCTTCAGAGAATCCACGTGCTAGAGGTCGACATCTAGAGAGACCATAAAGTTTCCGTAGTTAATCTTTGCCAGTGTCTAGGTGACGAGATCCTGCCTAAAAGGTCATCCTGAATTTACAAAGTGGTTCTTCGGGCTCTTACAGGTTTAATTTGCTGTAACGAGGACCAGCTAGGTGAAGGACCAACAGCATGCTGAGGCCGGCGCCCCTGAGCACGAACGCTGGGATAAAGACACTAGGGAGGAAGAAGTGTCCAGGGAGATAAGGACGGCCTGCAGGGAAGTCACCCTCATACAGTTATCAGAGACATTTCGATAGTCTTCTCTGGATCCCTGACAAAAAGAAAGAAAAGAAACGATTAATAAATATCTATCGGCGTCAAGGTTGTGCTGCTGTGCTCCTCCTCGATTTCAGCTTAAGCAACATTATATCGTTTTTCTATCAAACACAGTATCTACAAACTCGTATTTTAGGTCAACCCTTCACGGGCTTACCAAATTGCTTGTTATTCCATCCACTCAAATGAGGCAATTTTTGCACAGTATGGACAACTATCGGTCAATCTGATCAATTTTGACCTCGATCATCTGGTGACTTAAATATTTTCTTTTTGGCAGAAAGAAGTTAATATTCATATGCATATGATACTTTTTCAGATTTGTAAAAGGAGCTTGGTTAATTAAAATTGGAAAAATATTCTGATGCAGTAAAAGCCTGCGTCTTTTCTGCGTAAGATACTAGCCAAAAAGATGTGTAAATGTCTGTGTGTGTGTGCGTGTGTGTGCATGTGGGTGCGTGTGTGCGTGTGTGTGCGTGCACTGTAGGCAGCTATATGCTCATGGTCACGCGTGTATATAACCTAGCCTCTCAATGTCACCTCACGTATATTTTATTCCGCTAAATTACTGAAAATAAAATGTGTAGTATGATATATTGCAAACATATATTGTGTACAGTTTGTATATAAAAAAGAAAGAATGATTAAAAGTCGATGAGAGACTGTTTATAAATCTTGATTGCTTCATAATTTTAACTTTGAGCAACATTTTTATCATAATTATAGGCTTTCTTAAAGCATTTATGCAGATTGTTGTTACTCAAAAGGGGGTTTATTCCATTTTGGTGTAAACTACACTTTTTTTTCTTTATGAAATCACTCTTTGAGTTCCTAATACTCAGTACTCTGCCAGAGCTGCAAAATTCAAATAGCAGGAAGTACTTATCTCTCGAGGGCCAGCACTGTGCCCCGTGCCCGTCTGCCCCCGCACCCTGCGCCATGGACGGGTGAGCGCAGGAATTCTCAGTGATAACGAGCTTTGATCTCCAGGCGCCGCCGAATTCCTCTTCGATCACTACTGCTCCCGGGAGACTAACACTTTTGTACCCACTTCCCCAGATGAAGAAATTAAACCCCAGAGGTTTCGACCATGACAAACTATTCCAGTACTCTGTTCTGGAATCCTGAAGTGTTCGCTCTAGAAAGGAGATACAGACGCGACAGAATCCTGCCGCCTTTCTCCGGAGCTCATAAATGGAGGTCCCAGACTGGTCCAGTAACCGCCCCTCGCCGTCGGGCGTTGGCCTGCTCCGTGCTCACACGTGACGACCTTATTTTAGGCCAAATCGTTCAGGGGTTTGGGCATCATGTAGACTCAAAATCAGAGAAAAGTCCTACCGATTCTTTTGCCAAGGAAGGCTCACCTTCGCCAGGTGATCGTGGACCTTAAAGGAAAAGAGCAAAAGAAATTCATCACCAGAAACAAAACTGGAACCAAAGCAAAAAAAGCTTCAGGAAGTACTCGCCGGAGGAAAAACAGGGGCATCGGAGTCGGCAGAGGGGCCGGTCCCCAGGACACACCGGCGGTCTCCCTCAGTCCCGTCTGTACACCTGCTCCCCAGAGCGGGACGGTGCGCCCCCTTAGGACAAAGATCAGGGTCAGATCGGCGGGGCCCGCGCAGGGCCTGGCACACAGCAGGAGATCAGTAAATATTCGTGAAACGGATGAACAGAGTTCTAAAAATAAAAATTTCCCCAACGAAGAGGGAGTAAGATCCAAAGCCTCTAATTTATGAAACAGGGGCCGCCCTGACCATTCCAGCTGAGTTTTAAGCCCGGTCACTAAATGGGCCTTCATCGATGGAGGGAAAGTGGAGGTTAAGATCCAGTCACTGTCTCCCCGAAACAGCCGATCTGACTACGAGCCAGCGCGCGACGCTGTGCCGAGTTGTTCTTACAGACTGCTGCTAAAACACCTCCGAAAAGACGAATTCATCTTGGGTTTTCAGACAAAAACCCTGAATGTGAAGGTGAACAGAGTCCCGGGTGCCTGCGGACAGACAAGGGGCCGCCTCCGGAGTGAGCGCGGCATCGGCCCCGGCGGGGCTGTCCCTGGGGAAGACCCGGGCTGGGCC
Organism: Eira barbara; assembly: GCA_020311275.1. Classification (NCBI taxonomy): domain Eukaryota; kingdom Metazoa; phylum Chordata; class Mammalia; order Carnivora; family Mustelidae; genus Eira; species Eira barbara. The sequence goes on along the minus strand of JAHRIG010000037.1, from coordinate 1,466,198 downwards.
TGACTTCACGCTCCCGCCACTCCACGGTGCCAGGAAGACCACAGGAGGGAACTCAGGAGGGAGAGCACGGCCTGGGTCTCAGGTGCCTCTGCACTGTCTACACGGCTCTGCTGGCCCAACAATCCCATGAGGGAGGAGTGACTCCCTCCACTGCACAGACCAGGGCACGGAACTGAGAAGGCGACTTACCTGCTCAAGGTCGCCCAGCATAGAGCAGCAGAACAAAGCCAGGCTCCCGGCAGGTGGTCTCGTGCTAAAGTCGCGTCAGGACGCCTTCCGTGCGTGGGACGGACATCCCTGCGCCGCCTGTGCGCCCACCGGCCTCCCAGGCGGTGGCGGCCGTCCACACCGCCCACGGAGGCTGGAGAGCTCGGTCTCGACCACTTGCGTGCATGTCACCTGTGAAGCAGACCGGGGCCGTAAATACTAGTGACTTCCCAAAGTCGTTTTAGCTTTTCAAAGATCATGGGTTTCGATTATGAGTTGATCAACTGAGAAGGTCTTTATTCAAACATATATTCACATATACGTATACTCTTTGCGAGGAAGCTCTGTGTTCAGGTGTGGGCATGAGTTCACCACACGCCTCCTCCTTTTAAGGACAACTACCCGAGTTCTTCTCTGCTGAGCACGGCGAACCCTCTGGCGGGGTCCCCCCGTGATTACGGCTCTGCTAGAGGCCCGGCATCCGCCGGGACACCGACCCTTCCGGGCTCTGATGGAGAGCGCGCTCCCGCTCCCTTCCCGTTCAGCAGCTCGTGGAATCCACTCCTCCCCAGGCCCCGCCCCCGCTTTGCTGGGAGGGGGGCCTGTTAGGGGAGACTGGGGTGGGGGGGCTTATGCCCAGGTACACATGAGCATGGACACTTGGCCGATCAGCAAATTTCCTTCGTTCATGGCGCACAAGTCGGTTCCGGGTAAATCCTTGGATGCGCGGCCAGGAGAATGTCACGAGAGTGACACTGTGATCGCCATCCAAGAGCGGGCAGACAGATCGTAAATAATTCTTGTGAGGCGACGAACCCTAACAATGTGGAGACCCCCACAGAGACTCTGGAAGCCCACGCCCGCCCCCGCAGGGACAGGCCACCCTTCGGAAGGAAGCCGCCCTCTCCTGCTACCTGCCCGCCTGTCTCCACACTCCAGGCCTCTCAGCCGTGTCCTTCCCCGGCCCTTTCTCCCACCCCAGCTCCTTCCGGCGGGCCCGGGCTGCAGCACACGCTTCCACCTGTCACAGCCCGCGAGCAGGCCTCGCCCTTCCCTCGAAAGACACAGCCTTGAATCTCTTCATAACGGTTCAGGAAGGACCCCCTCTTGCCGAGGGCCACCTCCCAACTCAAAGTCGGGGATCAACACGAGCCGAGGCTGTGTGTGCCTGCTGGAAGCCACACCCGTCCCAACGTCTCCCACCACCCACCCCTGCCTTTCCAGAAAGCAGGAGCGCTTCGGAAGAGCGACGAGGGTTCCGCGGGAGGACAGTGAGGCGCGCCGTCACGGCCCGCCGAGTGTATGCGGGGACACGGCCGCATCCGGAGTCCAGGCCAGCAGCCTGCGTCCACACAGCCGCGCCCCCCCCGGGGCTGCAGTTGGTGTTTCACAGGACAGTTCTCCCACAGCAGTGGAAAAACCACTTATTATGAGTACAAGAAGATGTGGTTTCTTGGAGGACTTTTAAGTCATTTCTTAGAAATACTAGTGTAAGCCAGGGATTCTCAACTCTGCCTCGTCATCAGAATCACTTCTTGTCCTCTTTGAGAATGATGACGGGTTTTTCAGGGGCTTGAGTCAGTTGATTTGGGATAGGACACTGGAAAGTTCTAAAGGCCCCGCAGACTTTAATGTGAAGTATTCAGGCTTACAGCTAAGTTCGCAGCAGGCCGGGTACTTCTGCCTGTGAGAATAGTGGACCGTGGTCAGAAAGTGAAATGTTAGCACCTTCGTCTTGGTACGTTTAGAATTAATTAATCCCAGAGGCCTGTGAAAACTGCTTTCAGGAAGTGAACATATTTGGCTTTCCACTCCAATATAATTAAAACAAATGGACTCAGAGACGCTTTCGTTCCCCTAAAAGTTCAATCCTAGTAGAATATTTGTTCTGTACATTTAAAAGGGTCGGGGGGTGCATTAAGATGTGTTTTGATTCCATTCCATCAGCGAGAATTCGAGAAACACGAAAGGGCCTTATTTCAAGCACTTGTTAACTGTGAATGCATTTGTGGAAAATACGAACGAGCCTCAGGCTGACTTTACAGTGAAGCAAATGAAGACTAGTGCTTTTGAGCTCTATTTATTATAAAGCAGATAGTCGCCTAGACTCTTCGTCATTTTAAAAATGCCTATCATGAGAGACTGTGAAGGCAGAGTGAAGTAGCTTCCCTGCTTCAAGGGAAAGCACTGAGAATTTTTTCTTAATCTTCATACTGACACATTTGCCTTTTATCCCATCTTGTAGTATAATCCAAATTTTCCATTTTGACCTTCCAGCTTCAAGAATAAATTCCAACCCTGAAGGGCCGGCGGGAGGTTATGAACGGGAAGGAGGAATGTGGGCGGGGGTCAAAGGGAATCCGTAATCTAAAAATCTTAACAATTAATCCGCTGTCACATGCATTCCTGTGTGAATTAGGTCGTGATCTCGTACACACCCGCATTTTGTGGACAAGTTGGGCATCACCAAGAGGTGAAAATTTGGGAAGACGTTTGGCGGGGGCTGGGGGACCTCAGTCTCTGCGTGAGGAGAGGTACGTGTTCTCACTGCCGCGGAGCCCGGGCGCTGCAGAAGGGGCGAGCGAAGGACCAGGACCAGGACCAGGGCCCCTCGGCCGCAACCACGCCCAGGTCTTGACAGTGCGCGGGCACCTGAGCTGCAAAGGGACCCCGGCGCTTCAGGAAAGGAGCGGGAGGCGTCGTGCTCCGGGAGCCCAGCAGACCGAGGGCAGTTCTGACCTCTGCGGAGGAGAGCCTGCTCCGGAGAGGCGGGGAGAGCCCCGGGAACAAAGAGGAGGTTGTGGCGCCTCCGCCCTCCTCGCTGAGCATCGGGGACTGCGAGCATCCTTCGCCCCGTCCCTCCGCACCCCTACAAGGAGAAGCCCGTCCGACCCGGACATCCACTGGGGCGGTGGGCCGGGGCGGCGGCGGGTGCCCCCCGCGCTCTGCTTGTGGCCCGGGCTGGCCGCCGACATCGGGCTGACCTTGGCCGCGCCCGCGCCACTCCTGAGCCCACCACAGGCTTGCAGCGGGGCCCAGTTCCCCAGGGCAGAGGCCCGGGCGCCCGGGCAGCTTCCGGAGCGCTGCGCGCGGAGGGCAGCGCGGGGCTGCGCGCGCCGTGACCGGTGCCCTCCCCCCCACCCCGCGTCGGCAGAGCTGCCACCACCGCGGGGCCGACCGGGCGGGGGGAGGACCGGGAGGCCCGGCTGGGGCGCGGGCACTCGCGTCCGCCCATCCCAGGCCACGCCCGCGCCTCCCGCCTGCTGTCCCTGGCCCCACTCCCAGGCCGCGTCCCCTGTACCGGGCGCCCCTGGCCACGACTTTCAGAGCGCCACGTTCCTGATGCTGTACACCCGCGTAGACGGGGGCTCCCAGGCGCCAGACCGAGATGGAGGTGAAAACTCCACTTCACAGCCCCCATTGATATGAGATACGGTTTGACATCTGTTTGCCAGAGTGTTTTGCACTTAGCCTAACACCCACTATTAAGTGACAAAATTGTGGCAGCCTGTCAAAGCCAGCTGACTGGCAGCTGCTCCGCTTACAAAAACCATTCAAATATTTGCAGGGTTTGAAGCTTTATGCAGTGTTGTACCCAATCTTTCAGTGATTTAACATGTAAAATATAAGTCAAAGTTTTAAATCTGGATTCCAAAATGTTTCCATTTTCCATACAAAAGGAAAAAGCTTTCAGGGTGTCTGCTGGAATGGGTCCAATTCCAACGTGCCTCCTTGTTTCCCACCAACAGATTCCTGCACAAACCCGGTTTTTAAAAAACGTCAAGGACCAACTCTCTCTTCCTCTTGTCACTGACATCTCAGATGACAGAACTAAACTGCCTTAAACTCCAAGGGAGCAGAGTTTCTCAAAAGTAGATTTCAAAAAATAATAATAATAATCCCGAGTAAAGCAACCTCCATGCTTTATTTTGCACTCGACAGTTAACGCCAATGTGTCTTTTGGGGTAAGCGAACTGCCGGGAATAGAATCCCAGCTAGCATCGGAGCTGTTCCTCGACTCCCAGAACACTACCTCCTCTCCTCGAACTCCTCAGTAGCTTAGTCCGATTAAGAAATAATTTGCAAATGACATAGTGTTTCTCTAGATTAAGGTCCATTGAGTAAAAGTCATGTGGGTTTTTTGTCTCTACAATTACAGCCAGACAGAGAAGGATCTCCTGAAAACTGCAGCTGCAAGCAATGAAAAAAAATTATCATGCATTTGTCCAAGATATGTGGATAGTACCGTGGTCCCGCTCTGTGGAACCCGAGGGGGCTCGCAAGCACACGAGATGTTGTTCTGTCTCTGTTCGTACTACTTTGTTTTTTAAATGGCAGATAGCTTTCCTTCTGGTGGGCGGAGATCATCAGTGCTTTGGGCAAAATGTAGGGTCATCATTTTGAGAAAGACAGCTTCTGATGCATTTCCAGATAGGATCAGAGGGTGCTGGTTTTAAGTCCCAAGTGCTGACATCTTTGCACCTCAAAGACAGAACAGAAGGGAGACAGAGAAGATGAATGGGGTATAGGGAAGACAGAGACACACGCAGAGAGAGAGAGAACAGAAGAGAGAGATAGAGAAGAGAGGAGGAAGTTGGGGGGGAGGGTAGAAGACAGAGGAGCCTTCTCGGATGTCCTCGTCCTCTGCCGGCCTGCCGGGGCCCTGGGAGCACCACTGGGTCCTCCAAAGGGGTGGCCCGGGGCTCTGCCTGCAGAGGGCTCCCCACCAGCCTCGGAGGAAGCCAAACCCCAGGCCGCCTGCACCTGGAGAGCTTCGTGTCCATAACACGAGTCCTTAGTATCCGCTCAGCAGCTAGGAGTGTGGGGTGGGGGCTTAGAAGCGCGCAGCAGAGGAAGGGGGAATCAAGGCCAAAGTGTCCCCCCCCCTCGCAGGTGGGCGGGAGAACAAGGCTGAAGTTGAGAGGAGTGAGCCTGGACCTGGGGCTTAGCGGGATGGGAGCAGGGCGCTGCGCTGATAACCCTCGGACACGACCCAGGTGACTCCGGACTGCGGGTGGGGACTGACATCCTCCCACTCCGAGGCTGGAGAGCAGTTGGAGGCGAAAATCAGAAGCCTGCGGGATGACGGGAGTGACATCTATTTTATGGGGAGGAGGGCAAAGCCTTCCGAGCGCCCAGGGCAGAGGCGCAGTTTTGCTGAGCCGGAATATGAGGCCAGGCCGGGACCGGTGGGGTGAGGCGCCGAGGGATGGGGCCCAGGACGAGGGGGCGCGGGCGGGGTGGGGGGGACAGTGGCGCGGGGGCGCGGCGCAGGGGCGCGGGGGCGCGGCTCCACCTCCCGCTCAAAAAGGCGTCGCAGCTGCTCGAGAACCAACTGCTCAATTCTATTCACTGTCGAGTAGGAACAAAAAAGTGGCTATTTATTAGAATACTTGTTTGGTATTGTTCGGCGCCACACAAAAGGCGTTTCATTATGCGCAGGATCCCCCTTTTTCCAGAGAGAAACAATAACTTGAAATTGTCTTTAAAGTCTTCCCTATCAATAATAAATTTCATTTTCTTGTCTCTCTCGCCCGCAGCGTGTGTGTCTGGGAGGGTGTGCGCGAGGCGGGCGAGCCCCGTGTGCGTGTGCAGCGAGTGTGCGAGCGGGGAGCGCGTGTGCGCGTGTGAGTGTGCGTGCGCGTGGCGCCGCGTCTGCGGAGCGGGCGCCGCCGGGAGCCGGCCGGCGGGGGTCCCCGGGCAGCGGCGTCTCGCGCACGGAGCGGGCGGGCCACCGGGGCCGAGGCGCCGGGCCGGCAGGTGCGGCGGGCGGAGCGCGGGACCCGCTGGTGCGGGAGGAGGAACTCACTGTAAGTGCCTGAACTTGCGCGGGGCGGCCGGCCGGACCACGCTGGGGAGGGGGCGCGACAGGCGCGGGGAGGGGCGCGGGGTCTCCACGGCTACTTCCGAGTACCGTGTCCGCGCGGCGTCCGCGGTAGAACAGGTGGGTAGCCGTGGCGACCGCGGCGGGCTGTTCTCGAGCCGGGGTCGGGGGTGGGGGGGTATTTGTCATTTTCTACTCTGTGCGTTCCCTCCTCCCTCTTTCTCGGCTTTTGGGATTGGCCGCCGCCCAATGGACCGAGACTTGTTTCTCTCTGGGTCGCCCTTTTTCGGGGAGGCCGGAGGACGGTCGGGCCAGCGATTTGCCAGGGAGCTGGCGGCGGCCTCCTTCCCCGGCTCCGCGCCCTTGCCCTTGGCGCTGCTCCGGCTCTTGGCTGTGCGCACCCGGCGGCGCCGAGAACGAAACCCGCCGGTGGAAATTACCGTTTTAAAGATGAACATGGAGAGCGTTTGCCATTTAGTGGGAGATGTTTTGGGCAAAGAATCAATTTAACTTTGACTGACCGACCGTCTTGACCGTGTTAAATCTGCCGCACACATACCCGCGCACACCAATGAGCAGAGAGCCCTGGACACGCCGCGAGCGACCGGACCACCCGGCGCCTGGCCGCGAGCCCCGCGGGCGTGGCCCAGGTCTTGGTCCCGCCGGCTAGGGGAGGGCGCCCCAAGGTGAGGGCCGGGGTGTCCCAAAGCCCCGCCTGCTGAGCGATGGAGGTGACCCCGGCGCGGGCGCCCAGGCCCCCTCGCGCGTCCTCCCTCCTCCTGCGAAATCGCTCCCGCTCGGCAGCTCGGGCGGTACGACGCGGCGCATGCCTCGGTCCTCCGAGCGCACAGCCCGGGAGCCTCCCCACCCGCTCGGGCCCGCGGTCCGCTTCCGCCCCTATTTCCCAGGTTTGAGGCGCCCGCGGAGAGGAAAGTCGCCAAGTTTCAAAGGTGAAAATGGATTTTCGGCTGGGGCGGGTGGTGGAATGGACCGACCGGGCGGGGCCGGCCTGGCAGTCATCGACCGGCAGCAGAACGGGGCTGGCTGCCTCAGCCAGCAAGAAACAGGTGTTTGAACACGATAGCGGCCGCCAGTCAATTAACCCATTAAAAGCCCGCTTTACTGCATTGATTTCCCGGAGCGCGGAGGGGCTGACGTCCTGAAAGCCCCTTTGTGAAGGGCGAGGGCGTGGGGGGGAAAGAGGCTGCACTGATGCACCCCCAGTTGGCGCAGGGGACCCCCAACGCCTTGACCACCGCAGTGGTGCTGTCCAGGCGGCCAGGTTGGGGTCTTCCCTTGGGCTGGAGTTGGGGAGGGAGGGATCCTGCTCTGTTCTACTCCAGGACCATGATCTTGTCACCCAGGTCCCTTCCCCAGCTCCGGCCTAGAGGTCCATGATGCCGCAGCACAGGCAGAAGTACCCTGCACCGGCCATTGTCCCAGAGTCCCAGAAACGAGGGACCCAGGATTAAGGCCTGCTGAGACCCACTAGGAGAGGAACTCCACCCCCACTCCCCACCCCAGGTACTCCCGGGATTCCTTCCTGAGCTGAGTCTCTCTGGGAAGGGACAAGGCAGGCGGGATAGCTTGGCCTGAGCTCCCCTGCTCCCTGAAAATGATATAAAACATCCAGGTGGCCTTGAGTTCTGGTCCTTTTTATTACCGGGAAGGATAGAGCAGAAGAGAGAGCCAGGTGTGGGAGTCAGCAGGTGCGGGGGATGGAGGATGGAGGCCAGGAGTGGGCTTGAAAGGGCCAGGCTTCCCTCTGAGGACCCTGGGAGGAACCAGAAGCATCTAGCTGCCCACCGTCTCCCAGCACACCAACGGAAGGAGGTGCTGGGGCTGTCCTCCCGGGGTCGGCCTACCTGCTCCCTGGCAGACAATCCGGTCTACCTGGAAAGGTGGGCAGTAGCCTCTCCTCCAGGAGCAAACGTGGCTGTGTTCTGAGGGTTCAGCACAATTTTAGTCAAAGTATAAAGCAAGCATAGACTTTGTACTCTGCCACCTGAACACCCCTTCTCTGCAGCCTGGTGGGGCCCTTTGTCCTTTTGGGGTCACTGCCCAGAGCTGCACCAGTCCCCGAAGGGGGAGAGAGCGCCCGCAGCCCGGTAGAGAGGTGGACTCTGCCTTCAGCTGGTTTTGCAGAAAACTATGTTCCCCCACTTTTCCCTCATTGCCCACAAGATTTAAGTTTCAGAGACTAAAACAAGCCTGTTTCTCTCTCTGATCTGCCAAACCTCCTTCCGTCTCATTTTCCTGGTGCCTGCTCCCCAAGTTAGTTAGCATCCCATGGGGAAGGGGCATCCCTGGGGATGCTCTGGGCTCACTGCTGGTCCTTCTCCATCCCTCCTGTCCCAAGGCCGCCACCCTAAATAATGACAAATGAGTAACACTGAGGCCCACACACCCAGGTAGTCTCCAGGACTTCACCCCACGGGAGGGAAATGGGATTTTCCCTCTGAGGACAGCTGGCGTCAGTCCCTGCCAGGTGAGATACCCAGCATTCCAGGGGAGCCAGCGGGCCTGCCGTTAGCTCCAATCTCGAGGCAGGGGTGCCAGCTTCCGGGCCCAATTCTGGGGCTGGAAGGGCTCATCGGACCTCCTTCTGTGTTTGCAGTTTTCTGGAGTAAGCAACGCATGCGACTGAAAGGCCTGAAATTGTGTCAAAGTGATGTTTTAATCTCATTGAAAAGTGTATTAAAGGACAAGATGTAATTTATGTGCGATGCTTCGATGAAAGGAGAGATTGGAGTGGATGGTCCTTTCACTCCTGTGAACCCCGTGTCATGTTGATATTGAAGCCTGTGTAGCTAATCTAATTTGCAATGACAGGGACGGCCTGTAAGAGAAAGCATCTCTGATTTCACTTTATTTCTTTTCATATAGAAATTCCTTATGACTTGTCTCCTCTTGTGAGTGATGCCTTTTCTACAGTAGGCTAATGAGAGAATGTGAGACAGGGCTGTCTCCTGCTCCCAGTGGCTCTTTCCTGCAAACATCCCTGGTCACCGGCTCACCTGACCTCACCTGGACTGGGTGGGGTTGCTGCCGCGGCGGGAAGGAGTGGTTCTGAGCTCGGAGGAATGAACTTGTGCAGCTAGAGCCTGCTTGCCTGGCATTCACCTGCCCGGGCTGCTTGCCTCTCCCAAGGACCTTGGCTGTAGAATTTAGCTCCAGCAAATGTCCTGTATTCTCAGATCTTGGCATTCTGCACATTTTACTCTGAATAGTTAGGAAGCTCCCCCCATCCCAGAAAGTTTGGTCTCTGATGAGTCTTCACAGGAGCTTAGAAAACACACCTACTGTCGGAAGAGGGCCTTTGTGTTATTATCACATGGGACACAAGCATTCTTTACCAATAAAAACCTACACGCGTTAGAAAATTACAACTTTTGTACAATGTAACAAGGTGTAGTCAAACTGTTAATTATGGGGGGTTGTGTAAATGAAACTTTACCAGTGACCCATTTAATTTTGTGGTAATTACTGACAAAATAAGACAAGGGTGAATCACAATGTGGTATATTTATCTTGAAGGAGACCATTGCGATGAGCGAGGTAGTTAAGCCAGGGAGTAAGACAAAATTTGCAGGGGGGAGGGAGGGGAATGCAGAAATATAAAAAGTACATAAAAACCATACTGTGAAATCATTTGGATTAAAACCGCAGAAAACGCGGCTCAGGTGGCCTCTTTAAAAAGCCCATCCAAATTTTAGAGGCGCTGGTGTTTCTCCTTAAAACCCAGGGCTGTGGCACCCTCCGGGGCAGCTGTGCGGACCCAGGAACTTGAACACGACTTCTGCGAGTCCTATGGGCCGGCCGGCAAGGGGGGGACGGTGGGGGGATGGGGGTTCTCCCAGCCCGGCCTCGGCCCTGGGCCACACGCGCCCCCGGGAGGACAGGCGGGACGGCGCAGTGGCCGTGGTGGGCCAGCACAGGCCTGCGGGCACCGAGGGGAGGGGAGGGGTGCCGCCGCCCCCCTGGCCCCGCTGGCTCTCCGTAGGTGCGGCTGGCGGCCGTCTCCTTCCCGGCTCCCTTGCGGGCCTAACAGGGACAGCCGGAGGCCGGGACGCAGGACCCGAAGCCTTACTGGTCAAGCTCCGCGGGCGGCCTCAGCATCGGGCAGCGGCTTGGCCCAGGCCCACTGGCCAGGCCACTGGGCACTAACCCGGGTCCCCACTCAAGCAGCCTTCTCGCCAAGTTGTTCATCAGTGTGGACATGAGAATGCAGGCAGCGGCCGTGCGCCCAGGCACCTGGCGTCCCGCGAGCCCACCACGCCCCCAAAGCCGGACCGGCGACCGCTGCCCTTGACCCGGAACGCTGGGCCCTCCCGGCCGGCGGGCCCGCCCCCCCCCCCCCCCCCCGGTCCGGCACCCCAGGCCAAGCAAGGGACGGGAGCCGGGACCGCGCTCGCATCTTTAAAGGCCGCCCAGCGGGGGTGTGGGTCAAAGCTGCGCTGGGCCCAGCTCCCCGCCAGCACCGGTTTGGTTTGCGCTGAGGGGGACACCCTGGAGGAGACAGCAGCAGCGTCCAGGTGTACGGGGCAGGTGGCCGCGCCGAGATTTTGCTGGGAAAGTTTCCCACAGAAGGGCCAGGCCGGCTGAGAGGCAGGAGGACCCCGCGCAGGCGGCGAGGCCGCCGCGGCCTGGCACCCCGCGGCTGCCCAGCTCCGTGCGCCCGGCCCGCCGCCCTCCCTCCTGAGCTCCTGCAGCGCCGCCAGGCCGAGGGCGCGAGGCTCCCCTCGGGTCCCAGTGTTTCCCTCCCTTGTCTTCTCTCTTTCATTCATAAACCTGGTGGCTACAGACGCAGCTTGAATATTGACGTCTCTCCCCCAACTGCTCCGCCGTTAACCCAATTACAGAATTCATCAAGAACTGTGCTGAATTATCTCTTCCCATACAGTATCAGCATTAGCCTAATTAAAAGCTATAATGTCTGATATAATGATTAAATCGTTAGCTCTGCTGTAGGGAAGCAATATTTTGTTTTCCCTTCAATTAGAAGCTGATTGAGGTTTTCAGAGCAGGTCAGCTGTGAAATTTGAATTATATGTGTGAGTACTGCTCACAGGATAGGCCCCTACTCGAAAGCTCCCAGAGATTCTCCAAATGCTTTCACCCAGAGAGCGAGGAGGCACAAAACAACACACAGGCACGCACGCGGGGCTGTTTGCTCTTCAGGGTGAATTTACGGATCTCCACACTGGCGTCTGGGAAGGGAGCCCTGCTTCCTGTATTCCCCCTTCCCGTGGACCCCACAGGCTCAGCACCGCACACCCCGACGCTCCCGGCGGGAGGAGTGGACGGGGGACTCGCGCGCTCAGAATGGCTGCGAAGGTCCCCGGTCTGTTGCTACCCCGAAAGGCACCGGTGCGGCTGAAGTCCCGCACCCGCGGGCGCTTCTTTTTCTCCTCCGTCCTCTCTCCCCTCTTCCATGACTGTTTTTTCCCCTTTAAAAGAAAAAAAAAATCAACAAAGAAACTTTTGTGCTACTTTGGCTCCTTTGGCTTTGTTTGGGAACAACGGGCCAAGTTAGCAGGGCCAGGGCGCAGAGGGGGCACCCAGGGCGCCGGGGGACCCGGGACAGACCAGCGCCCCCCGCGCGACCCCCCAGAGTTCCCCCGCGCACCCCGGCTCCAAAAGCCCCGGAGGCGCGCGCCGAGCCCCGGAGCCGCGCGCGAGGCTGCAGGAGCCGGGAACGAAACGGGGCGCCGCGGCGGGGAGCGGGGCCCGGAGGCCCGCAGCCTGGAGGCGGCGAGGGCGGCGGCGGCCAGCAGACGGCGATCGCGGCCCGCGCTCCCGCGGCTCCGGGCTGGGGGGACGCGCGGCCCGCACCGCCGCCTCCCGCCGCTGTCCCCCTCCTGCGGCCCCCGCCGGCGCCGCCGTCCCTCCCGCCTCTCCTGGTCGGCGCCTCCTGTCGGCGAGACGGCCCCGAAGGCCTGAGCTGCCTCCGGGTCCTCTCCTCCCCGCCGCGCTCGCTCGCTCCGCCGCCCTCTCCCCCCGCTCGCTCTCCTCCGAGCACGTCTTCTCGCCGCAAATCCGGCCTTGAGCTGGCGGCTCCCTCCCTCGGGATCTGCCTCCCTCGACTCCGGTCTGGGCCCTTGGGGCGACGCCAGAGCCTGCCAGGCTGCGCCCGGGGCGGTGCGCCGAGGCGCCGACGCAGGGCTTCGGTCGGCGGGCGTCCGGGAAGCCGCGGGAGCCCAGCTGCAGGAGCGCGGCGGCGGCGGTCTGCGCGCGTCCCCGGGGCGGGGGTCCCCAGGACGGCCCGACTGCGCCGAGGCCGCGGAGGACGGGCGTTTTTAGGCTTCGCGGCTCCCCTACGGGGACCTTTCGCTGACTTCCGTCCCCACCCCCCAACTCCGGACCCGTCCGTCTCACCACCGCGCGGGGTTTAAGACTGTCTCTGCTACGGAAAGTCACCTCTAGGGGCCGGAAAGGTAGCTTTCCTGGAAGAGTGCTGGGGAGAATCTGCGGGGGCTCTAGGCACAGGGACCCTCTCTGCATCTAACGTCTCCTCTGAGCGCCAGCCACAGGGAGAGGGGCAAAGCCAGAGCCAGAACTTTCAGCGACTCCACAAAAACAGTTCACTCTACTGGTGCTGGAGTCCAGTCATCAGTTTATTTGAAAGGCAAAGGCTTCTGTGTAATCGCGAAAATACACCGCATACACATATACGCACATATTCTGTATGTGTACACGCCCGCGTACCCGTATGCGTGTATCCTGCCTGAACACGTGTGTGTCGACACACGCACGTATCCTCTGTGGGCATGTATGCATCTATGTGTGCATATCCTGTGTGTGTACACATCTGCACACGTGTACACGTCCGTACACACATTCTGTGTGCACACATGTGCGGCTACATCAGCATACGTGTGTCTGTTGTTTCCTCTAAGGAGGCTTGGCTCTGAATTTTCCTTCAGGATCATGCCCACAAGTTAAACAAAAGAACGGAAAGTATCTTTGCTTATCCGCACTCCCAGGCTGGTCTTCACTCGGGCGTTCTGAGCAAAGACTTGCGGCTAAGTCTCCGAGAAGCCGGAAGAGAAAATCTGGTCCATCAACAGCAAACTCATCCCCCCCACCCCTCCCCACCCCCACTCAGGGTCTGGGCCCTCACATCCCTGGGAAGCCCTGCAGCCTGTCTCCAGACCCTCCAGGGCCTCTGAGACGCTCTCAGTCTGAAGGAGGCTCCTGCCAACCTGGGTGGAGGGTGGGAGGCAGACACAAAACTGGGGAAAGGAGGTGGTTTTTCAAACTGGTTTCTGGACTGTTTTCTCTCCCTTTAAAGAGTCACCGGGGAGAGGAGTCAGAAGGCCGGTGAGGCTCCCCGAAGCCATTACCGGCAGGAGTTGGTACGACGCTCCTCGGTCTCCACGCCAGGGCAGAAGGCACTGAGAGGTCTGGCACTCACGGCCCTGCCGCTGCCTAATTGGCACAGGCGGCTGCTGCCAATCATTTCTCCCTTGGCAACAAGTTACACCTGCGGCTCTGGTTTAATGCTTATGCACGTGGGCACCCATAGTGTGTGCGCCCACTTGGGCCCAGGGAACATCTCGTCACTAAAAAGGGCTTATGGGGTGCGCCCCAAACGCTAAGCGCTAGCAAGATCTCACACAAGGCGAAACCATTGACCACCTGTTTAGATGCTCTGGAGAACAAGGGTAACATCGTATTTGGAAACGATTTTCAAGACTGTGGCAGAAAGAAACCAGACCATTTCAAAGTCGGCTATCCAAGTTCCCCAAAGCATAAAGAAAGCATTCCAGCAATGCTAACCGGAGTGCAGGGTGTTTATAAAATAAATTGCTCCATTGATATGGAAAATAATGTGCCAAGCCTGACTCACACAAAGCATTTTCAGGGGGTCGTAGGCTATTTAGTTTAAAATCTAAATTGAAAAGCAGAGGAAAAGAAATCTTTCAATTGCTAAGTGGATAATATAGTTTATAATTTGTAAACCATTTCCTTTATTTCAGTCTTGCTGACTTTCCATAACACACTGGATCTCACTGCACACCCATCGTCTCCTAAATTATCAGAAGAAAAACGAGGCTGTAGCATTCTTAAACCATGTTCTTGTTCCTTTTTTTGTTCACGCACAATGTAACTGATATTTGGAGGTAGTGCATATACAACAGATCAAAAGGTTTAACAAACTCGATTGATGAAATGAGAAGGTAGTTGCAAACCAAGTTTATAACCTAGATATTTAGTGAAAAACTACATACAAAATGAAGTTTCCTTTCTAATATAATTATGTATTATTTGATGAGTTCACTATGAAACGCTGAATGGCCTGAAACGGAAGCAGTTTAATCTGCAGAGACCGATTCGCAGTGGCTACCGCAGCGACCTTGAAATACTAATAAAAAGCTTACAGCACCCATCGCGGTAACTGAGAGGAGCGGAAGGACGACTTCTGCACCCTGGACAGGCCAAGGGCTTGGGATATTCACAACCTCAGAATTTTTTCTTAAATGGGCGGGTAGGGTGTCAGGTAGTCACTGCCCAGCCACCTGAACACCCCATTCCTACGTCTAGGGCCATGCCCATCCTTGCACGCTTCCTTGGACTACAAGACGGTCAGTCGCGCCGCTTTGCTTCGGCCCCGCTTTACCCACCCGCGGCCTCCAAACACCTCCCTGTCCGGGACGCACGGACCCCCGCGCCGAGCACACTTGACGGGTGCTTGGGATCAACGGATCCTCTGTAGGAAGTCTCTGGGCCACTTGCTAATCATTCGGACGGAATCAGCAGCATGGGCGCAATGGCGGGGGCTTTGAGGTTGGGTTTGGAAACCTCCCGTGCGTCCCCAGATGGAAGACACTTTCGAGTTTGGGAATTCTAACCGCAAGGGGGGCCTTCCTCCTCCCAAGAACCAGGCCTTCCGTTCGCACAGTGTAGGAACACGGCACCTGCCGCTCAGTCGGGAGGCCCCACTTTCCCCGCTCGGTGTCCAGTGGGCCCCGCTCCGCTCACAGTTTTCACAGTTCTTAGGCAAACAGATGCGGTTAGACTCGCTCCAGAAGAGCGTGGGAGCCACCGTTCTTTTGCGATTTAAACAAACTTTCTCAGCTGTTGCTGAGTTGCTGCTAGATTTCAGATAGATCTGTTGTTTCCGAGCCCCTGGCAATTTCTTTTCAGGAGGAAGAAGCCAGATTGAGAAGAGTACGCGCCGAGAACCCCCAGGCTCATTAAAAGACCCTCAAAAAAAAAAAAAAAAAAGTTCAGGGCTGATGCTAACAGCAGCTACGGAATCAAGTCTGACAAAACGCCCGCCCCCTCCTTTAGGGGAATTCTTGGGGCCTGGACTGGGAAGGCCTTCCTACGAGAGGGGGCTCTGGAGAACTTCGAGCGCGCGGCGGCGGAGCAGGTACCCCCGGAAGGGTCTCACAGGAGAACCCGCGCGGGGCTTTCGAGTTACACATCTCAGACGGCCCCCAGCTACCTCTGGCTCCGGAGGGCGCGCCTGTCCCTCCGAGGCCTCGGGCCCAGCTGCGGGGGTGAGGTTCCCGCCGCGGTCCCAACTTTCCCCTTCCCAGCAAGCGCAGAGTTGGCCGGCGGGGGTGCAGAGGCCGGATCTCCACTGCCCTCGTTTACGCAGGCTCCAGGCTGTATCCCCTCCCCACCCCCCGCCCCTCCTCCCGCTCTTCCTCCCGCCCCGGACGATTCTTTCTTCGGCTCCGCTTTTAAACCCAACCTTAATCGTTCGGAGCGCGCGGGCGGGAGAGGCGAGGAGGGCGAGCTCGGGGTTCGCCGCCGCCGCGCGCGCTCAGGAAGCAGCGTGGCTGTGCCCCCTCCCAGGCCTCCTTCCCCCTCCTTCCTGCCCCTGCTCCCCCTCCTTCCTCCCCTCCTCCCGCCCCGCCGCCCGCGCCCGGAGCATCTACTCCCTCCCCACGTCACTCGCCAGCGCGCCATGCAAATCACCGCCGCCGCCGGCTCCCATTGGCCGCGGCGCGCTCATTTAATGGCAGCCCGGGCCCGGTGTATGGCTGCTGGGCCCCGCGCGCCGCCGGCCCCGCGTGCGCCTCCGCTCCGAGCGCACGGCCTCGGGCAGGCAGTGGGCAGCCAGTCCCGGGCTCGGCGGCCCCGCTCTCAGGCCCTCTCCGCGCGCCTGCGCTCCCGGCGCTGCCCCCTGCCCCCCTCCCCAACGGCCCCCCTCCGCGCCCCCCTCGGCGCCTCGCTCCCCCCGGCACCTGGGACCGGCACATGCCCAGCGCACGCGGCACGCCGCGCTGCTAGAAGTTGCAGCCCCGGAGTTGGGAGGCCGCCGAGGACCCAGTGCAGGAGAAAGGAGGCAGCGCGCGGCGGCGGCCGGCGAGGAGGAGGCAGAGAGCCCGGGGCCAGGCCCCGCGCACCGCTCGCGTCCCGAAAAGTGGAGCTGCAACTTGGCCCCGACTGCACCTGTTTGCACCGCTCGGCCGAGGCGACCGGGCTGCGGCGGCGGCGGCGACCCCGGCCATCGCCCCTCTCCGGCGAGTGGCTGGAGCACGAGGAGAAACTTTGCACCTGTGAGCCGGACCTGCGCTGAGTGCGTGTGTTTTTGCCTCTTGTTTTGTTGTCAGCGCTTCCTCCTCCCCCCATCCTTCTCTCTGGCAGGACTTCTCCCCCTCCCCACGTCTCGCTCCGTTCCCCTGAGCTCCTCTCCATCCTCCGCCCACCCCCGCCCCGGCCGTCTATGCTCCCGGCCCTCCCCGCGCGGTGCCGGTGAACCCGCGGGCCGCCCCGATGTACAGCATGATGATGGAGACCGACCTGCACTCGCCTGGCGGCGCCCAGGCCCCCACGAACCTGTCGGGCCCGGCCGGGGCGGGCGGCGGCGGCGGCGGCGGCGGCGGCGGCGGCGGCGGCGGCGGCGGGGTCGCCAAGGCCAACCAGGACCGGGTCAAGCGGCCCATGAACGCCTTCATGGTGTGGTCCCGCGGGCAGCGGCGCAAGATGGCCCAGGAGAACCCCAAGATGCACAACTCTGAGATCAGCAAGCGCCTGGGCGCCGAGTGGAAGGTCATGTCCGAGGCCGAGAAGCGGCCGTTCATCGACGAGGCCAAGCGGCTGCGCGCGCTGCACATGAAGGAGCACCCGGATTACAAGTACCGGCCGCGCCGCAAGACCAAGACGCTGCTCAAGAAGGACAAGTACTCGCTGGCCGGCGGGCTGCTGGCGGCCGGCGCGGGCGGCGGCGGCGCGGCCGTGGCCATGGGCGTGGGCGTGGGCGTGGGCGCGGCGGCCGTGGGCCAGCGCCTCGAGAGCCCGGGCGGCGCGGCGGGCGGCGGCTACGCGCACGTCAACGGCTGGGCCAACGGCGCCTACCCCGGCTCGGTGGCGGCGGCGGCGGCGGCCGCGGCCATGATGCAGGAGGCGCAGCTGGCCTACGGGCAGCACCCGGGCGCGGGCGGCGCGCACCCGCACGCGCACCCGGCGCACCCGCACCCGCACCACCCGCACGCGCACCCGCACAACCCGCAGCCCATGCACCGCTACGACATGGGCGCGCTGCAGTACAGCCCCATCTCCAACTCGCAGGGCTACATGAGCGCCTCGCCCTCGGGCTACGGCGGCCTCCCCTACGGCGCCGCGGCCGCCGCCGCCGCCGCCGCGGGCGGCGCGCACCAGAACTCGGCCGTGGCGGCGGCGGCGGCGGCGGCGGCCGCGTCGTCGGGCGCCCTGGGCGCGCTGGGCTCGCTCGTCAAGTCGGAGCCGAGCGGCAGCCCGCCCGCGCCCGCGCACTCGCGGGCGCCGTGCCCCGGGGACCTGCGCGAAATGATCAGCATGTACTTGCCCGCCGGCGAGAGCGGAGACCCCGCGGCGGCCGCGGCGGCCGCGGCCCAGAGCCGGCTGCACTCGCTGCCGCAGCACTACCAGGGCGCGGGCGCGGGCGTCAACGGCACGGTGCCCCTGACGCACATTTAGGGACGCGGGGACACTGCGGCCCGCGCCCGCGACGCGCGAGGAGGAGCGCGCGGCCCGCCCGAGCGGCCTTGCTTTTGTACAGACGTTTCCACGGTCTTGTGAAGAGGGAGACACTGGCCACGAGCGCGGGCGACGCACGCCCCCGGCTCGCCTTCCCCGGAGCTCCGGGGGACCGCCGGGCGCTGACACAGCCTGCGGTTTGGACTGACTTCGGTGTTTTCTTGAGACTTTTTGTACAGTATTTATCATTCACGGAGGAGGCAGAAAGCGTTTTCTTTGCTCGAGGGGACAAAGCCCAAACCCAGGGAGAGGCGACTCCAACTTCTCTAGCCCGGCCGGCGCGCCCGCTCTCATCCTGCATCGCTTCCTGCCGGCGTCTGGCGGCCCTAGACCCGGCGCCCGGGAGCTGCTCTCATTTGTTATCGATGTAGTAAGGCAGATCCAAACACTTACGAGTTTTTTGTAGTTGTTACCGCTTTTTTGGGTTGGTTTGTTAATTTATACAAAGAGATCTCCCCACTCCTTTCAGATGGCAGCGTTATACCCTGGGTTTTTGTAAAACTTTCTGTATCTGAGCATTTCCTTTTTTGTTTTGTTTTGTATTATTTCTTGTAAATGCATTGTGAAATTTTTATTTTAGGCGTTGCGGTGTGGGGAGGGGGATTCAGATTATGTACATAATTTCCTAAAAAAGCCTTTCTTCTAAAACCTAGAAAAGACCTCTCCTTAAAAAAAAAATGCATCAAGTTTTGAGTCAATAAATTTAAGAGAGAAAAAAAAAGCCCAGTTTTCCCCCATAATTTGGAACGTGCTAATTTTATATGCATGTTTTGTGAGCTCAAAATACAACTAGTAAATATGACGGAGGAGGGAGAAATTATCAGCATAAACTAAAAGTAAGGGGTCCTCAGGGGGGCGGGTACAATCTTCAGGGAGCTTCTTTCAGTGGAAGGGAAGAAAGTTTAAATCGTAGATTATTTTGTAATGTTCACTGTGTTAATACGGATCAAGAAATAATTACCAGGATAAAAAAAAAAAAAAAAGAAAGAAACCACCGCTCATTTTATAGTCTGGCTCTTTGGTGTGTTGTTTGTAACTGTGGGCTGACACTGGCGGGCTCTGTGTCCTCCAGCTGGCCTGGGATCTGCCCCAGTTTGGTCTGGAGGAGGAAAACCCCAATGGCGGGACCAGGCTACGGATGGATGACAAAGACCACCGCAGGGTCACCGATGCCCCCAGTTCCCCCTGCAATTAACAAGATTGCAAATGGAGTTTATCTGAATTTGGCTCAAGGAAACACTCTGAACCAAAATATCCTGCAATGGGGCCCGCTCCGTCTCCCCTCAGCCCCTCCCTCTGGCTTATTTCTCCTTGGGAAAGGGCAAAATGATCTTGAATTCTCTCTCTCTCTGCCCCCCCCCCCCGCACACATTCACTCGACCACCCCCCAACCCCAGAGTGAACTGGGGTACACGGAATGTGGCATTTATTATTCTTGATGAGATCAGAGGGTGTTTGATGCTTTAAATTTTTTAATTCTATTTTTTCTAGGTGTTTATGGGCACACTGCAGTTTTTTTCTGGATTTTAAAGTTTTCTGTAAAACTTTGTCTTCAAGTAATCTGACAGCATTAAATATTGCATTTAAAAGTTATACTGTAGCCAGTACGTTTTGAACTTAGTCACAACATAAAGATGAAATTATATTTTTGGAGGAAAAAAATGCCTTGAGGCCACATCAAAACATGTTGATTTCATCAGCTTTAGGCCTCCCCTTCATTTTCTTTCCTTGTCCTGGAATGAGCATAGACGATCCAGCCCAGAATGGGCCTCTGCTAGCAGGTCAATGAACACGGCACTGGGCCCGCAGGAGAGAATAGCTTTAAGTAAAATGCTGACCTGGCAATCGACATGTGTAATTTCTTGGAGTCATTTTGATAATTTTGCTTAAACCGTGCATTTTTTTAAGTGAGTGTAAAAATCTCAAGAATGATGTCCACTGCTTCTAACGAGATAATAAAGTCCCCTCTTTTTTCTTCCCTTTTTTTTAAAAAACCTTTAGAAATCCGATCTTTTGTGAAGCTGTGGCTCCTGAAAGTGCTTGGATATGTATGGATTGCTGAGGGGATCGGCACCATGAGATAGTCGGGGAATAAATGAATGAAAGCCACACGCGGTCTCCTCTGGGAGATGCTCTGGGAGAGCCCGCGAGGCTCTGAGAATTCACCACACCCAGCTTAGGGAGCAGGCCGCGATGACTCTGAAACGTGCAGTTGAATAGACTCTCTGGGTTCTCTTGCTGCCTCCTAGTCTCTGCGCTCCCCGCATTTACCAAAGGGGCAGACAGATGCAGCCATGCTCACATATGCGTTCACACCCGGTTTGTATGTGGGCTCAGCTGTTGGCATCCAAGTCTTGGCTCACCGCACTGTTAGCAATGTGGGCCCCCCCGGAAGTGTTTCCGACTAAAAAGTTTGCAGTAGACAGGAGCTCCAGGCAGAGCTGTCCCTTGGTTTCTTGGAAGGTGGGCTCGCGGCTTGGCATTTGGGCGCTTGTGTCTCATACACGGCGGAAATGCAAGGCTAGGTGCTGGGAGCCACTTTGTTAAGAACCCAGGAAGACCTTCAAATAGGAACTCCTGGGATGTCGCGCGTTTGCGTTTGTTTTGTTGACCGGAACGCGCTGAAAGGCGAATATAAATTCGCTCCTGACTCTGTTTAGAAATAACCCGGACTGGGGAGAGCAGGCGGTGGCTAGGGTTCATCTCAGGATCCAGACCCCATCACCCCAGCTGCGCTTCTCCAGCTCACGCTGGTGGAAGAAAGACTCCGCGAGGCCCCGCAGTCGTCTCGCTCCGCCGGGGTCTGCTTCTCGCCCAGGTGCTGCTCCCCGCGGGCACGAAACCGGGTCGTGGAGATGATTTTTATATGGCGCTTCCCTCGCTTCCCGAACCACGGGGCGGTATTTCTACCGCTTATTCCAATTCTGCTCGGAGACCGTGTGGAGAACGCGAATAGGACTCGTTTGGGGTCTCGTACAAAGTTTGCGGAACTTCGTGCTGCGGCGACCCCGAGAACCGCTCTTAAACGCGCCGCTGGCCGCGGCCCGGCCGTCCACGCTGTGCCGAGTACGGTTTGCCCAGGGGTTTTCTCTTCCTCCTCACCACCACCCCCGCCTTTTTTTTTTTTTTAAACTAACGGGCCCTTGTTGTTGTTGTTGTTCAGACTTTGACACCAGCCCCCCACGCCCGGCCAGAGAAACCCACCAGCAGCTCGATGAAGTGAATTAATTTTAAACCAGTCGCGGTACGGCGCGCGCCTCGTCTGCAGATGTGTGTCGGGCGGCGTGACTGATAGGTCTATTAAAGTCGTGCATGTGGGAGAAGAATAACGCGCATATTCACGCATTTCATTTTCCCGACAAAGACTGGGCCACGCAGAGATCTGTCTCCGGAAAATTCCGGTTAATTCGAGAAACCATCCCGGGCCCCGGAAGGCGCGCTCCAGGGCGGCCGGGCTCTGGCACCCACCGCCCGCGGCGCCCGCTCTGCTCGCCCGCCCCCTCCCAGGTCCCCCTCACCCCCTCCCCGCTTCCGCAGCCTGGCCCGCGGGGCAGAGGCTCCAGAAACGTCGGCAGCAGAATGTAATAATAGGTTTGATTCCTTGGAAACTTCAAGTGAAAAGCAGACTTGGCCTTGGCGCAGCTCCTTTTCCAGCACGACTGTTCGGCGGGATTGAAAGGCCGGGCCAGAAGGGGGGGGGAGGGGAGAGGGACGCAGGCCCCCGGGGCGAGCAGCCGAGGGAGGTGGGTCCGGTCCCCGCCCCCAGGCCTGAAGGGTCGGGACAGTGCGGGTGCCGGGCGAGGGACGCAGGGACCCCTCGCCCTCACCCCCGCCTCGGCCCTGGCCCTGATCCCCCCCCCCCCCCGCAGCCCCTCTGCCCCTCAGCCCCCCAGCCCGAGGGCGAGGCCCCGCGGGGGGCGCAGAGCCCTCATCCCCGCCCCTCCTCCGCCCCCCGCCCGGCCCTTCCTCTCCAGCTGCGCGCCGCCGGGCCCCTGCTCCGCCCGCCCCCGGGAACCCAGCGGCGTAGGCGGCAGCGCCCAGAGCGCACCGTGCGCGGCCCCGGTCCCCTCCAGCGCGGGGGGCCGGCCTCCCGGCTTCGCCCGCCGCCCTTCCCCGGCCCTGCCCCGTTGAAGCCCGAGTCGGGGCAGCTTCGTGGCCTTTGCGCCCGGGCACGTCCTCCCCTCTCCACCCTCCGCGCCCCTTCCCGTCCCGCTAGCCGCTCGTTTCTCCTGGTTTCCTCCTCGCCTCCCTCTTCTTTACCTCCTTCCCCTCCCGCCTCCGGCACAGTCCCTTCCTTTCTCTGTGCGCCCGGCCTCCCTTTGTCCTCGGCGCGTCCGTCTCCGCCCCGCGCCCCGGCCTCTCGTCGCCCCGGCGGCAGCCCCGGACGCTGCCTCCAGTGGGGTCGGGGTCCGCGGGTACCCGGACACGGCCGGTCCCCCCCGCGGCTGGCGCGGGAGGGGAGGGACCTCGGGCACCGACTCGGAGCCCGCGGCCCGGGCGACCGCCCCGACCGCCGGTGCAGCCTGGGCTCCGGGGCCGGCGGTGTCAGCCGCGGGGGATTAAGGTGACTGATGCGAGGGAAGAGGCAGAGTGTTTCTGTGTTTAAAGAGAGCGGGATTAGTAGAGAGAAAGTCCTGACCCGGGGTCAGCGGCAAGTCAAACCCTTTTACAATCAGCTAGAGGAACAAGCCTGTCTCCAGGCCCGGCTGCAACACGTGGGAGGAAGGAGGCGACGGAGGGGCCGCACCCCGGGGCTGCCCGGTGGGGGCGGGTGGGGCGAGACGGGAGACCCGCACCCCCGGACTGCGGGGCGGAGAGCAGGGGGGCAGCAGAGGAGAGGTGAGGGGCCCGCACCCCAGGACTCTGGGGCGGAGAGCACGGGGCAGGTGAGGCGGGAGGCGGGGACCCGCACCCCCGGGCTGCAGAGTGGAGGGCGGAGCTGGGGGGAGGGCGAGACGAGGCCCGAGCCCGCACTGGAGGGCACCAGCGCGGAGGGGGTGCGGGGGGGTGCGGATAACCGCCCGTAGGTCTGGGGCTTTGCAAGGGGCTGAGTTGTCCACAGCACTCCTTCCTCTCCAGAATGCCTGCGTCTCCCGCCTCCTGGGCCGTCTTGGCGGCTGCTGGGATGGGCGCCCGGGAGAACGCTCAGAGGGCTCCCTGCTCCGGAGGCTCCGTCTCATGGCCGCAGCTCTCTTTCCATGAGAAACCAAACCGAAAGAGCAGGTCCTGGGGCGCCGTGCTGCGCGGGTCTAACCGAGGCTCTCCCCGCGGCCGTCGCCTCCCTTAGGCCCCAGCCAACCCTGAGCGGCCGGTAGCAGCACTGGGCGGGGTGGGGGCGAAATGTGCTCGCCCCCCCACCCCGCCCCCCAGCGTGAAAGAGTGAGGCGCCCGTCTGGGTGATGAACCAGGCCGACTTCATCAGGGAGTGAAACCCGGCGGCGTGGAGTGGCGGGGTGGGGGGGAGGCGCTGATCTAGAGAAGAAATAAAACCTGGAGTTTGGGGGGAAGGATAAGAGGGGTGGGGGGGGAGGAGAAAGTAGGTAAATCTTTGCCTTCCCTAGTAGTCGGGTCCAGAGTTTCTGCTTAAATCACACCAAGAGTTTTAACCAATATGAAAAACAGAGAAAACACCCCAAACAAGTGATTTATCCAAGACAGAAAAAGGTCACCTATTTTGGTGACGAAAAACAAACAAAAAACCGGGATTGCCACCTTTCACTCTAAGTTGGCTTTTCAACTTTAAATATGAAAACATCCACACAGATTGAGTGTTTGAAGAACACTCCAGACCCCGGGCTGGAGCCCAGCACTCAGCCTTCCCCGGCCCCGCGGGTGCCCCAAGGTGGCCCACGGTCTCCGGGTTCAAAAGCAAGTGACCCATCGCTACTCAGTAAGGTGGTGAATGTCACCCGGGGTTGGGTCTGGACACTGTGAGTGATCCTGAATGTGCCCCGCAGGCAGCTCTCAGGGATTTAATTGCCCACAGCCACTTGGGAACAACCATGTGGGCACATCAAAGATGTTGTTTGCGAAGAACAGCAGGTCATCACATGCAAAGTCTCGAAATAGTCAGCCAGTCAAATCAGTGGAAAAAATCAGCTTTTGTTAGATTTTGCAGTTTCAGGAATTAGGCCCTGCAGAGCTGCAGTTTTGCGGAATTGCAATGTCAGGCATGTTCCCAATGGGGAAATATTGTGAGTGTGGGGGAATGCAAGATCGGGTTTGACAATGGGGAAACTGACAAGAGTTATCACCCAGACATTGTTTTCTCTCTGAGCACCCCGGAAATGCTAACTAGAGACGGTATCTAGAGGCAGCAACAGCACTCCCTGTTCATCCTACGCACTTGAAAGATACGGAAACAAGAGTCTTAGACATCTAGAGGACTGACCCAGGATTTCCTACAACGAATGCCAGAACATAGGGCACAGTACGGTGCAGGTGCGTGAAACCTACAAGCATCTCAGCAGCTGCCTCTAGACTGGCGTGAAGAAACTGAAAGCGGAGGTCAACTCATCAGCCTATTTCTAAGCAACAGAGTAGGAGGGAATCCAGGCAAGCGTGTCTGAACCTAGGAAAAGACTTAAAACCCTCATGCTCCTAAGTCATCCAAACTATAGGGGAAACTCCAGGACACAGAAAAGCCCGAACTCCACCAGTGAATTTACCGTGAAGAGCCACGGAGATGGGGAAGCGGCAGCTTTGTTCTTCGTGCGAAAAACTGGACAGGAGAGCAAAGTTTATTCCTGTAAAAATTGGCTATTTGCATTTTCACACTACAGAGAAGCTACATGCGTGTGCCCAAAGAAAAGGAAGTACGGAGGAGAAAAGCTAGTCACTGCGGCATTTATTGTATTTAAGACCCCTGGTGAACCTGGGGGAGAATATGGGATTTGGAGTAAGACAGACCTGCCCTTGCGTCGTGGCTCGTGGGGCACATCCAGCTCCCTGCCCTTGGTCAAAGGTCCTTCCCCTGAGTCCCTCTTCTCATATCTAAAAAGAAACAAGAAAACCAACGTCCTAAGAATGTGGTCAGGATTGGTGATCTAAGGTGCATGCTGTCGCTAGAAAAGACCCTTAATAAACGGTCACTTGACGTATAAGCTTGTGTCAGCTCAGGCAGGGGTACGGTGGGAGAATGGTGACTTGAATGCCAAAGTAGGTCTGAGTGGGAACAGTGTTGCCCATGGGCACCAGCATGCCCCGATATCCGTATTAGTAACAGTATCTCCTTAGAGCTGCATGACAACCATCATCCGCATCCGCTCACCTGTCCAGCAAGATCCATCACGGCACATTACAAGGCCGGGTTTTGATAAGAGCACATGTAGGTGTGTGGCCAGATGCTGGGGCTCACTGCTCAGCAGGCGAGACTCACTGTCGCACCAGCGAGGATGCCTCCAAGGGCTACAGCTGAGGGACAGAGGCGCCTGTTAGATGCTCCCTGATCACTTGTGCCGTTTTGGGGAACTGGGGGCGGCTTCTCAGAGGAAGTGGAAGCCCGACATCCTGTGGGGCGTCGCCACCCCCCGGGGCCGGTCTGTCCACGCACGAGGCACCCGTGCCGCGCGTCTTCATGCACCAGCAAAGACGGCGACGTAAATTGGAGCAGAGTGTGTACGATACCTGCTTTGTGTTTCAGCCAGCGGCGGCTGCAGACTGGCTCTGAGCTGACAGAGAGGGAGATCTGGGGGTTCAGCAGGGCAGTGGTCTCTCGTCCTTGCGGTGCCGAGGGCACCAGAAGAGCTCGCAGGGCCGCAGACCCAGTGCCCCCGATAGGCCGAGTCTGCACTGGTGCCTGCGCTCGCCGGGGACATGGGGGGTCGTGCAGGATCACGGGAAATCTGTGTCAGGAGATGGGCCCCAAAATGTGTGTGGTGAAGAGCCACTGACACTGTCGATTGCTTAACTTTGAATAGCGACTTGTGATTTATAAAGTGCTCTCACTTAATTGTTCCATTTAGATGGCTTTTGAAAAAATTAAATTAGTGGGAGAAGAAAAAAAAATTAAGCTGGATTATTAGAATCTCATAAATAGAAAGGCGTGACTGATTCATGGCTTTTATCTTCCATTTCCTGCTCAAGTGCTCCAGCGGCCTGTACATGCACTTGGCTGCGCCCGAGCGGCCCTCCCGGTGAGGCGCCAGGAGCCCACACCCTGCTTGTGCCTTTTGCTTCCCGGATCGGATGATAAAAGGAGTAAAGAGAGCCACGTGTTGCTTACCAAGTTCTAAGTTGACCAAGCCGATGGGCATCCAGGTACCCTGGTCTGGGTGGCCTTGGTGAATGCCACGTGGGGTCAGATGCCCCTGTCCGGTGGCTGAGTCGTTTTAATAGCCCGTGCGGCATGAGGAAGGGCGTGTCACATGAGGTGGACTGAGTCGGTTTAGTGGGACCATTTAGTGGTACGGCACCATTAGCTTCTCCAGGGTCATCTGTAAAACGGGACTAATTTGTTTAAAAAAAACAAAACACAAAAAACCTCGCCACGTTAAGTACTTGACACGACTTTGCAAGGAAGAGGTCATGCAAACATGGGGCGGGGGGACTGCCCTGTGCCCAGAATGAACACAGCATCGGCAGAGCGCAGCCCCGCCTTCGGAGGTCACGCCTCCCGCCGAGCACGGTGAAGCCAGCCCTCCTTAGAATTCTAGATCCAGACCCAGATGAAGCTGTGGTCGTGGAAGAAATCGCAACCTCTTTGAACAGCATGTGAGAAAATAAATGTTAAATATGATAGAACGAGAGAAAATGCTCTATAAAAGGAATCAAAACTATTTAGTAATAGAAGAATTCCAATATGGCTTTCAGGTGATTTCAGGACACAGGGCACCGTGCAGGAAACCTGAAAATCTATGCATTTTAATACAGTTTTTTGGAGAAAATGGCATTGCCTTTGTTGACTAAATCATTCATAATTTTAATGGATGAGAATGTCAGTCCAGATAATCAGGCCCCTGTGAGCAGTGGGGAGGGCAGGGTTTCCTAAACGGACTTGTTTTGACTATTACCCCGTGGGAGGAACACCCCAGCTGTAACTCCTGTTCCCGTCCCTCGGACCCTGCCCCCCACAGCCAGAACCGGACACGCTCTGTCACCACGTGGCTTACACAGACCAGGGAGGACCCCGTTCTCAGAAAGAAAGCGGGCACTCTTCGAGTCCATGACATGAAACAGGGACGCAAAAAAGAGACAGTTGCGTGAACCCCTTGGGTGACTGCAAGCAGGCTTGCCCTGGTCAGAACCATCGGACTGGGCCTCTGTTTAGAAAGTTGGGGGAACCCCGGGGCTCGGGGGCATTTATCCCCCAAAGGGGCACAAACCCAATGACCCTGTTTTAGCAAGTCCTCAGCCGCTGGGCTTCTGTGCCAGTGCTGGGTCGCCTGTCAGTCTCGGATGCACGGATTTAAATTCGGTTATGATCATCTGAGCGAGACGCCAATGTAAAAAACTTTCTTGATCATTAAAAAAAAATTGTCGTAGTGTTTCAAGCTGAGAAGACTCCCAGAAGTGTATTCTCAATCTTAAACTATGACATTTAGATAACCAACTAAATTATACATTTACTGAGGGAAATTATATAAGTTTTGAAATAATTAGACCATATTTTATTCTCAAAAACAAATATATCACCTGCAGTAACTATTCTCAGAAAACTCAAATTATAATTTAAAGTCATAGCTTAAGTTTAGTCATACAATTGCATTAAAAACGGATCATTTAAAATCAATCTATAATATAAAAGTTCAATATAAATTTGAACAAATTAAAATTTTAACCGAATTCGAAACAGTTATGAGTACATTAAACTAGGTTTGAAAAAAACCAAGACATTGGTGGTAACATTTTGAGGCGAAGTCTCCACATCGGGGTGTATATGGGTATATATGTAACGAGCCAAACGGGGACAGCCCGCCATGGTTCCTCTCGAGTGCCTGTGCAAGGTGAGGCCCCCACAGCCCCTAGAATAGACGCCCAGGGAGCCGGTGTGCCCCCGGCAGAGACCACAGGCAAAGGGTCGCACCCAGCATCACGCAGCCTGGAGAACCGGAACTGTGTCCGGCTTGATTTCTTCCCCCCACCACCGCCCACCCTCCCCCCACACACCAGCAGAGTTCCCAGGCACCTTGCTGAGCGACAACACTGCTTGCGAGGGAACCCCCCCACCGCAGAGGGCCGTGGGTTGCTGAGAGGGGCCAGACACAGCCAGGCCGGCCCCCTGCGCTCCCAGGAGAGGGTCCCAAGGGGAGAGGGCCCCTCGGGGGCTCGGCACGGTGCCCAGCACATCCCAGGTCACGGGGAGCAGGAGGGCTTTCGTGGCCCTCGTTCTTGTGGCTCTTCAGGAGACACAGAAAGCCACGTCCAGTCTGGAGAGCAGGACACGCCCTCCCGCGGCATGGCGCTGAGACAGTGCAGGTTCCCTGTGTCACATAAAGCTGGACAGAGAGGCCGCGGAGGCCGGGGACCTCCTTTTCAGCTCTGAATTCCCCAAGACCTGCGACCCGACCTGGCAGGTAGTGGGGTGGGAGGAATGCCTGAGTCGGGGGAGGTGTTACGGTCGTCGCTCAGTGTTGTGCTGTGCTGGGTTGTGAGGTACTGTGTCATGTCGTAGCACGCTGGGCCATTTCGTAGTCTATTAAGGTCAAGGTCCTGGCAGGACCATTAGGGGCAGTCCCATCTGGCGTGCAGGGATGGCTCCGGCACCTGCCGGAAAGGAAGCGGGCAGGGAGGTGTCCTCTGAGGCTGCAGACCAGATGTGTCGGGGGTGGGGGGGCCACCACGCCCTGCTCCAGTCACAGCCCTAGCAAGGCGTGTAGGAGGAGCTCCCCAGGCGGTGACCTTGACGGGGAAGCGGGTCGGTGAGGTCCCAGCCGGCCTCATCTCCAGAAGCTCACTTCCTCCTCTTCTTTGGTAACCCTCCGTGCGCCGGGAAGAATCCCGCCGGGTCCCTTGCTCCTGTGTTGGAAAGCCGCAGAACGCAACGCTATTACTCGGACTCAGAGCGCTGGGTGTTGGGGAAGCGTGAGGCACCTGCCATGGGTGACAGGCTGCGGCCACATGACGGGTCCCAACCTCATCGCTACTCCTGTGCTTCCCCAAACTGGGAGCTGGGCCCCACAGAACTCAGACACCCAGCTCAGGTGTTTAAGTTTGCAGGGATCACTGCAGTGCTCGCCATTTGATGGGACGCTGGGCGAGCTCGACGTCAAGGTCGCACACCGTCTGAACGTGCACTTACAGCGAAATCCCTCTGCTGACAGCATGTCTTTGTGAAACGGGGTTTTCAGCAGTTGCTGTGTCAAAAGTAATTCCCTGGGAAAATCGGAGCGGACCCCGAAACAAGGGGTTAGTGTCCAACCTGGTTCTCAGTCCGGAGAGCAGGAATCAGGAATTGTGACAGGTTGGGGAATGAAGTGGAAGTAGCTATTTGTTCATTCAGCTTATGTAATTTAAAGAAAATGTTGCTAAGTTATTAGGATATAAATATTTATTAAGTTGTTCAGAGTTCACTACTTAACAAATAGAACTGTTAGATAATTCTGCAGCCTGGGCCCCTATCAGTAATTACTGGGATGCTAAGAGGTAAAAATTCATACAATTCAAACTGATATGAATTTGTAGCTTATGGATTGATATAAAATTATCTATTTTTTCTTTTATTATATCAATACGATGGCATCATTTAATCGAAGCTGCAACTGAAGAACCCTATTTTTCTGCCACGACTCACTACAGTGGACATATTCGTGTTGGATGATAAAGTATTGGTTTAACTGTTTTAAGAATTTTTTAAATAATTTCCCTTAATAAATGATAATATAGCTTGTTATCCAAATTTTACACTTTTAAACACTGAGAGGAATCTTCTCAGTTCGAAACACTAACATAATTTTTTTTACCGAGAAAGAAAGTTTCTTACTTAATGACATTTGCTGTGTGAAGGCGGCACGCAAAGCTGAGGCTCCGGGAGGGCTTATCGCCGGGACTCTGAACCCGAGCGGCTCTCACTCTCGCTCTCTCGAACGACTCGTCGCCTCGTGTGCTGTCAAACACACGCAAGTAGCAGCAAGGCTTCCTCTGAAAGGGGCCGCTCTTCACTCCGTGCATTAAACTCCTTTCTTCAAACCCTTGTTATTATTTTAAAACTAATTTTACTTCCTATTTTTGTGCTCTGTTGAGTGAGGTTGAGGAAGCCCAAGGAGATCGGGGACGCCGTGAGGGAGGGCGGGCGGCAGGAGGCAGCTGGCCCTGGGTCAGCCGTTTGCAGGACCCGAGTCAGCACAGAATGAAAGGCCCTTGCTCGGCGGCCGGTTCTCACCCAGTTCCGGGAGCAGAGGAGACAGCTTTGTTGCTCCTGTAGAAATACTCTTAACCAGCTGACGCCCACTGGCGCGGGGCTCTGTCGCAGACGCAGAATTGTGTGTGGAGCCGCGGTGACCGGATAGCTTGGCCGGACGTTTGCGCTACAAGGACTGGAGCGTAGGAACGAGCAGAGAACCTCCTTCAGGGACGTTAAGAGAGTGACCAGGAACGAGAGGTTACCCGGAGCTCGAGTGGCTGCAGAGCAGAGGGAGTCAGCTGGGTCACCCTGGAGGCACTGATACGTCACAAAGGCAAGGAGGCCACCCCGTCTCAGGGTTGGAGACCGGGCAGTGCTGCTCGGCGACAGCCGGGCTCCAGGACTGGGAGCCAGAGCCTGGCCCTGACTTTACCCGAGCTTCTATGCGATTCTTGACCCACGTGGGTCGTCTCCCAGGGCCTCCAGAGCGCAGGGCCCCAGACCAAGGGGCTGACAACCCCAGAGGTTCATTGCCTCACAGCCCAGAGGCCGGAAGTCCAAGGCGAAGATGGGGGCAGGCTAGTTCCCTTGGAGGCCGTGAGGGGAAGCTCTCTGTCCCCAGCCTCCGGGCGTGTGCTCGAGATGGTCAGCACCCCTCGACTTGTAGACACAGCTCCCGTCTCTGCCTTCATGTGCATGCAGCATCTCCCCGTGTGCCTCTGTGTCCAAATTCCCCCTTCTGGTGTGGGCAGCCGTCATGCTGAATCAGGACCTACCTAATGCCCTCGTCTTAACATGATCATCTGCAAAGACCCTGTTTCCAAGGCAGGTCTCAGAAGAGGCTCGGGACTGCCACATCTTCTTGGGAACACCATTCAAGCATAACGTCCACTCGTTTGATTAGGACACTAATACATTTTCTTGCCCAGGAAGTGCTTCGCATTCTGAGGGCTCCGTTCCACTAGAAAATTTAAATTTAGGCTTTGGCGGGCTTTGGAAAATCTGTATGCCATTATCCCCTATTCTATTTGTAAACGGGACCCTTTCATACAACCGGTCAGGACCCTCAAACTGGCCTGGGGTGTACCTTGAATTAGTCACCCACAGAGCTTCCGGACAACACGGGGCCTATTGTGGCCACATGAAGGCAGCATGTAGTGGGCACAGGAACTCGTTAAATTTCCCCTAAAGGTGTTGCTTCGATCACAGGGGAAAGAGAACTGAACAAGTCCTGGGTTCCAGACTTGCCCGATTTTTCTTAGTTATTTTTAATTGAATTGTCTTGCTGTTAAGTGCATCTGCGTGAGCCCCCGTTATCTCTGTAGGAAGAATGCAAGATTAATCAGCATTGAAATTCAGACACAGAATCTCCTTTAATCCTCGCTACGCCTCCAAATTATAACTTTCCCCCTCTTTATAAAACGAAGAAACCGAGAGGTTAAGTAATATCAAAGGGCAGGTCATTAATGAAGAGGAAACTCATATCAAGATCTAAAAGGGACAGATGCTAATGGTTATAATTAGTGTAGTGCATGGGAACATGTTTAATAGACGGCATTTTCGGAACGGCTTTAGGCTCACAGCAATACTGAGGAAAGCACAGGTTCCTGTGTACCCCTGCCCCCTGCACATGCAGTCTCCTCCACCAGCAGCACCCCCCCCCCAGCAGAGCGGGACATCTGTCACCGTTACCCAGTGCCCATAGTGCACATTAGGGGTCAGTCTTGGTGTTGCACACTCTGTGGGTTTGGACAAACCTGGAACGTCCCGTGTCCACCGTGACAGTGTCACACAGGGCACTTCAACTTCCCTGGGAATCTCCTGGGTTCCACCTGGCCATCCACCCTCCAGAGGATGAGTCTCAGTTTGTTTATTTTAGACATTATCTACGAACTATAAAGCTCTCATGTTCTTCTACGTTCTTACCCCCGTCCCTTCCCCAAGTAGATGTATCATCGTTTTATGTTACATCAATATTCAGGGTATATCTTAGTCCGAAAGTGGAAGTTCATGGCTGAGCCCAGTGGCAAACAATGATTATATTTCCTTTCTGGTGAAACTTTGTTTTTCCCAGAGTTGGTAACATTCTTGGTTTGTGAAACTTGTTCATTTACTTAGTTTTCTCTTTTCACATCACAGATTCTTCCCATGCTCGTTATCAGGATCGTAAACATCTTTGATACTATCTTCTGCAAAACTGAACCCATCCCTTAGTTATGAGTTCACTTTCTACCTGGAGCTGTTCCTGCCAAGGCCCTCCATCCCTCGGCTCCGAGCTGGACGGGCCGCTCTCCCGTGTCGGTGCGAAGCTGTCGTTGTCTTTACGCCGCCTCTCTTCCACGCGGCTCTCCCCTCTTGCGGAGTCCGTACCGCCTCTCCTGCTCTATCCCCCCTGCTTGGGAAGCTATGTCTTCCAGCAGGCTGTGCAGCCCCCCAGGGTAGTTGAGCTAGGTATAGGATTCTAGGTGAACAGTAACTTTCCCTTGAAATTTTGTCCTCTAACTCACTATGTTGCTTTTCAGTAGTTCATACTACTGTTTCTTACCCCTTACTATGGGATGCTTGATGTGCAATAAACTACACATTTGTAAAGGGCCCAGTTTGACATAACCCTCTCAATAAATGTGTGAAACCATCACCTTGATCAGGATACTGAACACATCCATCACCCCAGAGTTTCCTCAGTCCTTTTGCGAACCCTGCATCTGTGCCGGCAGGCAGCTATGAAAGGGCTTTTTATCACTATGGGTTGGTTTGCGTTTTCTAGAATTTCACTTAGATGGAAGGATATAGACTGTAACCCCGTCTCGCTTCTTTCACTTACACAGTTGTTGCGAGACTCATCCGTGTCACCTTGTCCACAGGCTTCTCCTCTAATGGCCGAGTAGCGTCCCACTGCTGGTCGTCTACAGCTGTTTAGACACCCGCGTTGCACATCTGTTTCTGGTCCTGGGCTGCCGTGAATTTGCATCCCAGTTTTTGTGCAGACACGGGCTTTCCTTCTGCTCGATTGAATACCTCAGTGTGGCATGGTCAGGTCACGGGTACGTGCTCAGAGGCTTGAGAAATTACAGGACAACAGCAGCAGCGCGAGGGCGCCCGTTATGGCACATCCGCACCCAACACTGTTCAGTTTTCGCTCTACAACTGTGTGTCTAGTGGTTTCCCTTTACGGTTTCACTTTTTATTTCCTAATGATGAATTATGTTGATCATCTTTTCATGTGTTTCTTAGCCACATATATATTATATATAATTACACATTATATATAATGTACAATCGCTATATGTAGAAGTATGTATATATATTTCTACACAATGCCTGTTCAAACATGTTCATTCTCATAATTTTTTCGTGTGTTGTTGAGTTTTGACAGTCCGTAATATATACTGGACACAAGTCAGGTAACGGTTTTGCCAGTATTCTCTCAGTCTACAGCTTGCCTTTCATTTCTTAACACTGTCTTTTGAAAAAGAAAAGCTTTAAGTTTTGGGACACCTGGGTGGCTCAGTCAGTTAAGCGTCCACCTTTGGCTCAGGTCATGATCTCAGGGTCCTGGGATCGAGCCCCGCATCCGGCTCCCTGCTCAGCAGGGAGCCTGCTTCTCCCTCTGCCTCTACTTGTCTCTCTGCCTGCTCGTACTCTTTATCTCTCTCTGACAAATAACATCTTTAAAAAAAAAAAAAAAGCTTTAAGTTTCGATAAAGTCAGATTTATTGGTTTCTTTTTTTTTTTTTTTTTAAGTGTTCGTGCCTTCGTGTTATATTTAAAGGATCTTTGCCAAAGTCAAGGTCCTTAAGCCTGTCTCATGTGATTTCTTCTGGACTGTGGTGCCTGGTACCTACTACCTACATATGGCCATTTATATTTCACATTAAATCAAGTAAAACTGAATTTAAAAAATCCATTCATCCATCGCACTACTCACATTTCAAGCACTTGTAGTCACATGTGGCTAATGGCTATTACCTTGTGCAGTACAAAGAGCGTAGTTTTCTCATCCCAGGAAGTTCTGGAGAACCATGCCCTAATGTTCTGTAGGTTTAGTTCCCACATTCAGGGCTATGCTGCATTTTGAATTAACTTTTGTATGTGGCATGAGGTAAAAGTTAATATTTTTTGCATATGGTTACTCAATTGTTCTAATATCACTTTTGAAAAGATTCTTTTTTTCCCTATTAAGTTGCTTTGGCACCTTTGTCAAAAGTCAGTGAACCACGCACATGTTGTCTACCACTGGACTCTGCCCCGATTCAGTGATCTGCTGCCCCGTCTTCTTGCCAACACTGCGCGGTCCGGCTTACTACCTTGTTATAAGTCTTGAAAACAGACAGTGTAAATCCTACCTTTTTTCAAAAAGAGCTTCGGCTCTTCTATGCCTTTTTTTAAAATATAAAATTTAGATTAAGTATGTCCATTTCTACAAAAAGCTTTCTGCAGTTTTCAGTAGGATTTCGTGGAATCTGTAGACGCGTTTTGGAAGAACTGGTGTCTTAGCAGAGTTGTCTTCCTCCTCGCTGACACGTAACGTTTCTCCGCTTCCTTACATCTTCTTTAGTGTCTCTTCGCAAGGTTTTGTAGTTCTCGGTGTGCAGATCTTGTACCCCAAACTATTTCGTATTTGATTATGTGATTGTAAGTGGTACTGTTTTTTGAATTTCGGTTTCTGATCGTTCGTTGCTAATATAGAGAAATGCCATTAATTTTTTGAATTTTGATCTTATATTTTGTAACTTTGATAAGTTTCTTCTAAGTTCTTCTAGCTTTTTTTCCCAGCTTCTATAACATTTTTGACAAAGACAATTCTACCATCAGCAAATAAAGATATTTTTGTTTTTACCTTTCTAACCTAACTATCTTTTTCTTACCTTATTGCACTGGCTAGAAAAAACTCCAGTAAAATGTCAAAGAGAGGTGGTCAGAGCAACATTCCTGTCCTACTCTTGACCTTAGAGAGAAAGCGTTCAGTCTTTCACCATTAAGGATCACGTCAGTTGAAGATAATCCACTGTGTTGGATTTGACTTGTTTTTATTTTATTTTTGACTTATTTTGTATTTTGATAAATTTTTATAAATTTGATAGATTTATGTTTTTATAATTTAGATAGATTTTTGTAAGTATTTACAAAATATTTACATTTTATTATATTTATTTTGACTTGTTTTTATTTTGTTTGCTTGTTTTTTGGTTTTTCTACGTTAATTATTCTGGGTATTTTTTTTATCCCCTCTCTTTATTCCTGGTTTTTGAAATTGCATGATCGTGTGCTTTATGTGACTTTTTTTTTTCATTAATTATACTGGATATTTGGATATTTTCAATCTTGAAAGTGAGATTCTTCAATTCTGTGAAATTACATCAACTATTTCTTTGAAGTTTCCTTCCTCTATTTTTCTCCGTTCTTTCTTTCTGGAATTCCTATTAGCCGAGGCCACGTCTTCTGTCTCATCCTCCGATTTTCATAATTTTACGCTCCTATTCCTTCTCCCTCCCACTTCTCTTTTGGTTCATAAAGCGAATTCTGAAAGCCAAGTCCGCATTACCATGGGAGAGGATTTCCAGTCACCTCCTAGAGAGAACACATGTTTTAGTGAGTCCGTGAGTAAAATTTTTATTATAATTTAGTTACAAAGAGAAAGGGACTAATGATCCAGAACTCTCTAATGATGAGTTTACTTGTGAAATGCATTCTGCTGACGTAAAAAGGGAAAGTACTCAGTTGGGACCCAGTGTCTCCATTCTCACGTCGTTAACTCATTAGCGTGCGCAGGGCAGGTGTTTTCCGCGACGGCGCCCATCATCTAGAGTCACTCCCTCAACAGATGAACGGCACCTGGTGTATCCAAGGTTTTAATGTACAAAAACAGGATATTTTGAATCACCTAGAAAATGTCATTTGCTTCGAATAGAATAAAGTAAAAATGGGAAAAGAATATTGTTCTACATTTAAGAAGAGCTTAGCTGATGAATAAGAACATAAGTAACAAAAGGAAAAATTTAATAATTGCCCGCATCACGCACAGAAAACCATACTGATTGAGGTGTTAATATTTGGTTTGGATGTTTGTGTGCTTTTTCTTAGCATTTCTTAAGGGGTAATCGTATACCAGAATTACCTGAGACGCTTCCTAAGAAGCTGGATTCCTGACTCCCATCCGGGAAGACACCCAGATTAGACACACCTTAGTGTGAGCGTGAATGGGTCTCAGGACTCTTCACTGGCAGCAAACTTTCCAAGTAACTGCTTTGCCTATGAAAGCTTGAAAACCACCGTGTTCAGATCAGGCCTTCACTCCTCTGTTAACATATTGGCTAATAAAATGAGAGAAAATGTCCCGCTTGATTTCCCCGGGGCATAAACTAGTCTTCGTGGAGTTATTGACTTATTCTAACCTTTGAAAGTTGAATTAATTCTTTCAACACACAAAGCATTCAATTGAAACAAAATTGCCTTTAAGGCCATAAACATCTTCCTTAAGACCGTAGTGCATGCAAAGCCCTATGCTATGATCACTTGAAATGTGACTATTGTGAGAGAGACTGAGTTTTTAGTTAAAATACCTTTGAAGAGCTGCATGAGGCTAGTGGCTACTGCATGGGACAGAGCAGATCCTGACCATGGCCGTCATCTTGGAAAGTCCCATTGAACAGTGCTGCCTTAGGGAGCGGTGTCCCGTGGTGCCCAGTTCACTCTGAGCTCACCTGCATGGTTCACAAAGTCCCCTGGACTAAAGCTTAGTGCTACTGGTCTTACAATACATTTTATTTATGGAGACAGTGGATTTTGTATAGTGCACTACATGTATGGACGAGACAGAAATTATGATTGGGAAGTTTACAGGTGAAGGGAAATATTTCGTTTTGTTTCATTTTATACCATGTTTTAAAAGTCAAGTATAGTTAACACACAGTGTTATACTAGTTTCGGGGGTACAATGTAGTGATTCCAGCTCTGTATAACCCTCCGTGCTCATCACACGTGCACTTCTCACTCCCATTCCCTATTTCCCCCACCCTCTACCCCTCTGGTAACCATCCACGTATCCTCTATAGTTAAGTCTGTTTCTTGATTTGCCTCTCTCTCTCTTTTTTTTCCCCCTTTGCTCATTTGTTTTGGGTCTTAAATTCCACATATGAGTGAGGGGTGCCTGGGTGGCTCAGTCAGGTAAGCCTCCGACTCTTGGTTTCAGCTCAGGTCATGATCTCAGGGTCATGAGATTGAGCCCTGCATCAGGCTCTGCACTCAGGGTGGAGTAGGCCTAGGGATTCTCTCCCCCCGCTCCCTCTGTCCCTCTCCTTGCTCTTGCACACGTGCTCTTGCTCTCAAATAAATAAATAAATAAAATCTTAAAAAATTCCACATATGAGTGCAATCATAGTAAGATTTCATTTCTTTTTATGGTGGAAGAATACACATTATAGATAGATAGATAGGTACGTGGATGGATGGATGGATGGATGGATAGGTAGGTAGATAGAAAGACGGATGCATGGATAGACAGATAGATGGATGATAGTAACTTGGACTGCTTCCACAATTTGGCTATTGATAATGTTGCCATAAACAAAAGGGTGCGTGTGTCCTTTCAAATTAGTGTTTCTGTATTCTTTAGGGTAATAGTAGTGGGCTTACTGGAGCATATGGTAGCTTTATTTTTAATTCTTTGAGGAACTCCACACTGTTTTCCATCGTGGCTGCACCCATTTGCATCCCACCAACAGAGCAAGAGGACACCTTCACCAATATGGATTATTCCTTGAGTTTTTTATTTTAGCCATTCTGACAGGTGTGAGATAATATCTCACTGGGATTTTGATTTGCATTTCCCTGATGATAAGTGATGTTGAGCATCTTTTCATATGTCTGTTGGTGATCCCTATGTCTTCTTTGGAGAACTGTCTGTTCATGTCTTCTGCCCATTTTTAATTAGCCTATTTGTTTTTTTGGTGTTACATTGTAACAGTTCTTTCTTTCTTTTTTTAAGAAAACTGTATGCCCAACATGGGCTTAAACTCATG
This sequence comes from Eira barbara, assembly GCA_020311275.1. NCBI lineage: Eukaryota > Metazoa > Chordata > Mammalia > Carnivora > Mustelidae > Eira > Eira barbara. The sequence continues at coordinate 1,427,890 of JAHRIG010000037.1, read as the reverse complement.
ACCCCAAGGTCAAGAGTCACATGCTTTACCAACCAACCCACCAGGTGCCCCAAGCTGTACAAGTTCTTCTTATATTTTGGATACTAACCCTTTATCAGATATGTCATTTACAAATATCTTCTCCCATTCAGTAGGTTGTCTTCTAGTTTTGTTGATTGTTTCCTTCACTGTGCGGAAGCTTTTAATCTTGATGAAGTCCCCATAGTTTACTTTTGCTTTTATTTCCTTTGCCTCAGGAGGCATATCTAGAAAGATGTTGTTATGACTGATGTCAGAGCAGTTACTGCCTGAGCTCTCTTCTAGCGTTTTTATGGTTTCAAGTCTCATATTTAGGTCCTTAATCCACTTTGAGTTTATTTCTGGGCACGGTGAAAGACAGTGATCCAATTTCCTTCTTCTGCATGTGGCTGTCCAGTTTTCCCAATGCCATTTATTGAAGCGACTGTCCTTTTTCCATTGTACATTCTTTCCTGCTTCATCAAAGATTAACCGACCTTATACTTGTTGGTTTATATCTGGATTTTCTGTTCTGTTCCATTGATCTATGTATCTATTGTTGTGCCAGCACCACACTGTTTGGATGACCACAGCTTTGTCATACAGCTGGAAGTCTGGAACTGTGATGCCTCTGGTTTGTTTTTCCTTTTCAGGATTGCTTTGGCTATTTAGGGTCTTTTGTGGTTTCATACAGACTGTGGGATCGTTCGTTCTAGTTCTGTGAAATTGGGATTTTGTTTTGTTGGTATTTTGATATTCGGTATTTAGTTCCGTTGGTATTTTGATAGGGATCCCATTAAATCTGTAGAGTGCTTTTGGTAGTATGGACATTTTATTTTACTTTTATTTATTTTTTTTTTCAGTTTGGACATTTTAATAATAGTGTCCTTCCAACCCGTGAGCATAGAATGCCTTTATATTTCTCTGTTTCATCTTGAGTTTTTTCATCAATGTTTTATAGTTTTCAGAGTGCAGGTCTTTCATCTCTTTGGTTAGGGTTATTCCTAGGTACTTTATTATTTTTGGTGCAATTATAGATGGGGTTGCTCTCTTAATTTCTCTTTCTGCTGCTTCATTATTAATGTATAGAAATGCAGCAGATTTCCATACATTGCTTTTGTATCTTGTGCCCTTACTGAGTTCATTTATCAGTTTTAGTAGTTTTTTGGTGGATTCTCTAGTATTTTCCATATATAGCATCATGTCATCTGCAAATTTCTTACCAATTTGGAAGCCTGTTGTTTCTTTTTCTTGTCTGGTGGCGGAGGCTGAGACTTCCAGTCCTGAGTTGGATAGCAGTGGACATCCCTGCCTTGTTCCTGACCTTAGGGGGAAAGCGCTCAGTTTTTCTCCACTAAGTATGATGTTGGCTGTGGGTTTCTCATGTATGCCCTTTATTATTTTTTTTTATTTTTTTAAAGATTTAATTTATTTATTTGACAGAAAGAGATCACAAGCAGGCAGAGAGGCAGGCAGAGAGAGAGGAGGAAGCAGGCTCCCTGATAAGCAGAGAACCCGACGCGGGGCTGGATCCCGGGACCCTGAGATCCTGACCTGAGCCGAAAGCAGAGGCTTAACCCACTGAGCCACCCAGGTGCCCCGATGTATGCCTTTTATTATACTGAGGTATGTTCCCTCTAAACCTACTTTGTTGAAGGTTTTTATCATGAATGGATGTTGTACTTTGTCAAATGTTTCTTCTGCATCTATTGAAATGGTTTATATGGTTCTTACCCTCTCTCTTGTTGATGCCATGTATCACACGGATTGTTCTGTGAATTCTAAACTACCCTTGCATTCCAGAGTAAATACCACTTCATTGTGGTAAAAGATTTTTTTTAAGGTATTCTTGGATTTGGTGTGCTGGTATTTTGTTGGGGATTTTTTTCACCTATGTACATCAGAGGTATGTTCTGTAGTTCTTTTTTTTTTTTTTTTTTTTTTTTTTAGGATTTTATTTGTAAGTGATCTTTACACTCGACGTGTCAACCCACAACACAGGATCAGAAGTCCCACGCTCCACCGGCCATGCCACACAGGCGCCCCTGCCATTCTCTCTCTTAGTGAAGTCTTCATCAGGTTTTGATATCAAGGTAGTGCTGGTCTCATTGAATGAATTTGGAAGTTTTTTTTCCTCTTTTATTTTGTGGAAAAGTCTGAAAAGAATAGGTACTAACTCTTCTTAAATGTTTGGTAGAATTTGCCCATGAAGACATCTTTGTTGTTTTTTGTTTGTTGGGAGGTTTTTGTTTTTTTTTAATTGATTAATTTCACTGTCGGTAATCAATCCATTAAATTTTTGCATTTCCTCCTAACTCTGGGAGGTTATAAATTTCTAGGAATTTATCCATTTTTTCGAGGTTGTCCAACTGGTCGGTGTACAGTTTCTCATCATGTTCTCTGGTAGTTTCTGTATTTCTTTGCGGTCAGGTGTTATTTCTCCTCTTTCATTTCTGATCTTTATGTACTTGAGTCCCCTCTCTTTGCTTGTTTATTTTATTTTTTTTAAAGAGTGAAAGGGCGAGGGAGAGAGAGAATCTTAACCAGGCTCCATGCACTTAACTGACTAAGGCATCCAGGCATCCCGGCGTCCCCCCCCCCCCCCCCCTCTCTTTTTTTTTTGGATGAGTCTAGCCAAACGTTTGTCAATTTTATTGATCTTCTCGAAGAATCAGCTTCTAGTTTTATTGATCTCTTCTCTTATTGTTGTTGTTATGGTCGACTTTTAGTTTCTATTGGAAATATTTCATTTTAGATTGTATGTTTCAGTTCCAGAATTCCCACGTGTTCTTTCCGGATCACGTCCGCTTCTCTGCTGGTTTCCCATCGATTCCCGCGAGACGCCCGTCCTTTCATTTAAAAACATCAATGTATTTATAACAGGTGCATGAAAGTCTGTCATTTCTGGGGCGCCTGGGTGGCTCAGTCAGCTAAGCGTCCAACTCTTGATCTCACTTCAGGTCTCGATCTCAGGGCCGGGAGTTCAAGCCCCATGCTGGGCTCTGCGATGGGTATGAAGCCTGCTTAAGAGAGTAAATATAAAGTCTGACATTTCCATCATTTCAGGTCTGTTCCTTTTAACTGACTTTCCTACTCGTGTTTTCCTCATTTTTTTTTTTTTTTTTTTGCTTCTTTACATGTCTGGAAATTTTACTGTATCCTGGGCATAGTGGATGCTACGATGTTTTATGTCCCAATTTTATTGTCTTTACTTAGAATATAGGATTTAATTCTGAGGCAGTTAATTCACTTCTGGATCAGCTCGATCTGTGAAGGCTTGTTCCTAAGCTTTGTTAGGACACATCCCAAGGAGTCTTCCCTCTAGGGCTTGAGTTGCCCCATTCAGAGCCCCGTTCTCCTAGGGTATTAGCTGACGGCTCCGTGTGTTCCGCGTGGTCTTTCCAGCCTGGTAGGTCAGTGCTTAAAACACAAAAATCAACATGGAACATGACGGGGAGGGGGCAGCCAGCCAGCAGCAGGCACACGCGTCTCTCACGCTCATCTGTGAACGTAATGACAGCATTGCTTTCGTCCTTCAACTTACATGTGTTATTTTGTTAGTGCATGAAAGTGCTTTAAGTTGAAACCACTCACAGAGAACCACCGGGACCTGTGATGCGATGAGCGAGAGGCGGCGGGCACCGAGCACGCGGCAGGTGTTGGGACCTCCTCTGTCTGAGCATCGCTCCTCCCACCTGGAAGACGAAGGAGTTGCGTTAAACGTTTTTGTTATTCAAACATTTGAGATTCGATGGTTCTGTGTGGCTGCAAGTGGTTCTTCCGTGGTACAGTGAACGTGGGACGCTAATGAGGTCACTTCTACCCCGGGAGCAAAGAAGCAATGCCGAGACTCCCAGCCTGACTCTGGTGCCGGGGTGCCTTGGTCTCCGAAGGGAGGAGAGGAGAGCAGAGACAGATTCGCGAGTGCCTCCAGCAGATAAGAACCATGATTTTAGTCCGTTCAGATCCCCTCTGCACACTCGGGATGGCTCTCGCCCGGGGTAAAGGAGTGTGTTCACTGCAGAACCTTCTGTGCCTTTTTGCCAGGGGCTGTTAACCTGGGACCGAAGGACTCCGTGCACAGAGTTCAGAATGACTCACTACACTTGCACGGAGCAAACTTCACCTTTATGTTTATTAACTCCCAAGTGAAATTTAGCATTTTCTTCTGTTATGAATGTAGTCGGCAAACCACGGGGGGAATTAGCATTTCCTGTGGTGTTGTCACCCACTGAAATAATCGGTATTTTCATCTCATGCTACGGCTTTATTCTCCCAGCCACTTTGACATTGCGGTGGTTTTCAGAACTGCCACAGACCTTATTACTTAGTGCATTATGGAGGGAAATTATTACTATCTTGGGAAATATTTTTAAAACATATTTTGATATTTGCATTTCAAAATATGAGTTGTTTCCTTGATAATCTTAAATAGCAGTTTTAATTTTTTATCGTGAAGAGCTCAGAACATACATAAAAGCAGACTGAATGATAAGTCGAATCCCACACATCCGTCCTCCAACTATACCCCCAAATCCTTTCCAGTGCTGCACCATCCCGTAGTAACTCCTGGACATTCTCTAGGCTGTATAACCTGCAGAGTTTCCAACAGTCTAGGATGCAGTTGCCTCCCCAAGTGTGGTTCATCACGTCCCTCTTCGCTCTGTACTTCTTGTCAACTGAATTTGGGTCTAGAGGCTTGATGCCGCCAGGTGTTGGGGCACAAGAAAGGGCAAGATTACTCCTGGTTCTCTGTGTCCGCAGCCACTGATCTCCAGGGTTTAGATCCATTAGTCGCTTAGGGGTTACAGAGTGGTTTAGTTCTACCATGTCTTGCGACGTGTTATCTGCAACATTTCCCCCAAGGAGAGCAGATCTTCATGAGCCGTTTGCTTGCCCAGTGACAGAGCGAGCGTAGAAAGTCACAACACACGTTCCTGATTCTTTCCCTTCATCGATCAATTTTCCACATAAGGACTTGGTTCCTTTCACGCCTCCCATTGTATACAGGTGGACCCCTGCGAAGGGCTGCGCGCTTCGCCGTCTGCCAGGCGGGGTGATGTCCCCAGGCGGTTAAGAGCGCGTCCTGCGGACGAAGCCGAGAGACTCCAGGCTGGGCTCGAGCTCTTCCACGGAGCCTCGCGTCCGTCCGCGCCGCCCACGTCCTCCGGCCCGGCTTCCCCTTCGGCCGCGCCCGCGGTGCCGGAGCCGTCCCCCTGCGACATCCGCTAGACGCCCGTGGGGACCCCTCGCGGCAGGGGTGCGGCGCGGGCAGAGCAGAGCCCGCGCTGCTGAGCAGCGGCGCAAACCGAGGCACATTCCCCACCCCCGTGAGCGTCCGCGTCTTCACACGCGAAATGGCACAAGTGACCCGTGGCCCGCAGACTCGTTCCGAGCACTGCCGAGGGCCATTCCTGAGACAGGACATGACGGGTCCTCAACAAATACCTGCCGGATCTGAGTCCCCTTGACGCACGGCAGACGACCTGTCCCCGAGATCTTCGGTACCGGTCGCGGCAGGAGGCCGCGGCGCACGCCCCGGGGCGCCCTGCCCTTTGGGGCTCCCCGCTACGGCACGTGCCGGCCTCTCGCGGCGCCCGCTCCCCGCTCCCTCCGACCCTCCCGGCTCCCCCCACCCCTCCGCGCCCGCCTCCTGCCCCTTCTCTGCGGGTCTCTCACTCGTGCCCTCCGACCTCCGGCCTCCTGAAGCCGGGCGGCTCTGCCGAGGCGGAAACGTGCTCCAGCGTGAGCCCCGTTCCGCCCACGGCAGGGCACCTCCGTCTCTCCCCTGCGCCCTCACCCGGCTGCCCCTTCCAGACCCCGCGACCCGGCCGGCGTGTGGCCGCCCTGGGCTTCCGGAGCCGCGTCCGGCCCTACCCGCCGCGCGGTGAGCGGATCCGCGGTGTCTGAGCGCGTCCTGGCAAGCGCGGGGCCCATGCGTGTGGTTGACTTGAAACTCAGCGGGGCCCTCTGCGCGCCCCCCACCCCAGTCCCATTCTTCTGGCGTTTCTGAGCTCTGCCGCCTCGCTCGGTCTTCAAGCCCCTCCGGCAGCCGCACCCCCACACCGGCCCGTCCTCTTTCGGAAGAGCCGCTGCTTCTTCTAAAGTGGAGGCTGCGGCCAGGGTGGCTCCTCTGTTCACCTCCCGCGTGAGCAGTGTCGATGTCTCATCAATGAGTGTCCGTGTCTCGTCCACGTCTCGTCCACGTCTCGTCCACGTCTCGTCCACGTCTCGTCCACGTCTCGTCCACGTCTCTCACCAGCGTTTCATCCAAGACTCCTATCAATGATTCCGTCAAGGTCTCATTGGTGCCGCTCACCACGGTCATTTGTAAATGTCTCACGGATGTCTTCTCCATGTCACTCATCAGTGTCTCATCAATGACGATCAGTGTCTTATCAGTGACTCTATCGATACGCCACTGATGCGCAGTCCATGTCTGTAAGGAATGTCTCTCCTCACCCTTCAGAGATCCCACTGAGGGTAGCATGGTGGGCCTTTTGGAACGTTTCAGTCTGGTGGCTCTGAGCTTGGATGTGGGCTTTCCTGCCCGTCGGCGGGGTTCCCCTGACCGTCAGGAACACAGGCATTAAAGCCTCTGCCTCCACTTGTCGTGTCTGGTACCCGGGAGTCAACACATGGGGGTCAACAACCATGAGCGGCTTCCCCCGTCTGCCCTCCCTGTGTTCACCGCGAAGGCACTTCCTCCCCGGGTGCTCGGCTCTGGGCCGTCCCGGCTCCCCGCTCTTCTCAGCGGTGGCTCATCTGCCCTGCTTCCGGCTGGCGGGTGCTCCAGGCGCCTCTCGGTCCTGCCCCCGCGGTGCAGCTGTGTGGGACCCGAGCGCTCTGCTCTCCCGTCTTCTCCTCACCTTCCCGCGGGGCGTGCTCTGCTCGGCCGGTCCCCCTGGGGCTCTCTGGTTACGGTGACCTCCTCGTTTCCCGCAGACAGGGACACTGGGGGTCTCCCACCCACTCGGCCATCTGGTCTTGCAGATGTCGGGGACTCTCCTTTCTTGACCTTCTCGACGCGACCCCTTTCTTCTCCACATCTCCTCCGTGGAAGACCGCGTGCCCAGGGGACATCGCCATCCCTCCTTCCTTTTCTTGGGACATCGTCCTCTTTCTCATCGACCGCATGATTTTGGCAGCTGCTTCTGACTCTGGAATCGTGTGAGTCCGCCCAGGCCGTACTCGTACCTGAAAGGACAGAACACTCGTCAGTGTTCCCTGTTGCTTGTGCAATGAAGACCACTCTTCGAGCGGGCGTGGCATTCAAGGCTCCTCGTGGCCGCTCCTGCCCTGCTTCCAGCCTTATTTTCTGCTGTTCCCTCAAACGCACACCATCCCCACTAATACCAAAACCCTGATATCTTGGCAGAGAGCGAATTCTGTGTCCTCTGCCCTCGTCCACGTAGAAAATTCCCTCTCAGACGGTGAGATCCAATCCCTGCGCTCCCTTCTGAGATAAGCAAGGCCTTCCCAAGGGCCACGGAGCAGGGAACTGGGGGAGCCAGGCTCTGAGTTTTCTCAGGTCTTGTCTCTGCACTGAACCTTCTGCAGCCAGAGGCTCTGTCACAGGGGCCAGTGTAGGAACACTGCCGTGCCCCACTGTGGCCGCGACAGCCGAGCCCGTGTCACGCTCTCCGTGGGCTGCCGCCTACCTCCGGGCTCAGGCTCCTTGCTGCCCACCCTGCTGAGGCCCGCACACTTCTGGGGCTTTCTCTCAGCCCAGGAGGGCATCTCCCCGGCCCTCATTCCCGGCCTCGCACGGAAAGTTCCAGGCAGTCAGAAAGGAGCTGGGAGCGGAGCTCCTCTGTGACCTCACCCACTAAGCAAACAGGATCATCTCACAGAATTAATGACCGGGAAGAGCTTCCGATCCAGGAAGAACGATTTCTAAAATGGATTTGTATGCATAACATCCACTGCAGTCGGCGATGGTGGAGTCAGTGACTAATAAAAATGTCATTTCCTGTGATTTTTATAAATTACAGTAAATATGCCAGTAATGATCCACATTAGGAGCTGAAATGCAGGCAGCCGTCGGGAGCGGAGGCCAGGGGACCCATCGGAGCCTCGAGAGGTAGACCCCACAGGTGCAAATTGACACCCGGGGAAACAGTAGTTAATCCGTTCTAGAATTTGGAGAAAGAGAGAATGTTAAAATAAATGTATGTCAAGCAGACAAATTTGGACTTCTCCAGGAGGATCTGTCACGTCAAACAGGAAATAGCTATAAATTACTTGTAATAGTAAAAATCTTGTCATTTATAACCTTTAGAGCAGCAGGCTCATTTAACACATCAGCTCACAGATCATGATCTGGGGCAGTCGGCCCGGGGGTTTATTTCACTTTTAATGGGCAGAAGCGGGAGCCAAGCGCGCGTGGTCGGCGAGACCCCACAGCACGCCATCGGCGTTCGCAGCCACAGGACGAGCCAGAGAGAGAACCGCCTCAGGCCCAGGGCGGCGAACGTGTCAAGATATGAAAACCCTTTCTGCTCCGAAGAAGAAAATTAAGACGTGATTGGAAATGTCATGCCTTGGGTAGCCTCATAATGAATAATTCCAAACAAATCCCACCATTATTCTGTTTATTTGTTTTAGTTAGAAGCTATTTGAAGTCATTGGAGCTGAAAGGATGTTTCAACATGCCAAGCGCATTTACTGTATCTCGTCCTCATCTTGCTAACCAGCGCCCGGGCAAACAATGACTGGGGTCCCCTGTCTCTTTCAGACTCCTCCATGGCTAGTGCCCACGGACACGCAGTGCAGCTCACAGACACCTTAAGGCGCTCTGACGCCGTCATGAAGTGCCCCAGGAAGACGGAGCGCAACACCCTCGGTGTCATTTGAAGGTTCAGCGGGAAGGAGGTATCTGTGTCAGAGAGGCCTGCTGGGGTTTCCGTGCACTGAATAAACGTGTGATGTCGGCTGATGCGGGGGGGAGGAAGGTTCTGGAAAGGAGGCATGGGAACGCCAGCGCACCGCCGGGGAGGACGTGGCAGCAGCCACAGTTGGAATCCGTGATCCGTCGGTTGCGTGGCTCTCCCACGTCCTTCAAGATAACGCTTCTGGTGGGGGTGAAGTTTGCCTCCGTCCGGTGTGCGACCCGCGGCTGCTTAAACACCCGCACGCTCAGTTTAGTCTTAGACAGAAGTTAAAATTTAAAAATTCACTTTGGTAAGTAGTTTATCGTGTTCATTTAAAAGAATCGCTGCTCTCCCTCTGAGCGGAGTCCTGTTCTCACAACAGCCGCTGGTTTCCTCAGCCTGGCGGCGGTCGGTGAGGGGAAAAGGGGCTTCGGATCGCGAGGGCGTCTGTGGGGAGAGTCTGGGCACTACTCAGAGCACGCAGGTCGCCGTCCTGCCCCGCGGGGAGAGCTGAGTCTGGGGCCCGCGTCGCTCAGGTCGACACCCCTGTCCGGAGCACCAAAGCCAAACCAAACCCACACAGCACGCCGAGACGGGTCGCTTCACCGTGGCCTTCACCAAACACACGCATGTGTGGAGTGACACGCTGACTCGGGGGGACGTGCGTGCAGCAGACACATTACAGAAGCGGGTTCTTCCCGCAGCCTACGTAAGTCCGGAAACACCAGCGACCTGTGTCTTTCGCCCCAATTGTTTGATTATCACTGACGAAGGAGTATTTTTCTGTCGGGGGGTGAAGTGAATGGATAATTGTCTCAATCCCACGTTTTTAACTCAGAGACTGTGCGTTGCTTGCGCGGCCACACCTTACGTTAGCCCGACGGTTGAGTTTCAGCGATGTTCATGACTGCAGGACAGCGGGTAATTCTGAACACGCTGCGGCAGAATGTTACAAACTCCTCGTCTCGCTATTGCCTCGGTTTGAAGACGCACATTTTCCGTTCCATCGTCTCCGGAACCCACCCGCATCGTTAGTCCCATGACGACTTACAACTGCCACTGGCGGAGCTGTTGCCCCTCGCGGCGGCGCGGAAAGTCAAGATGCGTCCCGGGCTGACCGGCATCTTACGCGTGTTGAAGAAAGCGGGTGCGCGTGCGCGCTGGCCTGTAGATCATCTCTTGTCCACGTGGTTTACGGCGAGGAGAGATTGTGTGTCAAAGGTCACCTGTTCTGCCCCGATGCCTCGTTATGTAGGAATTATAAATCATGTCCCCAAACTTCAGCATGGCTATTTTTGTTCTTGGAAGTCCTGTATTTTTAAGGGGCTCCCACTGGATCACCGTGGGGATTTGACAAGGGCTCCTCTTGCCTTGCCCAGCACAGACCGGAAAAGTCACAGAGGAAGACTTTGGAAGACAGTCAAAGGATGAGACAAGGAGATCGGTTTCCCCACTGGTGCCAAGTGTGATGATGACTCAAAACAAAAAAATCACCCAGTTAGTGCCACTGAATGGGATTTAATTAATATTTTAAATTTCAAGATGAGCGTACAAATGTGCAGTAGAACTTGGGGCTATATTTGGGCTTGTTTTCTGGAAACCTGACAAGGCAATTATTGTAATACAGAAAAGTCTGCGCCGCTGACCCCGCGTACGTGCCACACGGTATTTCCAGCCTGCATTCCTGCCACGTCTCTCCTCAGAGCCAGAAGTCTTGCAGAGGACTGGGAGCCAGTTTTAAAACGTTAGGTCAGTTGGAGGTGGTGTGAGGACAGTAGAGAGGAGAGAAAGAACCAGTTGAGATCTTCAGATTTTTGAACGATCGGGATTCCATACGGGAAAACAGACGTGTTGGCGCAATGCTCCCACACCGGCTTCTTACTGCGGCTGGCTGGCTGGGGGGGAGCAGCCCCCGTGCGCACAAGGTCGGTGACCGTCTGCCGAGTTATTCACCAGCAGAGGGCCGGGCCACGACGGAGGCCGCCGCTGCCCCGCGGTCGGCCCCTCTGCTCCATACCTCATCTCATGCCGCTGGTGGCATCACCTCGCCGTCCTCTAGGCACCATTTACAGGGAATTATCTTTTCCCTCAATTATCCGTCCCTTACGGACCCAGGTTACTCTACAAGGATTTGCATTCAAAGGACACAAAGAGCGAGCCATGGCACGCGGCCAAACGAAAGAGTGATGTTCTGGTGAATTTGGCCTAAATAATTTAGTGCTTTGGAAAAGTGGGAAAGTGGAAGGTGAACGCTTCGATCAATAAATCTCTCTTGCCCGTGAAAGCCTTATCTGGCCCCTCCAACATCTTCCGCACGAGGAAGCCATCACCATTGGCTCTGGTTTGTTATTTGTAAACCTTGATCTTCTGCACTCGGTGTCCTAAATATGGATAATTAGCGTCTGTTTATCATGCCTCTGCATATTTTCTCTTCTCTCCAAGCACGCGGGCTTCCATTGGCTGCCGTTCTGCCACAGAAGATTACGGAGACAGATTGCAGAGAATGAATGTGCTAAACGAGATTAGGAAGGAATAGAAACAGCAACTTGGCCAATAAATTCCTCGTGAGGGTCTTATCAGACGGTGACACGCCGGCTTGTTCCACACTCTCGCAGCCTCTTAATCCAACGCCCCCACCAAGAGTGAAATTTCACTAATTTCTGACTTACCGCATCCCCCGACTTGTTCCCGAGAACGGTTAGAAGGAGAAACCCCTGCCGAAAACGACACAGCAAACTTGACCAAAAAACAACGACAACAACAAAACTTAAAATGCCAAAATGGGTGGTATGGATTTGGGGTGTTTCAAGCAGGTTCGCCACCCAGGAATGAACATACAGAGCCTTGGCACGGAGAGATGTCTGACTCCTCTCTGAGCCCCAGCTCCTCTCGCTGTGCCCCGGTGGGGGTCCGGAGCAGGGGGACCACCTTCCTGCCAAGCAGCGCTGTCTGATGCGCTACAGGACAGGACCAAGTCTTTGCTTCTTTGCCTCCTGTCACTGCTGATAACAATCGGTGCCCCTGAGGACTTGTGGGCCCGTCCCTAGAGCTCCTGGGGTACCGGCCCCTCCACACCCAGACACGCTTCCCACCTACAGCTCCTGATGCGCAACCGGGGGCATGAGTAGAACTCCTGCCCATTCCAGGTCCCAGACAACAGTGTGACCGTGGCCCCTGCCCCAGGGGCATCCACAGAGGGAGCCCTCCTCTCCTTCCCTGCCCCGGGCTGCACTATCTGTTGGGTCTTGGAAGAGGCCCATGAAGGACTTCCAAGCGCCAGGCACTATTTCTAGCACCAAGCCACAGCCCGGCCTGAGGATGCACCCTCGGAAGCCAGGCTTGGGGACCAGAAGCCGGTCTGCAGGGGAAACCCGTCTGCAGGGCGGAGGGCAGGCGTGCAAATCCAGATCAACCCTCCACAGGACGTGCTGCGGGAGAGGACAGGCTCCCACTGCATGGCGAGAAAAATTCAGGAGCTGAAGAAATCCGCGGCAACCGTGAACGGTTTTGAACGCAGATCGTTAAGCTGCCTTCCCTTTTTTTCCTCCAAGTCATGTCTGGTAGGATTCACTGACGGAAGGACCCGATCCACCATCGGGGGACAGAGTCCGCGCTTCCGAAGGCCCGCCTCTGGGCTCTGAGGGCAGGGGGACAAGTGCACAGCATTTAGCGCCGGGCATGGTGCTAAGAAAGATCCCGGCCCCGGACAGGTGACAGGTAGACGGTGCTGCTCGGTCTTGAGCTGACGAGTATGCGCTTGCCTTCCGCAAGCTGCCTCATCTCTCAGCTGTCAAGACTTTCCTGTTTCAGAGACAGAGCCAGCCTGGGCCGGCCTCCCCTCCAGGCACCTGGGCAGGGACAGTGAACAGGGGCCTGCCAGGAAGCCCCCACCCGCCGAGCCAGGGCCGTCAGCACAGGCCGGAGGCCATTTCGGGGGCTGTGACACCCCAGCACCTCAGGTCCTGAAGTCATCTGTGTCTAGAAAAGCACAAACACACCACAGATGGCAGGGAACTTCCGCTTTGCCTGAATCTTCCTTCTCCTGCCCAAGAGGGTGTGGGGACCCCGAGAGGGATAAGACTGGCTTGTGTTTTCCTCTCCGGGCGGGAAGGCTAGGAGGGCCTGCAGGGCTGACATTTGGGACTCTGAGCTTCGCCTTCACCTCCAGCGAGGTGCGCGCCCCCGCGGCTAACAGGGCCCCAGGCAGGGGCTCCCGGGGACCAGAGCTGGGGGAAGCTCAGAGGAAAACGTGAAATCAATCGGGTGCTCCAAAAACTGGCCTCTGGTCCCTGCGCCGCCCGTTTCCTGGGCTGGGAGCTAGGCTGGGGGGAGGGCAGGGAGAAGGAGCCGTTTGCCATTAATCTGGGAACAAACGGCTAACCTCAGTGACTGGAATTTTCGCTTTTCTTTTCTCACTCTTCTCAGTGTGGGGAAGCCCGGAGCCCGCGAGGAGCGATTGTGAGGGGCTCTGCTGGAATTTGGCAGCGCGGAGGCTTGGAGAGCAGCCCCATGCTGGCTCCTATTCAGTGGGCGAGTTTTCCTCGAGCTTTGGAAGTTTCGCTCAGCCGTGCACTCAATGGCTTCACAAAGCTGATTACAAGCTTCAGCGCATTCCTGAAGGAGCCAAAAGCGACGCAGGTGCAAACGAGCCGAGGGAGCCCCTTATCCCGGTGACAGAATGGGGCAAGCTGGGAAGGGCTTGGACCACACAAATCCAAGCTCACCAGGCAGCAGAAAGCCTGCCTTGGGAACCGGGGGTCATTATCCGCCCTATTCAGCGGGGCCCAGGGACCCTGGGGGCCCAGAGGCAGGCCGCGCTGGAGCGCCAGCTCGCCTGCGTCAGTGGGGTCCCCGCCGGGGTCTGGGCTGGCCTGGAGCGCTGGGCAGAGGGCGGCTGCATTTGCACCCACGGCGTCAGCAAAACCTGTGCTCCCACGTGCCCGTGTCAAAGCACGCAGGAGGCAGCCGGCTGTGTGGACAGGACGTACCGCCGGGTCATCCAGCGTCCAGACCGCCCTGCCGGGTATCTGCCCCAGCCTGGCGCCGTGGGTCCCCGATGGTCCCCCAGGCCACTGACACTCAGCTCCAAGGGTCATTCTGTGCCCTTTCTCTCCCAGCCCCCCTTTCCCATCAGTCCTCCTGGCCAGTGTGGTGGGAGGGACAGTGAGGGGCGGGGGAGGGGCAGGTCACAGGGTCGCCCCTTGGAAGAGCTCAAGAGGCCTTTGCAGTGAGTCTGATTCCGTGGTGGGGAGGAGGGTCCGGCCCCTCTGGGAGAACGAAGGCCGTGCCCAGCTCACGCTCAAGGACCAGGGCCCCAGGACGGGCGGGCCCAGGACAGCGTCGAGGCGGGGGGAGCGGGCATGCGGTCATCCCCCGGGGCCGCCCCAGCTCGCATCAGGTGCGGGGCTGCGAGTCCTGGCGCGCGAGGCACTAGCGTCTCTGCGTGGGGCCCGGGCCCAGGTCCGCCTGGTGCGCTCCCCCTCGCCCCGTGCCCTGCCGCCCGCGTGCTGGGCCTGGCTGTGCCTGGGGGTCCCGCGGGCAGGGCCCGGGCAGGGCGCTCGCGCCGAAGCTCTTTTGTCTGATAACTAATTTGAGTTAATGCGATCTTTATGTAAAGCTAACAGCGGATAATTGTCTATTTTCTCGCCAACAATCTCCATCACAATCACTTATCTGGAAACCTGCGGCTGGATTAATCGTTATATTCCCGAGATGAGCATCGCTGCGATCCACAGCGAACGCGGGTGGGGACAGGGAAAGGCCTGCCCCGCGCTGGCAGCGCGGGTGCCGGCCATCCCCGCTACCGCCCGCAACTCGGCGTTCCCCGGGGTTTGGTGCCCATGGGTGCAGCAGAGCGCCTTCTGCGGGTCTCGCTTTTACTTGGGTGGGTCGCAGGGAGGGGTGCAGGAGGAGGAGGGAGGGAGAAAGGGAGAGAGAAGCAGGGGAAGGGGAGGGGGAGAGGAGGAGGAGGAGGAGGAGGAGGTCCTGCGGAGCCAGCTCCGGCCCCAGGAGGCGGCCTTCAGGTCCACACGGTGGAACTGTCGGTGCCATCATCAAGTCTCCTGATTGGGAGAAAGCCCGCCGGCCCCCTTCCTTTCTGCAGAAAAGGTTCTCCCTCCCTCCCTGTGGGTCGCTGGAGCTTCATGCCCCAGCCACCTGTTCCGCCGTAGGTCCCTCCTCCAGGATCCGCAAATCTGCGGATTATTGGCAATATTTGCACTCCCGTGATTGAAACCCCCAAGGAGAGGACCTGGGGTGTGGAAGCGTGTCCCAGGGCCGCAGTCCCCACCATGCTCCTGTGCTGGGGGTGGGAGGACGGAGCTGAGGCCTCTGGGGGAAAGGCACTTGGATGAAAAAGATTTTGTCTTGGGAGCGAAGTCGGCACGTCAGTGTCGTGCAGTCCGGGCCGGCGGGTCTCGGTGCGTGGGACTCGAGTGTGAGCCTGATTCGGGAAGCCGATTGCCGTGTGTCCGGTGACTTGGAAGTAAACCCGCTCTATTTCCTTCAGCTCAGAGTCGCCGGCCGACGGAGCGCCGTGGCCACTTTTCAAAATGGTGTTTTTGGAAAAGAGAAACTCGGTCTCTCTTGTGACAGTTTGGGGCCTCTGGAGGGAAACTGTTTGTTTCCCTTTGGCAGACTCTTAGAATTCTAAGAGCGAAGGCGTACACTGAAATAAAGTGCCATAAGCGTCCTGGATTTTTACAGAAAGGAGGGCCCGAAACGGCCCCCCAGAAGGGCATTGTGAAGTCCGGCTACACCCCGTGAATCTTCAGCACGTTGATGAGGTCTCCGAAGGCAAACAAGGAAATCCACCCTGGGAGCTGCGGCTGCCCCCGCGGAGTTTCCCAGGGCGGCTTTTCGTGGCGGCCTCGGGAGCCACCCCGCTTCATCTCTCACCTGAATCTTGTCATCTCGGCCATCTTGAAGTGATCTGCGAACAATGCTGATCCCCGCGACAGAGCCGCTGGTCAATCAGGCAGAACAGACTATGCAGATGCAGCGGGGAGGCCGAGCCGGGAACACTGGCGCCCATTGTCTGGGCATTTCAAAGTCTGAGCAGCTGCGCAGACTTGTCGCCCTGGACCCTCGCTTGCCACACTAATGTCATCATCGCAAAACATCAGATTTGAGCACCATACAATCCGAATTCATTAGCAGCCTTCTCGGCGAAGGTCTCTCTTCTCCCTGACAAGTTTCAAACCGCAGATCCCCTCCTGTCGGGAGGGGAAGGAGGGGGCATTGCAAGGGACAGCCACCGATGAGCCACACTTTCCTCTCTCTGGAGAATTCGAAAACTTTAAAGCGGTCCTTGGACTCTGGAACTCGGATGTCTGACTCAACCAACTCTGAGTTTTCGAGGTTTTCACGTTTTTCTGAGTGTGGCTTGCAAGTTTAAATTCCCAGGAGCAGCCAACGTGACAGGTGGCGAGCGTCTAACACAGGCGCCGGCTTCTGCTCTCGGGACAGGCCAGCGAGAGCCCCTGAAGGCGTCTCTCTAGACCGAACTCCCAACAACACATATTCAAGCTGTTGGCCCAGAACAAACAACCTGGTCAGGAAGGCAACACCGCTGCTCGGCGGCGGCACTCCGAACCGCTCACCATCCCGGAGCGTCACTGGCTACCACCACACCTCGACTGCACCGCCACCCTTCTCCCTCTCGGCCACCTTCTGTCCCCACCCCCTTTCCAGGGTGACCTCGTTTTTCCAGAACCGTGGGACGGGAGGGGCGGCCCGTGCTGCCTGCTGTGGCCCACCGCATCCCTGAGCCTCCCAGAGGCCAGCTCCAAGGACACAGAGGCCGGGCGGACCAGGGAGGCCTGGGTAGCCACGAAGGCCGCTTTCTTCCTCCAACAACCGACCTGTTAACCTGTCCTTCTCCGCCTCTTTACGCAGGATTCCATGTGGGTCGTCCTCTCCCTTCCTCATCGTGGGCTGGACGTCTTTCCCAGAAGGCAGTCAACACGGAGACAGGCTCCAGGCCATTCCCAGCCCCGGAGCGAGAGGCAGACATGGAGGCTGAAGGTGCCCCAGGGTCAAGTCTTCCTGGGTGCCCAGAGCCTCTCCCCTGGGAGCCTCTCCAGGTGAATGATTTCCTGACAGACTGAGGGGGTAGGATTTGGAAGGGGTGCAACCAAATAACGTGTTTGTAGACACATGGAGAACTGGGAGATGAATGGAGAGGAGGCCCCACCGGGTGTGTCCTGTTAGGGGCTGGGGGCAAGGTGCAGGTGAGATGCCCCAACTCCAGTCGACTCTGGTTCAATGTGGGTGCCTTTAGGGAGGGGACCTAGAACACTCCTTTTTCTCCCTGCACACAGGATTTGGGCCTGGACCCTGTGGCTGCTCTCGAAAGTCTCTTCCTGCATCGCTGGGCCCAGAACCTCTCCCACAAGTGGGCCACAGTGGCTGAGGCGGAGCCGGAAGTCCCAGCCCATTGTCTCGAGATTCTGCCTGTGCTGCACAGGGGGATTCGAGTTCCGGGGAGACCAGGCTTTTGCAGGGTGGGATCCCCACTGTCTTTCCAGGGTATAGACAGTGTCGGGTTCACTGGGGTTGTCCAAAATAGGTTTGCCAAAGACCCGAAGAGGCCATGGCCGTGGGTAGAGCCGATGGGCACGGGAAAGTTGCAGTGGTCTCGTGGGCGTCTTGCTGGCAGAGGCCGCTCGGAAGTGGCGGGCACCCAAGGCCGGGCTGTGAGCCTGGAGTCGCCCTTGCCTCCCCCCGCTTCTCGACATGTTCACATAAGCCACACACACCTCACACACTCATGGCCCCACTCAACGCACACAGTGTACACTCACCTTCACACAAACAGGCAGAGGCTCTCTCTCCTACAGATGCACGTGCTACACAGAGACACACGCGCATGCTCTGCACATTCCCAAACACGCTGCTCATCTGGGGTTCTGTGGGGCAGGCTGCTTGGGGATGATGTGGCCGGTGACCCCCTGGCTCCTGTTAGGGACACACCCAGAATGCATGAGCCGATCTTGACAGAACTCACCAAATCCCGCAGTGAAGGGATGCCGTGAGGACAAGGGGGAATGTTCCCCGACCCCCTCCTTCTGAGCTTTCCGGGCAGACTCTTCCAAGCTTGTTTCCTGTGTGCTGTGTTCTTTCTCCCCAGCTGCCCACTCACATGTCCGTGACCCAGTTTGGGGGCCACCGGCCACAGGTGGCCCCGGAGCACTTACAGGTAGCCAGTCCACACGGAGGTGTGCAGGGGACAGCCAGACCCTCCAGCTTGTGAAGGTTGTGGGGGAGGACAGAAAGCCTGTGCAATACCTCAGGGGACGTTGAAACCTCTCGATTTCATGTTGAAATGAGTGTACTGTGGATGTAGGGGGTAAAACTGAACACATTTTTGAAGTTCGTTTCACTTGCTTCTTTTACTTTGGAAAAATGTGGCTATGGGGCATTTCAGGTGCCCCCGGGACCCCCACCCGAGGCTCGAATTGGCCCATGGGGCAGTCTTGGACCTTCTTTGTGCCCTCAGGAGATGGAGGAGGAGAAGCACACCTGGAGCGCAAGGCCGAGCACGTGGTTTCGCAGGAAGCAAAGCAGAACCTGCGGAGCTCCTGGTGCTGCCGTCAGGTCATGTGTGATCAAGGCTGCTTTCCTTCTGGGGGGGCGGAGAGGCAACGCACAGTGTGTTTTCTTGCTTGATTCATTTTCTTCCCATTTTAACTTTAATTCTGCCTAATTATTGTGTTGTGATCTCAGTCGGCAATCTTTAATACACTCACAAGTAACTTTGGAAGGATCTGGCTATAAATGCTGGGTCTTGATGAAATGCAGATCATGACAGGCTACTGGGTAATGTCCACCCGGGGCTGAAGTAACCCCCTCCAGTCATTTTCAAATTTCAGGTCAGCGCGTGGGTGCTCTTCTGCAGCACCTCTCCCTTGCAAGGCGTTATCCCCGCCGTTGCCTGAACAAAACAAACAGGAGACCTGAGCGAGAATTCACAGCCCTTCAAAGTGCTTTCTGCTGAGCAAGAAAGCAGTTCCTTTCAGATTCGTCTGTTCCTACGATGGACCCAGGGCTTCGAAAACCTGGGGAGTCACACCTTGGTCAAAAAGATTACAATAAAACATATTTGCAAACATGTTTTACTTTAAATAAAATATTCTTAAATGGTCTACATTAAGAGTTTAGAGATAAGACTTCTAGCAGTAAAGTCATAAAACTTAGAAACGATATTTCATCCTTTAATGACAGCAAGAAAGGAGACATTGTGCCAAGAATGTTGTTTATAATAAATTCAGTGTAACTGCGGCACGAACATGCTGCATGCCTACATACTCGATCTGCACACGTCGTATTTTTACACATTTACTTCTGGAGTGTTGCATAATTAATGAAGAATCAATTCAGCACAAGTGTGAGCTGAGTCTATGGGCCAACAAATCGAACCTATCTCATAAACAATTTGGGGTAAAATTTAAAAATCATTTTTATCGTAAAAGGAACTCTACCTGCTACTCGTTGTGGATACATCCATTAGTTCTGGTTTTTTGGCCAAATTAAATTTAACTAAGGGAAAGAGAAAATGTAGAGTACTGAGAATGATCCAGATTTTATGGGTAAACTAAGGAAATGCTTTATTCCTTGTACTAATTCCTTGGAAAATGTCACTTTTGTTATTTGAGGCTTATGTCCAATTAATAAGAAACTAACAGAAATAATTACTTAATCTGACTGCCTGTTTTTGACAGAGTTTCCAGGGAAAGAACTAGAACTATAGTGTGGACTGGCTGAGGAGCCTCGAACATCCCACTAGATCTGACCTCACTCCAGATCCATAGGATGGCATTGGTATTAGTGTGACAGGTGGATCTCTGGGCTGATTTCACGTTTGCTGTCATTGAACTTACTGGGATAACTTTAAGAAACGAAGTGTAAGAATTTATTTTATTTTTTTAAAGAGTTTATGTATTTATTTGACAAGATCACAAGCAGGCAGAGAGGCAGGCTGAGCAGAGAGCCTGATGCGGGGCTCGATCCCAGGACCCTGAGATCATACCTGAGCCGAAGACAGGGGCTTAACCCACTGAGCCACCCAGGCACCCGCAAAGTGTAAGAATTTAACCACTTTCTAGTTCCTTGGGATCATCTCTGTTTAAAAGAACCAAACGTGACTGACCAGCATTGGGGAGAGAGATCCAGGCACAAGGCAGATTCTACACGTTAGCAAAGTTCCCGGCTAAGTTCTCCTGCTGCTGCTTTAATATGCGAACTGCGTGCCCTCATTTGCTCTATCATATTATAAAACTAGACTCTCGTTCACTTTCCTGTTTCTTTTTCCCCTAAAGTCGATAATGGTTATACACTTTCAAATATTTGCAGACAAGATATTTTGGATAAATAATCTAAGATTAGCTAAATTAGGTCAATGTCCACACAGGGCCAGTGAGATATGTCCCTTGTGTTCAAATTATCTGGTGTCAGCTACATTGATTGAAAAAGCACTACCGACCAAAAAAAAAAGTCTTATTACAAGATGTCTCAAAAACAGATAAGCAATGAAGCCCTGTGGTAAATGAGCGAGCTTATCTAGATTTAATATGGTGGTAAGCAAACTGTACATGTTTTTTGCAAGTTAGACAACTTATATGGGAAGCGGACATTTCTCAAGTTTCTGTGATTCGAAGCCAGTCGCTAGAGTTTGCATATCCGCCCGCTGCTCTGGGGTCTTTTCTTTTCTTCGAAATACATTCCTTAGAAAGGCTGAAATGTTACCAAGTTCAGGGCACGCTGCCGGACTGTTTAACTCCTTCTGGGACGGACAAGAGGCTGGTGGTGTCCAGTCCCGGGGCCCTTCCTGCTTACCTGTTTCTCTCTGACGCCTAACCTCCCGCCTCGCTTCTCTCTGAAAAACCCGACGCTGCCGACCGGACTCCCCGTAGATGGGACCGGAACGAGAGCTGGAGAGGAAGGGGCGGAGGCCCGGGTGCGGGGGCAGGACCCTCTTGCAGGTGATTCTCGCCCGCGCCCCCGCCCGTCCTCCCGGAACCTCCCCTCCAGGGCTTCCCTCCTCGCTGCTCGCGTCGCCGTCAGACTTTATTTGCCATCACGGGAGACGTAAGAAGTTGACCGTTTGTTCTCGCCAGCGGGACGGCTGCTCGTGAACGGACTTCCAGGACGCGCGGCCGGACAGCGGGGGACCGGACCCCGCTCGCAGCCCCTGACCCGGCGCGTGTGCGCGCGGCCAGGGCTCGGCCCGCGCGGTCAGGCTGGGGCGCGCTTCCGGCGGGGCCCACGGGCTCGCGCGCGAAACCCAGACGCGACTCCGACGGGCGAGCGGGCCATCCGAGCTGCCCCGACGGCAGGCGAGCCGGTCGCGGGGGACGCGCGGAGCAGCGGCTGCCGATCGGAAAGAGAATAAACGCGAGTTGAGGTCCGGAGCGAAGAGCGCGTTGTCCTGTAAGACGCTGCGTTTACGCGAGGACGAGGACGCGGCGGGTAACTGCCCGCTGGGCTCAGGGGTCTGGCCTGGCCGGCTGACACCCGCGCGCCCGCCGCCGCCGACGGAGCCCCCCGCCCCCGACGGTGCGCCCGCGTCCGGCCCCGACCCCAGACTGCGGTCGGCGCGGCCCCGCCCCGGGCCGTCATCCTTCACCCCTCCCCCGGCCGCGGACACTTGCGCGGCGCCGTCCTGACTTGACGTCGTGGTTTGGGGGGCCGCGCCTCAGCACCCCTCGTCTTCAAGCCCCAGACGCCGTCCCAGTCCTGGCAGAAGGCTTGCCGGCGCGTAGGCACCTTGCTGGTGTGGCGTCCCGAGCGCCCCCGCTCTCTGCACCTCGACCTCCGCGTGCACAGCACGAGGGTTTGGGTCTGCCGGGCCGGGGCAGCGGAGCCTCCTCGGCTCCGGCCCCCGCCTCCCTCCCGCGGCCCGGACCGGAGCGCAGGCGGGGGCGGGCGTCCTTCCCATTCAGGGTCCGGTTCGTTGGCCGCTCCTCCTCCTGGATCGGAGCAGGCCGGGGGCTGACTAGAGCTTGTGCTCCGTGCGCGTCTCCCTCGGGGAGGAAAGGGGGAACAAGTGGAGGAAGCTCTGGCCCAGCTCAGCCCGAGACAGCACCTTCCTGCAGACCCGTGGCATCACCTTTTATTGCTAACCTGCGGGTGGGAACAGATCCCCTCGCTGCGGTTTAGTCATAAATTGCAACAGTAGCTTTCATCTCTTTCCATAAGAAAGTAGAAGACCATAGGGTCAGCCGTCGGTTCAGCGGATACTTGTTGGGCATCTATTATATTCATGGTACTTCGCAAAGTGTGGCACATAAAACTCAAAAAGGTCCTGCTTATGGTCCATGCTCCCAAGAAATTCTCAAGAAAAGAAACAGGAAAGAAATTCTCAGCCCTGTGGGGCAGAGAGCAGTCTGGAGACGGGGCGGTGGGTCACCCACCATGAGGCCGGTGGGCATCTGCTTCAGACGAGGTCACAGGGGACAGCCAGAGACCTCGGTCTTGAGCAAAGAGGAGGGGAACAGAATGGCATCCCAGGTGGGGAGTGGCATTTACAAAGATGCAGAGGCAAAAAAGAGAAAGTTATGGTGAAGGAAGTGCAAGCTGTGGGGGGGGGTGTTTACAGGAAGGAATGCCTTAATCATTCTTGGGGGAGGAGGGTTGGGAGCTGAGCAGTCAGGGAAAGCTCCCAGAGGGAGATGGCATTGGCTCTGGGCCTTAAAACAAAGGCCACTTCTGGAAAGCCTGAGTGGAAGGTAGCATCTCTCGGGCAGAGGGAGCATGGGGGGGGTGCAGTGTAGTTGGGGTGAAGCATCCTGAGTTTGGTTGGAACTGAAGGCTTTGACCACGTGAGGAGGGTGATGATGCTGGGGAAGAGGTCAAGCAGGGGGGGTGGGGAGGGCCTTGACCAAATTCCATGAATGTAGGTCACGGTTGTGCACGACTCTTTGGGCAACAGGGACCCGTCTGGTGATTCTGAGCAGGTGCGAGATTTGCAATTCTGGGTATGTCTCCTGGTCCAGGATTTCTCACTGCTGGGGCCATCGTCAATGGTATGGCTTGCTCCTTGGTCCCTGAGAATTGTCCTTGACAAGAATCTGAGAGCAACTGAGCCCAGACAGAGACAGAGAGAGACTGATAGAGAGACAGAGATAGGCGAGAGATACAAAGACACACGCACTGAGACAGAGACAGAGAGAGAGAAGATCAGAGACAGAGAGGAAAAAAGAGACCCAGAGACATGGAGAGAAAGAGACAGACCGAGAGAGAGAGACACAGAGACACGAGGGGACAGAGGCGGAGGACGGCTGCAGGTGGAGAGTGGGGTGCTGGAGCTGTGGCATCGGGGCCCCTGGAGGTATACGGCCACAACCCTACGGTGACACAAGCAGATGTACGCTTTTCCCAAGCCGTTCCGCGGGGAGGAAGGCACGAGCGGTCTTGCAGCCGGAGTTTGCTGAGCGAGGCCGGCGCAGGCTTCAGTAGAGCGCCCAGCTGCCCCTCCACGCGGGAGCAGGGTGGGAGGTGCGACCGAGCAGACGCGCTCCTGTGCACTCAGGAGCGCAGGGCTATGCAGACATGAGGCTTGTTGGGAAGATAGTTTTCCGGGCTTTTTTAATAAAAAAAAAAATCAACAAAATTGATAAAGCATAAAATGTTTCTCCTGCCATGATGGGCTTTTAATTAAACACTGGTGATAAAGGTACAAATACATAATTAATGCTTATGTATTTATAGATGTCATTGTTTTGTTGATTTTTCAAAGAATTAAAGACATGAAAACCGAATGAAACTATGGAGTTTCAAAGAGACAGCTCAATCCCATTCGTGTTCTGGTCTGGAAGAATGGTTCCCTTTTAAACCTTGTGAAAGCCACACTCGAGACACCTATGATTGAACAGTTAGCACACACGCAGAGAGAACTCTGTCGCCTCCTTAGTTGGTACAAGTGGAAACGTGGAAACGGTGTAGCCATTCAATGCGAGTTTTTCTCCGCTTCAGAATTAACTGGTGGGAGATCCGAGGCAAAGGGGGCTGGTGGGTGTGAAGAGACTGGGTTTGGAGTCTGCCCCCAGCCCCATGCACCGCTGCCTCCCAGCCCCCAGCCGGAGGACCTCCCGGGATCCACCGTGAGTGGCCCCTGCAGCTGGGCTGTGAGCACAGCCCGAGGAAGACCCTGAATGGGTGGGACTCAGGTTTCCAATCCAAGCGACCGGCTCCAAGACCACACGAGCGCTCTGCCTCGCAGCTCACGGACCTCTGCGGAGAAACATGGAAGAAAGAGAAATGCTTGTCACCCGTCATCGCTGATCAGTGAGGAAAAATAAAACAGCGGTGCCCTCCACGTCTTTTGGTGGAGAAAAATCATGGGGTTTTTTTCTTCCCAAGTTAGAAGCGAGGCTCTGAAAAATGGTGCCGGGAGGCTGGGCATGCCTACAGATTGCAGACACAGAAGATGCCACCCTCCGCGGAAAGAGAAAGGCTTGGAGAAATTCGTCGGAAGCGGGTGGGAGGGGAGGTGTGCCCGGGGCCGTCCTGGCTCCCTTCTGTCCTCCAGCCTGTTTCCAGCCCCAGGAGGGCCCATGGCACATAACCCCCCCGGGCAAGAGAGAAGTGCAGGAAGGTAGGGTGGTGGGTCACGAGGCTCCTGTGAGGACCGGCAGGACACCACACCGTAGTCCCGCCAGGATGGCGTTGGGTGCCTGAGGCCTGCCGCACACAGAGCAGGAGGGAGCAGGAGGCGTGAGCTTTGGGGAGGGCCAACCAGCCCAGCAGCCGGGCCAGGGGTTGACTTGTGTCCACAAAACAGACATGTTGCACCTTTGAATGTGACCTTGTTTGGAAATTGGGTTGCTGCAGATGCGATTAGTTGAGGTGAGACGAGCCTGGAGCCGGGTGCCCTCCTCCAACAGGACCACACCCCTGTGAGAAGCAGAGACACGGGGGGAAGGCCACGCGGACTGGGAGGCAGGGTTTGGAGTGTTCTGTCTCCGAGCCAGGGAATACCCAAGATTGCCAAGGAACCCCAGAATCCAGGAGGAGGCAAGGAAGCTCGGGTGGGGGCTGCTGCGAGGGGCCCCCGGAGAGGCCCTGTTGTCAAAGGTGGGTCGGCACGTGTTGAAGGTAGGAGCATGGTGAGGGCTCCACACCCCAGGCCCCAGGGAGGAGGTCGGGGGCAGTCACTGAAGCGGGGTGCTGGGGAAGGAGGTTGTGCGGATCCCGCTATCTCTCTGCGGACCCCCATCCTGGGCCCCCAGCTGGAGCCCGTTGGCGGGGAGAGCCCCCCCAGGGACAGAGATGGGCCCTGGCTGGCTGGCTTGGGCACCCTCTCCGTGGAGGGGAGACTTGGCTGGCCGCTCACGGTTCTGGGAGCACAAAGCATCACGTCCACCTCTGAGGGGAAGGGTTCTCGACCAGCAGGCAGCATGGCGGTGGGATCCCGCGGGCTCGGCGACATCACCCCTGGAGCCCAGCGCAGGGAGACGGCAAGGAGGCTCCCTGCTTTAGAAGCAAACCCCAAAGGGCTCACAGCTGCCCCTCCTATGTGGATTTGCAAGTGAGGGTGAGTTACTTCTCTTTCCTTTGCTGAGGAAGCAGGCGAGTCCCCTTGAGGCCCGACCCCCCCACCAGGGCATCCCACGCCCGGTGGCCCAGGGGCCTGGAGGAATCCAGCCCCAGCGCGAAGCCTGCATTCCTGGCCCGCCCGATGTCCCCTGCCTGGCGGGACGCCGCTTAGGCCACGGGGAAGAGAGGCCCTGGCCCCTGAAGCAGCCGACCGGGCGACTTCCGGCCTGATCGCGCCTCTGAAGGGCAGGCGCCCGAAGGGCCGGTCAGTCCAGGAGATTAGCTTCAGTGCTGCAGCCCCGGCGCTGGGCCCACTGCAGAATTACTGTAAACTGAGGCAGCGCTGGCCCCTACTGCTTGGGTCTCAGAGCCCTGGGGCAGCCAAGGCTCTGGTGAGTTTTCACCCCGGGGTCGGGAGCCGGGCGGGGGCGGGCAGGGACCCCTCAGAGGCCCCCCTTTCCAGAGACCCCTGGGAGCCAGGACCACTTCAGGGGCATGATGAGCCAGGGGATTCGTGGACACACACCTCAAGGCGGGCGATCTGGGTATTAAAACACGAGTGCTTGGGTGCCTGGGTGGCTCCGTGGGTTAAGCCTCTGCCTTGGGCTCAGGTCATGATCCTAGGGTCCTGGGATCGAGTCCCGCATCGGGCTCTCTGCTCAGCGGGGAGCCTGCTTCCTCGTCTCTCTCTCTGCCTCTCTGCCTGCTTGTGATCTCTCTCTGTCAAACAAATAAATAAATAACTCTTCAAAAAACAAAAACAAAAACAAAAACACAAGTGCTGTTAGTGGCTTCAGGGAGACGGGGCAGCCCATCGGGCTGGGGTCGGGCTGCTGCACACCCCTGTCCCTGAGCCTGTCAGCCACTGTCCCCCCAGCCCCGTGGCTTCAGAGGCCGCTTCTCAGTGAGGACCTGCAACACCACCTTGTCATCATGGGTTTGTCATGTGCTCCTCTGGTCCCTTCAGGACGGGCTGCTGGCCTCCATCAGCCACATCTCTGCTGCTCTGAGGACAGTGCCCGCCTGTGCTGGACGCAGCGGAGGGGGGCTGGAGGGGGCCGAAGGGGAAGGGGGTACAGCGGGGAGAACATGAGTGGGAGCGAGAGGGGCTCCTACGCATCAGCTGCGGAAAGAGCTCCGAGTGCTTCTGGGACAGAGCAGAGCCCCGTACCCCTCCCCCTCCCATCTGACCGCCCCCAAAATGCCCCTGCTTCCCGCAGGGCCCAGCGAAGGCTTTCCCTCCGCGAACAGTCCGGACAGTCGGAGGCTCTCCCACAGACTGGCGGCTCGACTGCTGGGAAGCTGGATTTCCTGTTTGTGTTTTTATCGTCCCTTGATTTCCTTCCCTAGGAAGAAGACGTTCTGCCGGGACGGGTGAGGGAGGGCATCACGTGGAGGACTGGGAACGGTGTGAAGTAGGTCGTCTGATCTCATCCCCAGCCCTCGGGAAGGCTCCTGTCGGATTTTCACCGCAACAGTGACTCTTGCGCAGGGACAGACACGGCAGCATCCGCGTCAGAACCACGTCCACGGACACCGGGCAATGGTGCCAACTGACCTGGGACTCACCAGTGCTCTCAGAGAGGGAGAGACATTGACTTTGGTCTTAACAGGGAGCACTCAGGTCTCGGTGTAAACATGCCAACACCTAGTCGACCGTTGGAGAATCTGAGGGCAAGAGCCATAGCATCACCAATTCAAAGCCTTGAGCTATAAAGCTCTAAATTTGGGGGCAAAAAAAAGATTTTCTGGTCAAGGGAAATGCGATATTTTACTTTTGATGGAAGACCCTAGACCCAGGCACAGACGGCTCTAACTTGATGAAGTCTTTGGGCAGAGGTGGGGGGCGTATTCGTGGGACAAATGCGTGGGCCTCAGTGCGTCCAGTGACCCCAGGGACGTGCATGGAACGTGTCACTTTCCTGGGAGTCGGGCTTCTTCTCCAAGACATGTTTGTGCTTAGAAACTGAGCCATCATTCTGCTCTCCAAGAAGCGTTGAAGACAATTACTTAGGGATGTTCCAGACATTCCCAAATACAAAGATTAATTATAGTCATTTTTAGATTTCATGAAAACAGTTGTTTAAGAGAAACGGCCATAAAACCGCTTTGTGATCGCGCTCAATTTATCAAGGTACACGCAAACACAGCATAATTACTGTGGGTTTTGGTTATTTGAATTAAGAAGTACTAAACTCATTTTGCGGCTATTTCAGGAAATAGCAGGAAGAAATGACTAATATAATGAATGACTTCTTTTTGTGTGCAGACTTCCGAATACAAGCTCTGTACTGTAGGGCGCAAGTGTGTGTGCACATGTGTGCGTGTGTGTGTGCTCATGTGCGTGTGCGTGCATGTGTGTGTGTGCGTGTGTGTGCGTTGAAATCAAGAGTCTTTTCCTCTTTTTCATTTTTTTTTTTTTTTTAGTCTCAGAAGGCAGCATTCTATGGGAGAAGGACGGAGAGAAAGAAGCCTGTCCTAAGACCATGTGCTCCTTGAGTGGCCCCTACTGTGCGGGCTGGTCTCTGGATTCTTGGCGTCTGGGGGGGGTGGGAATGGAATCTGCCCCCTGGAGACCCCCAGGCAGCCGAGGGGAGGCGGGATCGCAGGGGTGAGTCTCTTTCTCCAGTAAGCCGAGTGGCACCGCGTCCCCAGGCCCTGGACTGAGCTAAGAAAACAAAGAGCTTTCAGACTCTGTGCCAAGGATGGAGGCTCCTTCCTTCTGCGTCTGTGTGCTCCAGCCCCCACCCCCCCCGCCCACGGCTCATCCTTCCTCCCTCTCCATACGGCAGATGTGCGCACAGCACAACCGTCGGTTCCGCGCTTGTATTTAACCTGGAACATTACCGTTTCAGAATTCCATATGAATGTTCCTAAGGTAAAGAATAATTTATTTCTTTCAATCCAGTAAGGGACGTGAGGAATCATCTTTTCCAACCCTTGCCTGGGTTCGCTCATGATACCGTTTAAAAGGATGTCGATAAACGCGCTTCTGAAACCAAGGATGGCATCTGTAGAAGTTCCTCAGAGTAAGACCCTTGTCTGGATGCCTCAGAGCCACCGTCTTTCCTGACTGAGCCCTCTGCCCACTCCCTAAGGGTCAGCGGGGAAGGGGACAGAGGACATCTGTTCTCCTGGGGACGGTGTGGGCTACCCAACTAGGACTTAACTCATTGCTTCGAAAAAAATATCAGAAAAGTGTTTTCCCCCAAGCTCATGTTTCACAGCTGATATCATTACGTTCAGAGTGTCACACTTCCAGATAACAGACGGACGGCTCACTCGGATCCCAAGGCATTTTTCTCTTTTGCATCTGCCCAGCTCCTGTTTGTGCTAGAAAATATCATCGCCCGGAACCCAGCAGCCGGCATTGCCCCCCTCGCGGACTCTGAGTCAGCAGCTGGGGGAGACCGGGCATGGGGGAGGGAACGGGGGGTGTCAGCTTGCACAAAGCAGGTCAGGCCGGGGGCAGCTCTCAGCTCCTCGTTGCTGGGGAGCATGAGGTCCGGCAAGGACGTCGGAGCAAGTGTGGGCAGGGCAAAGGCCGGCCGCAGGGGGACCTCCAGAGAAGTGGGGAAACAGGAAGATGTGGGGATGAGGAAAGGTGGAGGGGCCCGGAGGGGTCTCCGTGGCTCTGCAGGAGGAAGAGCTTGGAGCCTGGGGGAGGCTGAGCTCATGCGGGGTATGTACACAGTGACCCGCCCACAGAGAAATCAGAACAAACTAGGAAAAATGTCTGCGTCGGAAAATGTGAAGAAATCCACACGATGTCAATTGTGATTATCTTTGGCGAGGGACATCAGGAATTTCCCCTTCCTTTTAGTGTTAATTCAAAAAAATTAGAAGTTTAAATGTTTAAGGGAAGAATGGGTCCATGTGGATGTACCTTCTTTCTGCTAAAACGTCTGAAAACTTCGCACACATTATTCAGTTGTTTGAGTGCACGATTGTACAAGTTTTGACAAATGCAAATGTGTGATCCCCAGCACAGCTGAGAGACAAAACCACCCCACGCCCTCCCCACCCTTCAGATCTCGCTCATTCCGCCCCCCGAGGTCAGACCCTGCCCCCATCCCCGAAGCCAGGCGGCACTGATGGGTCCTTGTCCCTCCAGCGCCGCCTCTGCCAGGATGGCAGGCAAAGGGAAGCCTTCTGCTTCTGGCTTCTCGTGCTCTGCCCGCCACATCCGACACCAGCCACGCACCTGACCTGCCCGCCTGACTGCTGCCTGCCCACCTGTCCTGGGCGGGCACCAGCCCGGTTGCCCGTTCCCATCTCAGGGATGCCCGCGTTCTTGCCAGTTTTTGACTATTGCCAAAAAATACACTAAAAGCATTTGTGAAAGTGATTTTTTAAAAATGAACACTGGTTTTCATCTCATCTGCTTAATCGTAGTGCATTCGGGCAGGGACACTCTATCTTATGGTCAGATTGTGTCTGTAAGAAGCTTCCAGACTGTGTTTCAGAGTAGCTGCACCGTTTCGCATTGAAACGAATCAAAACTGGCAGGATGGAGACGTGAGAATCCCAGTCACCCCATAGCCTTGCTGACACTTAGTAGCATAATTACTTTTTTTTAGCCATTTAATAGACACACTAAAGATACTAAGTATAGAGGCATCTCCTTGTGGTTCTAATCTGGGGCTCCCTGCTGACTCATGGCCCGGGCGTTTCCTCATGCGCCTGCTGGCTGGCCATCGAGACATCTACTTCGGTAAAACCTACATTCACGTATTTGCCAATTTGATTATTAGTTGTTTGGTTTCTTATTGCTGAGTTTGAGGGTTCTTATATACTTTATACGCAAGTCCTTTGCCAGGCATGTGATTTACAAATACCTTTCCTAATTTGCACTTGTGTTTTTCTTCTCTTCAGCGTGGTGGGAGCAGAACAGACGTTTTTAATTTTGAGGAAGGCCGGCGTATCATTCATTTGTCCTCTGTGGGTTATCCTTTCGATGCTGAATTGAAGACCTTTTCACCGAATCAAGCTCACAAAGTTTCTCTACATTTTTAAAAATGGTTATAGTTTATGTTTTACATTAGGGACTATAATCAATTCCGATTTAACAGATAAGGGCTCTTTTTAAACTTTTTTCATACAATCTCACATGGTTCCAGAACCATTTGTTAAAAAGACTATGTTTTCCCTACGAAATTGTCTTTGTACTTTGTCCAAAATCAATTGAGCATGTCTGTGTGCTTCTGTTTCTACTGAACTATGTACCTGTCCTTTTGGCACAACACTGTCTTGCTTCTGGGAGCTTTGAAGTAGGTATTGATGTCAGATAGTTTCAGTTTTCTTCTTCTTCAAAATTGTTTTGGTGATTCTGGTAACCTTGCCCTCTCATGAAGGTTTTACAATCAGTTCATCTTAAAGAATACTGCTGGGGTTGTCTTGGTTCCAGAGAAACCAGCTTTGGAAGAACTGATGTGCTCACCACATTAAGTCTTCCAGCCCGTGCACTTTTCTCCATTTATTTGGGTCTTTGATTTCTTTTGTCAGTGTTTCATTTTTCATGCTACCATTGAAATGGTAGGGCTTTTTAAAGTTTTTTGGAAAAATTTTAAAAATTCATTTAAATTCAATTTCGTTTACACATATATATTGTACTATTAGTTTCAGTAATAGAATTCAGTGATTCATCACTTGAATGTAACACCCAGTGCTCATTCCATCATGTGCCCTCTTTAATGCTCATCACCTGGTTACCCCATCCCTCCAGCCCCCCTTCAAGCAACCCTTAGTTTGTTTCCTAGAGTTAAATGTCTGTTATGGTTTTTTTGCCTATTTTTATCTTATTTTCTTTTTCCCTCCCTTCCCCTATGTTCATCTGTTTTGTTTCTTAAATTCCACATATGAGTAAAATCATATGGTATTTGTCTCTCTCTGATTGACTTATTTCACTTAGCATAATAAACTCTAGCTCCATCTACGTTGTTGTAAATGGTAAGATTTCATTTTGTTGGTTGCGTAATATTCCATCATATATATGAACCACATCTTCTTTATCCATTCATCTATTGATGGACATCTGGGCTCTTTCCACAGTTTGGCTATTGTGGATGTTGCTACTATGAACATTGGGGTGTACGTGCCCCTTCAGATCACTACATTTCTATCTTTAGGGTAAATACCCAGTAGTGTGATAGCTAGGTCATAGGGTAGCTCTATTTTCAAGTTTCTGAGGAACCTCCATGCTGTTTTCCAGAGTGGTTGCACCAGCTTGCATTCCCACCAACAGTGTCAGAGGGCTCCCCTTTCTCCACATCCTCTCCAATGCCTGTCATTTCCTGACTTGTTAATTTTAGCCATTCTGACTAGTGTGAGGTGGGATCTCGTTGTGGTTTTGATTTGTATTTCCCTGAAGTCGAGTGGTATTGAGTATTTTTTCATGTGTCTGTTGGCCATCTGGATGTCTTCTTTGGAGAAATGTCTGTTCATGTCCTCTGCCAATTTCTTGATTGGATTATTTGTTCTTTGGGTGTTGAGTTTGATAAGTTCTTTATAGACTTTGGATACTAACCTTTTATCTGATATGTTATTTGCAAATATCTTCTCCCATCCTGTCAGTTGTGTTTTGTTGACCATTTCCTTTGCTGTGCAGAAGCTTTTGATCTTGATGAAGTCCCAATAGTTCATTTTGCCTTTGTTTCCCTTTGCCTTCCCTGTCTAGCAAGATGTTGCTGTGGCCGAGGTCAAAGAGGTTGCTGCCTGTGTTCTTCTCAAGGATTTTGATGGATCCCTGTCTCACATTGAGGTCTTTCATCCATTTTGAGTCTATTTTTGTATGTGTTGTAAGGAAATAGTCCAGTTTCATTCTTCTGCACGTGGCTGTCCAATTTTCCCAACACCGTGTGTTGAAGAGACTGTCTTCATTCCATTGAACGTTCTTTCCTGCTTTGTCGAAGATTAGGTGACTATAGAGTTAAGGGTCCATTTCTGGGCTCGCTATTCTGTTCCACTGATCTGTGTCTGTTTTTGTGCCAGTTCTGTGCTGTCTTGATGATGACAGCTTCTAATACAGCTTGAAGTCCAGAATTGTGATGCCACCAGCTTTGGTTTTCTTTTTCAACATTCCTTTGGCTATTTGAGGTCTTTTGTGGTTTCATACAAATTTTAGGATTGTTTGTTCCAGCTCTGTGAAAAGTGCTGATGGTATTTTGATAGGGATGGCATTGAAAGTGTAGATTGCTCTGGGTAGCATAGATATTTTAACAATATTCTTCCAGAAATGGTAGTTTTAAAAAGTTTTGTTTTGGGGTGCCTCCATAGCTCAATCAGTTAAGCATCTGCCTTCAGCTCAGGTCATGATCTCAGGGTCCTGGGATCGAGTCCCGCATCAGGCTCCCTACTCAGCGGGGAGCCTGCTTCTTTCTTTCCTCCCCGACTCGTGCTCTCTCTCTATCTCTGTCGCTGTCTCTCTCTCAAATAAATCAATAAAAATCTTAAAAATATTTAAAAATAAAAAGTAAAAATTTTATTTCCAGTTG
The DNA here is from genome assembly GCA_020311275.1 of Eira barbara. Taxonomy (NCBI): domain Eukaryota; kingdom Metazoa; phylum Chordata; class Mammalia; order Carnivora; family Mustelidae; genus Eira; species Eira barbara. The sequence goes on along the minus strand of JAHRIG010000037.1, from coordinate 1,394,991 downwards.
TCTATTTCTAGTATGTAGATGTACAGTGGATTTTGTTTTCTATTTGGACTGCGCAACCGGTAACCCTGTTCCACTCAGCTAGGACCTTTTATACAGATCTCACAGGATTTGTGACAGAAATGACCATGTCCTCTGCTAATAGGGATTATTTCTTCCTTCACAATCTGCAGATTATATTTCTTCCCATTGCCTAGTTTCAATGGCAAACATTTCCAGTATGATGTCGAGTAGAAAACAGAAGTGGTGAGATCAGACAATCTTACCCGGTTCCTGTCTTATGAGGGTAGCGTTCTGTCTTTACCCTTAGGTGCGATGTAAGCTGTAGGTTTTTCACAGATCACCTTTATCACGTTAAGGAAGTTCCTTTTTATGCCTAGTTTGCTGAGGGTTTATGTCGAGCATGGGTGTTTCTTTGTCTGCACCTAATGAGATGATTATATGAGTCTTCTTGTTTTGTTAGTACAACAGCATGTTTATTGATTTCTAAATGTTGAGCCTGACTTGAGTTCTGGGGGTAGACCTACTTGGTCATGATATATGGCTTTTATTATAAATTGCTAAATTGTATTTATTTATTTTTCTTTTCTCTTTTTTATTCATTGTTTGCTGAGGTCTTCTGGATCTAATGTCCATGAAGAATGTTGGTCTGCAGTTTTCTTAGAATGTCTTAGAGTGTGTTTTGTATCAGGGTAATGCTGACCTCATAAGTTTGCTGGGGAGGACTCCTACCTCTTCGGTTTTCTGGAAGAGATTGTGTAAATCATTGTCATATTTCACTTAGATGTTTGATAGGATTTTCCAGCGAAACTATCTGGACTTAGAGGGTTATCTTTTTTTTAAGTTTTCGAGTCTGAGTTCAATTTCTTTAATAGATATGGGGCAATTAAGATTTTCTCTTTCTTTTTGAGTGGGTTTTGGTTGTCTTTCAAGGAATTGATCATTTCATCTAAGCAATCAAGTATGGTTAAAGAGTTGTTCTCAGTATTTCTGAATTTGTTTGTGATGACACTTGGCCTGTGGTGGTGACAGCCCCCCCGCCCCACGCTCATCTCTGTATCTTCTCTCTTTTTCTCTTGGTCAGTGTAGCTGGGATCTTACCATTTCACAGATCTCTCCAAAGAACCGGCTTCTGGTTTCATTAGTTTCCTCTACGGCTCTCCGTCCTCTTCCACGGATGTCGCTTCGTCATTTTCTTTCCTCTGTTCGCTTTGGTTTACTTTGCTCTTACTTTTCCAGCTTCTTCTTCTTCTTCTTTTTTTTTTTTTTAACTTTTCCAGCTTTTTAAGGTGGATAGCTAGAGTCGTGGTTTGAGACATTGTTTATTTCTAGATGTGAACATTTAAATCTCATTCTCTCTGTCTAAGCACTGTTCCGGCTGCATCCCTCTATTTTTTATATGTTATATCTTAGTTTTTATTCAGATAAAAATATTTTCTGAGTTTGCTTGATAGTTTCTTCTTGACCTATGGGTTATTTAAAAATGTGTTGTTTAGTATTCAAATAATTGGTAATTTCCCAGGTACCCTTTGTTACTGAATTCCTTCTTCTTTTTTTTTTTAAGATTTGTTTGAGAGAGAGACACTGTGTGCCTGTGCCGGCGTGGAGAGGGCAGAGGGGGAGGGATAAGCACGGAGCTTGATCTCCGCACCCTGAGATCATGACCTGAACTGAAACCAAGAGTTGGACACTTAACCAACTGAGCCACCAGGCACCCCCTGACTTCCTTCTTAATGCCATTGTGTTTAAACTACACACTTTATATGGCTTCAATTCTTTTAAATCGTTAAAGGTGTGGTTACTAGCACGCAGCATGAGCTGTCCCGTGGACGCTCCATGGGGCACCACCGTGGGGCTGTTCTGTGATGCCCTCTCGCACTCGGGCTCAGGAAACGTCCTTACTCCATCTGCCGGCCGCTCTGTCATCTCAGGGGTGATGCCCTTTGGTTGTTCTGCCCTCTGAGAACTGGCCACATTTGGTTTGCTCTGTGCACGTGAAGCGAGCCAGGACTCCATGCTGGTCACTTTGAGCAACGATTCTGAGACTCCGGACCCTGTGGAGGATGTTGATTCCTGCCGGTTTGGCAGCGGGCAGCCCACCTGGTTGGGTCCAAAATGCAAATCCCTCCTGAATTTTACGGATGCTGATCCCAACGCCAGCCAGCGAGGTTTGCAAAGCTTGTACGGTGCTGGGGCCCGGCCTCCCGTGCGTCCTGGAGCTGCTTTCCGTCGCGGCTCCATTTCCACACTCCTTCTTTCCATGCTTCGGGGCTGTTGCCGGCATGGGAGCCTCCTGCAGAATCGGAGAGACCCTTTCTCCCCTCTGGGATTTCTCCCACACTTGGCAGCATCTCATGGTCCCTTTTCCGAACACCTCTGGCCAGATAAATGGGATTTGCTCAGAATTTCTCTAGAATTTTGGCTGTTTGGGGGCCAAAGAACAATGGGAAAGAGAGAGAGTAAGACACAACAGGGATGTCTGTCATTCTTCAGAGAACGGAGTCCCCTCCCCTGGACCCTGCCCCCGCAGAGATGGGTTTTCTCTTGGGATCTTAGCCCATGGCCCCATTACTGTGCCTGTGTAGGTCCAAGGTGGGGCTGGCCTCAGGGTGGGACCAGAAGAGAAAAACACATACAGAGGGAGAAAACAGGGACCATCCACAGCGCCTCTGGCTCCCAGGCTGACTGCCGCCCGTCGTCCGGTAAAAGCCTTGCGTTTCTCCTGAGCTCTGCTGCACAAACCTGGCCCGTGCGGTCGTCCCTGGGGAGTGCACCCGTAGCTCAAAGCCCGAAGACTCGGAGGGCAAAGGAGGCTCCGAACATCTCCCACGGACACAGCCATTGCTCTCTGAGTGTGCGGGTCCTTCCCAGCCGGCCTTCTCGTGCTCACTGTCAAGGACAAGGTCTCTGCGTTTGCTATTCTGTCCAGTGTCTGGGACACCAGTGGACCCGAGGCAACAGCACCTCGCAGCCTCACGGCCAGCAGAAGCCCACTCGCTTTTCTGCTTTTCCTCGCTTTCCAACACAAAAAGCTATTCTGCGTTCAAGACCTAAAATCAGATTTTCTCCGAGGAGTCTTGCTTCCTCTGACAAGAGTTTATGGGAGCAGATCTGAGTGGTAGGGCACGTGCCGTCTGTGGTGTGCAGTGCTTCCCGGCGCGTGTACTGGCTGGAGCTGCAGACCAGAGTTTGGGCTCATGCACACCCCTGCAGCGTGCAGGTCCCTGCAGACCCTCCCTCAGCTCCCCTGCTCCACACTCAGCTCCCTCCCTCCCCGCACCCCTGTCTCCCAGATGCCAAAGGAACAAAACCACTCAGAGCCAGTGCCTCGGCACAAACTCACAAAGCAAAGGCCAGCACTTCCCCGCGGCTGCTTGTGTCGTGCGTGGTTTCGAACTGGAAAACACACACCCCGTGCGGTGGGAAACCTCAGCCGGTTCCCCTCCTTCCGCCTCATTTCCACTCACCCCAGAGACAAATACCTCTGGTTGGTTGGCTTCCCCAGCCTGGTTTCCTTCTACAAAGTAGAGCTGTGTGTGCGTGTGCGTGCGTGTGTGTTGTTTCCACTTCCCTCTCACAGGAAAGGTAGCAGATGTGTGTGTGCTTTGACACCCGAACCTTCCCCGGGCAGCTTCCATGTCAGCTGACGGAGGGTCACGGGGATACGGCCCGTGGGGTGCTGGGAGGCCCCCGATGCCGGGCTACACGTGGCTGGCTCTCTGCCCCATTGTGACAACAGGCCTGCCGCGCACCGGGGTGACTTCTTAGCCATGGCGATAGGGACCCCACTCCGCGTCCTCCTGTGCCAGCGGGAGCCGTGGCTGTGCCCCTCCTCCCCCCTGCTCTCGTGGGTGGGAAATGACAGAATCCATCCCACGCCGGCCGCCCTCTGCTCTGCTGGCTGCCCCTCTCCTCGTCTTGTTAGTGTCCTTCATCGATGTGTCCCTGAAGAGCCACACTAAGTCCTGGGCTACGTCCGCGTGCGTTTGCCCGTCTCCCATCACAAGCCTCCCGCAGGGGGCACGGGGTGGGCGCTCCGAGCTGCTGGCCTCGCTGTCCACGCGGCCTGCTGCGTCTTCGCTCCCGCTGCTCTACCCGCAGACGCTCCACGGCCCCTGGGGACGTGGTCTCTGGCTGATCGGGGCCTCTCCCTGGACACTGGACAGCCGGCTCTGCCCTCCGCCTCCCTGCTGCTGGGCTCATCCCGCGTCCCTGCTGGCCTCCCCGACCCCTCCGGGCCTTTCCCCCAGAACCTTTCTGTCTAGTTATTCTCTGATTTTTCTTTTTAATTTATTTTTTTAAGATTTTATTTATTTATTTGACACAGAGAGAGATCACACGTAGGCGGCGGAGCGGGGGGTGGGGCAGGCTTCCTGCATCCCCTCCTGACACAGGGCTCGATCCCAGGACCCTGAGACCATGACCTGAGCCCACGGGAGAGGCTTCACCCACTGAGCCACCCAGGCGCCCCTGACTTTTTCTTTTAAATAAAAAAAGCTACACGAACCCTAGAGTCATCCTTTTAAAATCAAGATAAAAATGCCCTGAAGAGACACTAAGGTCACTAAGGTCACAGGCTTCCTGTCAGGGGGGAGCGGGTGCAGAGTCCACAGAAACAATCCCGCAGGGAAGAGAGGGGCTGGGGGTGGGGCAGGAAAGCCAGGCCGAGTCCCCATAGAGGGAAACCTACAGAAGAGACTCAGAAAAGGCGTCATGTTTAGGAACTGCATAAAAACACCAGGGAATCCTGACGACACAAAGTCATACGACGGCTCACCTGGCGTTCTCGGACGGCGGTAACTGAATAGTCTCTTCCTGTTAAATTGCCCAGTTAATGAGGAAGCCGCCGGTAACTCGGGCATCCGTAAAGCTCCTCGGCCGGGTGTTCCCCTTCCCCGGTCCATCCCCCGGCAGAGGGCCTGGAAGCCGGCTTGTAAGGAGCTCGCAAGGACCCCTGCGAATGCCCCACAGGCCCTCAGCGTGGTGCGAAGGAGGCACAAAGAAGAGGCGTGGGGAGGGGAGGGGGGTGTTCTTTGTTTGAATTATAACAGCCCCAAATCTGGTCGGTATTTTGCAAACACACATTTTCAACGTCTCCACTGCAGGTACGAGATTTGGGGGTAGAAACTGGCTGGTGGATTAGTCGAACAAACAGAATGTTAACTGCCGCCTCCACAGGCTCTGGAGTGAAGGATACCGGACGAATGTCGGCCGCCGCAAGGGGCCTGCACACTGTGACATCGTGAGGTGGCACGGCCCGAAACTTAGTTAAGCTCGAAGTTCCTTTAAGGAAAAGCGCAGGCAGCCTCTTTGGTTGCTGGCATCCAGCAACCATCCAGACAGGCGGCCTGGTGCCTCCAGCGCTGGCCGCTCCCTTTCCCACCCTCCAGACCCACCCAGGGCCCCTGCAACCCCCCCACCGCCTTTCCCAGATAGATGGTCTCCCCAACTGCCTTCCCCAGCTAGAGTGACCCCCCCACCACCCTCCCCAGCTAGACTGTCGCCCCCACCGCCCTCCCCAGCTAGACGGGAGCCTCCTGCTCCCAGGTCACTCCCTGCAGGGCATCAGGATCACCTCTTGGGTCATCCCTCAGATCGTGAGGCTTCCTCACCAGACACCCTCCTGCGGTCCCTCCACCGTGGGCCCGAGTCCTGCCCCAGCGCCGCACCCATTTCTGCCCAGCCTCCTCCGGCTCAACTGCAGGCCTCTGCGGCCAAGCCGTGCCCACCTCGGGACGCCTGCATCTTCTGTTCCCTCTGCCCAGAGAGCTGTTCCTGCTTGCAGGCCTCAGCTCGCGTGTCCCCACCAAGGCGCCTCCTGGGGCCGCACCTCAGTGCTGAACTGCCCTCGCCCGCTCTGGCGTCCTTCGCTCTGGCGTCCTCCGCTGCGTCTGCTCCCCAGCGTGCAGGGGGCTCATTCCATCTTCCATCCTTTGTCTGGTTCACGACAGTGACACTGCTGTCCTGCCTGCCCGGGGATCCGGCGCCCACATGTCCCCAGTGCCTGGAAACAGTCGCCAGTCAGAACAGCACACCAGACGTCTCCTGAGGCAGAGGAGCCCAGTCTGTGGCCAGGAGCAGCCGCGAGGGTCTGTGGAAACCGCTCGAGTGTTTCTGCAGGAGGTCGTCCCTGAGGCTGGCTGGCGCCGGAGAGCGAGAGGATGGCAGACACACGGACGGGTGGACGGACGTCCCCGCAGCTGCTGCCTGGGCAGGTGGCCGTCACCACAGCAGGGGGGGCAGAAGAGGCGTCGCCGACAGGGGCCTCGCAGCCTGGAGCAGAGAGCATGGTTGGGACATAGCCCGGCGGGCAGGGGAACAAGTGGCCCAGTGCTGAGTCCCCACCATCCCGCAGCGGAGCCCCGCATCTTCAGATCTGATTAGATCGACAGCAAAACACTCCCATGGGACGCACCTGATCAGAGTGGCTTTTCTTGACCCGTGACACTTGGTAAATGAGACATGAGGGGCCAAAGCCATCCACACAGCCTGACAACTTGCAGATCTGGGCCTTTCTGGTCCCATCGTCCCCATGTTCACACAGGAGGTGAGTCACGTCACCACACTGTCACCGGAGTGGATGCCAGCTGCACACGGTGCCCAGCGCTCACCAGCATGCCAGTGTGTCTGAGTGAGATCGCGGTCTCCAAGCACTGAGCACAGGCGGGACAGTCACCGCCGTGCCCCAGCACCAGGCAGTTCCCGCGCCCACGTGCCCTAGATGCAGTCCGCCTGACGTGTGACACAGGGCCAGGGTCTCAGGGCCACGGTGGACATCTTCCCGGGGTAGGGGTCCTTCCCCTGCCACCGGCTCCCAGCCACTTTCACATTATGCTCACGCACGGCAGGGGACTGCAATGCTTCTGTGTGTCTGCTGGGCAACTCGGGCACCAGGGCTGTCTGCTGGGCGACCAGGCGTCTGCACCAGGGCTGTCTGTTCTGACCACTGGGAGGTTTGCCCTGTGAGTGTCAACGCGTCTAACCAGCATCTGCAGGATGTCTGTGCAGTCACGTGTTTCCTGGGGCCGCTGCCATCCCTGCTGCCCTCGCTGTAGGTGTAGACGACAGTGACACGTGTATCTCTGACTGTGCCTCAGGGCACTGGGGGGACTCAGCCGATTGAGCATCAGACTCTGGATCTCAGCTCAAGTCTTGATCTCAAGGTCCGCATTGCTGGGCAGGGAGCCCAGATGCGTGGGCCTTGCTGACACCTAGTGAGCGTGTCCTGTGACGTGACCTGCCGTCCACACCCATCTCCCTCAACAGGTGGTAAGTATGGCGCGACCCAGGCCACATCTAGCAAAGAGATTTGTGCGAGCGAAGGCCTGACGCGTTTCTGATTCAGGACAAAGTCGTCAGGTGCGCGGACGCCTCCCGGCGACTGATGAGCAAGCAATTCTCATGTCATAAGTGAAGCTTGCGCTTCTGCGTGTCCATGTGGATAGAAGGGACACGGGGACTGGGCTCTGCGGCAGCGCTTGGAGCCATGGCCTCGAACAGGACAGGTCCCGTCCGTACATCACCTGCAGCAGCAAACAGCGTCACCCACTCCTTGTCAAACACGGCAGCCACGGGCACCCGTGCACGTGGCGCAAGAGTAACGCCGTCTCCCCGCCAGGGGAACCGGGGCCACGCAGCAAGAGATGCTGCTCGTTTTGCCTTTGTTGTTGACATGAACGCGGTGGCTGTCGTGACCCATGAGAGGGGCACTTTCTTGCCGTTAGCAAGTGACCGGAGGAGTCTGGAAACAGGGAGGGATCAACGGCCTCACACGCACAAAGTGAATGGAACAGCCCTGCGGGTCATCGATCCCTGAGTCGTGGGTCTGGGGGGCGGGGGGGGCGGTATCCCCACCGTCACCCACCAGACAGACGCCGAGAAGGAAGCCTGACCTCCTTCCACACAAGGAGCTGGATCCCGAGCTGCCTGTCACTGTGAGCACACCGGGCTGGGCACAGCCGGTTCAGTCACCCGGGGAACATGGCCCTTCCCGCCAGACGACACTCGTTAGGTCACTTCGTTTGGTAGGCCCTTTCCTTGAGAACGCATTCCGAGGGGTTTTGCTAACACTTTCACAGATAAGACAGAAAAGAGACAGGTGAGCGGGTCCCCCGCGCGGTGTGTCTGCTTAACCCCCCCTCGGAGAGGCACCTCGTCCTCGTCCACAGAAGGACGCCACGAGGGCGCCTGGGTGGCTCAGTGGGTTAAGCATCTGCCTTTGGCTCAGGTCATGATCCCGGGGTCCTGGGATTGAGCCCCGAATCGGGCTCTCTGCTCAGCGGGGAGCCTGCTTCCCCCTCTCTCTGCCTGCCTCTCTGCCTGCTTGTGATCTCTGTCAAAAAAAAAAAAAAAAAAAAAAGGACGCCACGAGGAACCCCGACGGTCTCTTGATTCTGGGAACTTGTAACTTGCTGAGGATTTCCTCGCCGCATGGTCCAGGGCTTTCCGCTGAGGCGCGGGGGTCTGCAGACAAGCTCGGGGGACGAAGCGAAAGCTGGTTCAGCAGGGACGGGAGAGCTTCCCAAAGCCCCCCGTTCCCCACCCTGGGAACGACGACGGAGTGTGCTGGCCCGATGCGAACACGGTCATGACCTCATCTCCGCGACTGGCTCCTGAGGGGCTCGCGGACAGCCAGATGAGCAAGGGCTCCCGGCCCCTGGCCGGGCAGGGGTCGAGGTGGGCTCTCGTCGCCCTCCGTCTGGAGACAACCGTGGTCTCCTTTTCTCTGCAGGGTCCCAGGGTGACTTTGGCAGGAAGAACGACAGTCCCTGAGACGAGCGGGATCCTGGAGGTGGGTTTCAGATCTAGACCGACGGCAGCCACGCAGTGGTTTCTGGAAGCCACGTGAGAACGAGACACGGACACGAGACCAGGGCCGCGCTGCGATGCTGGGGCAGGTGCCGAGTGTACGTCGGACTGAGGCCGGGATGGGGGTGCGCCCCGCCGCTGCCCGGGGCTGGCCCCTCGCTGGGTCCCCACATGGACGACAAGGCCGGGGGGGAAGGGCCCACTGCAGGGGACAAGTCCGAGTCCTTGGCCGCAGTTTCGCAAAGCGCCGCGGTGTCTCCAAACCCTGGGTGGCAATTGGCCTGTTTCGCCGGCGACTTTGCTTTCACTCGTGTAGTAGTGAGTGTTCGTTACGTTTCGCACAAGTGTCGTTTCATGACTGACTGGAAATTAAAAGGAAAGACTGGCCCTTCTACGCGGGCGGGGGCAGCGTCTAGACGGGGGCGGCACCCGTGAGGCTCTCCTTGAGCGTAGCCAGGACGCACCTTCCGGCAGGGGTTCCCTTTATGGCTCACCTTTTAAACCTTTGTTTGAAACCATCTCTAGGCGTCAGTGTCTCTGTTCTTCCCGTCTGGTGACCTTGGGGAGTCATGGAAACCAGTCCAGGCCTGCTCAGGGCCAGCCCCTCTGTCCTGGTGCTCCCAGCGGGGGAGCGTCCAGGGACTCTGCTGGTTGAGAAACCATCTGACCCTGAACGGGCCCCGGGACGCCCAGCCTGTGCCCCGAGATCCCAACGCGCTGGGCCCACCCACTCCAAGCACTGGCCCCGTTAGTGGTGAGCACTGTCCTGTGTACAAGGAGGTCACGCCCCAAGTTCAACCGTGCAGTTGTTGTTGGGACAGAAAGTGAAATTAGGCTCCCAGGTAACCCTATCAAAGCCCACTTACCCTGTAGTCTAGTGAAGGTTTTGTTTTGTTTTGTTTTGTTAAAGATTTTATTTATTTATTTGACAGACAGAGATCACAAGCAGGCAGAGAGGCAGGCAGAGAGAGAGGAGGAAGCAGGCTCCCTGCTGAGCAGAGAGCCCGATGCGGGGCTCGATCCCAGGACCCTGAGACCATGACCTGAGCCGAAGGCAGAGGCTTTAACCCACTGAGCCACCCGGGCTCCCCGAGGGCTTACCTTTTAAATGCCGCACGTGGAGGTCTTCGTTTGCAACCTGAGTGAGGCCCAGATACGCTCACAAACAGGAATTAAAGTAAAGAGAGGGTTTGTCTGCAGGCGTATCCAGTCTGTGTCATTCTGAAACGCGGACTGGGAGTGCTCGCTGACCTCCCCGCAGGTCCGGTGAGAAGGGCAGCCAGTGTCCCCTGCGCGGGGCAGCCGTGGAGTCAGGAGCAGAACCCGCCGGGCCAACAAGCATGCCTGGGTTTGCGGGATCTCTTGGAACTTGGAGCAAGCCCCAGTGATAACTGCATCGCTCGCTTGCCTCGGGTCCATTTGTCCTTAAGAGAGCGCATCACACAAAGAGAAGTCTCAAGCGCCTTTTGTTTTGTTTTGTTGCCGCAACATTTGCCAAAGATTCAGGTAACCCCTTGTTTCACTTGAAACAATCGGGAACGAAGTGATGCGGGAGGCTCCCCTCCTCTGCTCAGGGGTTTCTGGGATGGACCCGACCCAGGCCAGCGAGGTCGTTGCCCACCCCCCAGGTGGGACTGGCCCTGGCTGTCCTGGGTCAAGGAGCTCCTTCCAAAGGGGCTCTTTGGCAAGCACGGTGGATTATTACTCAGGGGTGAAGGTAGAAAATCTCTTGGAAGCAGCAGCCAACCTTGGTCGACAAGCAGGACATCGCACATCAGGTCGGCCGGTGGCATGACCTCGGCGGGACCCACACTGCCCGTCGGGTCCGCGTGGCCGGTGCGTGGGTGTGGAGCGCCGAGCGCCCGACCCGGATGGGCGGTGCACAGACGTGCGTGCACATGAAATCCTGTTTGCCAAACTCGCGGTAATTTATGTAATTATACACATAATGTATTTTAACCAAATACACAAAGAAGATCTTTATAATGCCACTTAGGGTCTAGATTTAACTTAAACCACTACTTAGTCTATCTTTCTAATAGGACACTAAAAGGGAATTTTATGACAACATTATCAGTAGCATTTTGCTGATAATTAGAATAACAATAATAATACTGAGATATTTTTTCAGTAATAATGGTGTTATTAATGAGGTTTTTATGAGAGACAGACTTCTCTGGTATAATTACGAAAATTGATCTTTCACTGAAATCAGATAAGTGGCTTAACTACATGTATTATTTCTAATAAATATTCAAAAGAATGCATTTAAACAAGGCTGCTCATTCTATTCCTGCTCATATTCCTCGCATTTAAATAAAAGTGTAATTGCTCTGCTTTTTAAACTGCTAGTTTGGATTAGCTGTCTAACCTGTACAGTGTAGCTGTTTGCTGTTTGCATTTTTAATAGCTTTATTACCATTTGGTGAAGCCTTAATTTCTGGCTTCCGTGAAGAGTCCTGCCTGTAAGTCAGCATTACAATTTAACCAGCAATAACCTGTCAAGAGAAGATAAAGGCCCACACCAGATGAGACGCAGTATTTTTGTGGGGCTTTCTGTCATTGTTAAAGGCAAGATCCCAGTGTGTCAAAATGTAACCTCTGAAAGTTTTCCAAACTTTGCGGCATAATTTTACAGTTCACGTTTTTAATCAATGGCTCCAGAATGCATTATCTTGTTCACCAGGGAAAGCAAATTAGAATCCGTACCCTGTTATCGTGTAGAAATGGGCTCAAGGACACGGGCGGGAACACACTCTGGTGTGAACTCACGTACCCAGAGCCTATGCTGCTCGGGCAGGAGGGCTCCGGGTTTTCAGCCATAGGAACGTGTCCGTTTCCAGGAATCTGAGACTACACATCAGCGAGTACACGCTTTGTTTCTAAAACGGTGTCAAACGTGCACCAGCGGTGAGAATAGGGTAAAATGACCCCACGCCCCCACGCTGATCTGGGCAGTCAACAATTCACAGACCTGGCTCTGCCCCAAGAAAGCCTCACTTCCCGCCCCAGCAAACCCCGTGTGCCATATGTTCTAATGTGTAAATATTTATGTGGGATCTTTAAAAAAAAACAAGGCATCGATTGGTGTGCCTGGGTGGCTCAGTGGTTAAAGCCTCTGCCTTCAGCTCATGTCATGATCTCCGGGTCCTGGGATCGAGCCCCACATCGGGCTCTCTGCTCAGCGGGGAGCCTGCTTCCTCCTCTCTCTGCCTGCCTCTCTGCCTACCTGTGATCTCTGTCTATCAAATAAATAAATAAAATCTTTATATATATAAGAAAATACAATAAAAAATTTTTAAAAGGATCATTTTTTAAAAAGCACGATTGCATACCTAATCACACCTAAAAAAATCAATAATAATTCCAGGATGTCATAAAATACCTGGGAGGAAACCAGGGAACCAATCTGTCCTCTCCATCCTGCTAGAGACGAGAAGCACAGAGGAGAGAGGACGGCAGCTGTTGTCAGCCATGACAGGGCCACAGACGGGACATTAGCAAGGAGGGCCTCAGGTCTGTTGGTTCCGGACAGGTGTTGCGGGGACCACTTCTCGCATGTCTATGCCCCGATGTGGGGAGGGGAGCTCTGACCGGGGCCTCGGCTGGCCCAGCAGAATTGGACGTTCTCAGGTGACCCAAGGTCGCTGGCGACAAAAGGGGACACAGACGCCTGCAGACCCCGGCGCCTCCCGAGGGGCACACTTGCTGGGGCCGGTGATGAGGGGCAAGAGGCGGATGCAGCAGCAGATCCAAGGTGGATGATGCAGGAAGGAGGGTCGGAACCAGACAGGGACCCTGGTGCTGCCCACCTTGGCTGAGGACCCAGCAGGGCGGGGTTCGTGCCCGACGCGCACTGCTAGAGCCTCTGAGCCTGTCACCATGGGCTGCGTGCACCCATTCTCACTGGAACGGCAAACTGACGGCACACAGTCCATTTATAGTGGGTGGGCCCGGGGTTCCGTGAGGCTGCTTCCCCTGAGCTCCCGGCCACGGGGCTGCGCCGGGTCCCCGCAGCCAGCCCCTCCCAGAGTCGCCGGCTGGGCTGAGCCGCTGAGGGCTCTGGGTGTAGACGTGAGGCCACGGGTTCGTCAGGCCCTGGGCTGTGAAGGCTCTTCCACCCAAATTGTCTCACGTGACACATTCGTGACCTCAAGGTGGTGGCCGCGGACATGGGGACGAGACATGACGAGGCGAGAGCCGCCGTTTCCATTTTACAGATGAGAAACACTAAACACACGGCAAGAGAGGTCACTGCAGGGCCAGCCCATGACACAGAGAAAGTTCCAGAAAAGAAGCATCCAGAATCCCAAGGCCGTCTGGGCTCAGCCCATCACAGCGCCTCAGGTGCTTGGCTGAGTGGGCCACAGAGAAGACGGTTGACATGTGCATGTCCCTCCCTCCCCGGGATGCAGCTCATCCCTGACGGTCTCCTTCCTGTGACCCGTGCTGGAGCCGGCTGACCGTCGTCGAGGGGGGCAGTCAGCAGACGGTCTCCAAGAGGAGGAAAGGAAGGTGCTGTGCACGCTCTGGTGGAAGCTACTCTGGAACAGAGAGCGTCCCACGGAGTTGCCCCGATGAAGCCCAGTGTCGGCCAGACCCGCCGTTTGTGGACCGTTCCTGTGTGTCCTGAACGATTGTGCTGCACAGAGGAGCTCAGGGTGTCCCACGGTCTCTAAAGACGCCGTCTTCAAGCTCCAGCTTCGGCGCCACTGAAGGGACGGTGACCCCGGAGCTGGACGCCAGAGCCCAGGTTTCTTCTGCTAAAAGCCGGGCCCAACACGTAACCCCATGCACCGTCTCCGCACTGCGGCCCTGAGGGCAGCACCGGCCACAGAAGCGGCTGGACTGGGGGAGGTGGTGATTGCGGACTGGCCGGACCGTGCCAGGTGCGCACTAAGGCCCGAGAAGTGTGAGCGGTGGTGGCGGGGGCGGCATCCAACAGTGTGGCGGGCCCCGCGTGGCGACCTGACTGGCTTCCCGTCGCGCGGGGACGGCATTCTCGTCGGGCACGAAGGAGGCTCCTGACCCTTCACCTGGGGCCCTGGTCCTTCCAGGCTCTCTCTCTCTGCAGGTGGGATTGATGCGAACCCGGCGTGGGAGGGGAGGGTACGGAGTCGGGGGCCCTAGGACGCATGCGGCGCCACACCCCAGAAGGGAAGGCCGGCGCGGGGAGGAGCGGTCATATTCTTACTCGTGTCTGAGTCACGTGGTGGGGGAAGAAAGTGTCCGCAAGTTTCGCACGCGCTGGTCAGAAGCAAGCTGGAAGGTTGACCAGGGTCTCTCGGAGGAGGTCCTCCCGTGGTGGCCAGGGCAGCTTCCTGGGAACCAGACCCAGATGGCTCTACAGTCGAGGGAGTGCACTTGGCAGACTGCCAGACTGCCGCTTTCGGCCGGTTTACGGTTACTACAATCTCATTACTATGCTTGAAAGACGACAGGTGATAGAATCCGGGGGAGCACTCTGGCCCCACTGGCCGTACCTTCTCCCAGATGCCAGTTTCTCGTAATCACCTGCCCTGATGAGGCTGTTTCCAACCACGTCCCCTGCGGAAACAATCATCCGGTCAGCCCAAGCTTCTCACCGCAGTCAGCGGGTTTAATGGGTCAAGCATTCCTTTAACCCTTCGGCCCGTCCCCGATCACACGTACTACTTTCCACCATGGTCAAGCAGGCATGACAGCAAGCTCCCTGGCTCCCTCCCTCAGGGCCCAGTCTTTTTAGGATGATTCTGTGTGTTTCTCACCAAACCCAGAGGCTGGCCTCACGAGGAGTTCTGCTTTGCGAGCTCTCGGAATCTGGAACCAAACATTTGTGGGTATGTCACATTCTGTGCAAAGACAATAGAGTTAAGTCCGACAAAGGCTGGATGAATTATTAATTGCATTTTATGGAAAAGCACAGCTATTAGGAATGTGACTTCTCCAGCAGGAAGGTTTCCTGAGACGTGTGGTTTTCCTGATTTGGCTTACAGCTCTGTTGTACTCGATCTTGCCAACCGTCTGACTCCATAAGCCGATGCTGTCAGATGCCACAGACAGAACGTCAAGGGCTTGCAGCGAATGGCCATAACTTTCTTCCTAGTCTGGGGTTTGGGCAAATCCCCCACAAACACAGAGTGAACTCGACACCCACAAACACCTAAGTGCCGACTTTCCGCTTCTGTACATTTTTGGAGGAGTTCCTGTGTGCGTCTCTTTGTATTATGAGCTTAAGGACCTACTGGGAAGTGTGTGGCTTAACGAAGTCCATCAGCAACACCACGGGCTTCCTGGGCAAACGTGGCTTTCCTTTTCGCCGTGTCTGGAGTTAGAACCATGTCCAAAGAGGATGCTTCCGTTGCAGGAAACCTGGCATCCGAAAGACCTACAGCCGGGCTCTGGGCCGAGCTCACGGGCACTGTGAATGACCTGGGCCGAGCTCACGGGCACTGTGAATGACCTGGGCCGAGCTCACGGGCACTGCGAATGACCTTGGCCTTCATCCCGGTCGCTTTCACTTTACCCCAAAGCTGAAAGGAGGTTGCACAAAGGGTACGAGTGAGGGAGCGATGCTGGCAGGCAGACACTGTACTGTGTCTTCCGACTCTTGAGCACGATCAGGGGTCTTAGCCGCCAAGGGGCAGTGAGATGTCCTTTGACTCTGGGGAGTCCAAAACCAGAGGTCCACAGCCTTTCAGACACCCATCCGGGATGCCCGGTGCTGCCCAGTGAGCTCAGATCTCTGTTTGCCGCCAGATTTGGGAGGAGGCTCCCAAATCCTTACTTCACACAGGGCGGGTGCCCCCCGCTTCCCGCACCCACACCAAAGGTCTGGGAGCTCTTCCCCTGTGCCCGTGCAGGGTATCCTGGGGGCAGCCTTGACCACGGCCCACCCAGGGGGCAGAGTGGTGGTGACGCAGGTGGTCCATCACGTCAGCGTGATGAACCGGTGATCTTGTTATCTCTAGCTCAGTTCCAAACAGCCACGCAAACCCCGGGCGCTGGCTCTCAGTAGTGCTGAGGGGGTCGGCACTAAGTCATTCTGCTGCGAACAGTCTCACTGGTGTCGGGGGCTGACCCGTGCTCCCCCCGCCCAGGTCCACACGGTGAAGCCCAAACTCCTGAAGTAATGCGGGTGTTTGGGCGGTAATCAGGGTTGGACGAGGTCATGAGGATGAGGCCCTCGTGACGGAATCAGTGTCCTTAGAAGAAGAGACCAGAGCGCTTGCACTTTGTCCGTCTCTCTCTTCTTCTCCTCCTCCGCCACGTGAGCGCTTGCTGTCGACCCGTGAGGAAGTGGGCTCGCACCAGGGCCCGAGTGGACCGGAGCCCTGGTCCTGCCCCGCCCGGCCTCTGGAGCTGTAATAAACACATTCCTGCTGCTAAAGCACCCAGTAGATGGTTTTGTTACGGCAACTCCTAGCTGGTCCAAGGGCAGTGGAATTGACGTTTCTATACACGAGACACAGCCGTGTTCGCACATTGACATAGAAAGACAAAAAATATGTATTCTGTTTTGGAACAATTTAGCCATTTTTTTATATAAACCCGTTTCCACAAGAGATGACAAAAAGTCCTACAAGTTGTTATTGTAGCATATTTTCTGCAGTGGAATATTAACATGAAGTATGAGAAGTGGGAGATTTTATGCCAAAATGAGGTTATTAATAAGAACAATGCTTCACAGCTGCATGGAGCTTTTCATCCAGGAAGAGGTTTACAAAACCAAACCTGCAGGAAACACATATTCATGACTACCCCTGCTCTTGAAAGATGAACAAGAAATCAGCCACAGAGATATTATACAGAAGAAGCAGCTTCTGCAAGGTCACACGTCAAGGTCACGGAGGAGCTGCGGATGAGACTCCAGCGTCTGCCTCCCGCCGCCGACAGCCTTGTCCACCCACCTCCTGCGAGCCGGCTCGATGGCACTTAGGGAACAAAGGTGAAGTCCTTCAGCTCCAGCTCCGCTGTCAGTGCTGCTGGTTCTGAAACTCCTCAGAACCATTCCTGCGAGGTCTCCTCTCCTCTGGGCGATGTGGGTCCATCCACACTCCCGCTCAGCTAGAGAAGGCAGGAGTAGGGACGGAGAGCTCCGTGCCAAGACCCAGGGCGTGGATTCGCCTTGACGATGCCCCCAGTGGGTGGCCTTGGCAACCCCGTTTCCCAAGTGCAGCAGCCGGTCCCGGCAGGTGGAAGGATCTTCCCGGCATTTCAGGCCCAGGATTCCCTCTTTGATCAGGGTGATGAGCAAACAATCAATTGTAAAGCGAATGAAGTAGATTCAGCCATGATGCTCGAGTGGTAGGTCCAGCTATGTTGCCAGCAGTGAAAAATTTGAACTTCTTGGGTTCAGTCACATCTCCCAAAAAAGACGGGTAGAAGTCCTAAACCACAGCAGCTCAGAATGCAACCTGATTTGGAAAGAGGGTCACAGCTGACATAATTAGTCAAGATGAGGTCCTCCTGGGGTAGGGTGGGCCCTCATCCAACATGGCGGGGGTCTTTGTTAGAAAAGGAGACGCACAGGGATGGATGGAATCACGGCATCCAGAGGCCAGGGAAGCCCAGGGACTGGCGGCACAGAAGAGGCGGGAAGGGTCCTCCCCGGGGCTTCCGGATGGGGAACACAGCCCTGCTGACAGGCCGGTCCTACGCACCGGCCTCTAGGACCCTAAAAGGATAAACCCCTGTGTTTTCACCCATCCAGTCTGGTGCTTTGTTCTAGTAGCCGTGGGGAACTAACACACTGGGGTTCAGTGATTTGGGTTATAAAGTTCTGGGATTAATTTTAGTATTGCTTCGTACGCACGAGACCTGATGTTCGAAAGAACACCGTGTGCCTCGCGGGGCACGTGGGATATGTAAGTCGTCCAGAGCAGAGTGAAAGCCAGAAGGCGCTCTTTCCACCCGATCTCAGACCTTCAGCGTGCGCGGCTGGTGGGAGAGCGGAGAGTGGACGGCTGCTCTCGGGGCCTGCTGGGGCACAAGCAGACCCGCGGGGGCCCCCTTGAGGGAGGTTTGCCCACTCTGGAGCCGGTCGGTCTAAGCTGACAGGGTGATTCCGGCAGAATCTGTGCCCTGAGGGCTGGCCTCCTTCACCTCATGCTCCCTGAGTCTTCTGGACGCACAGCGTTAGAGCCGGACAGAACCGGGGTCCTGGCGGGATGAGAACATGGCGCCTGACGCCCTCAGCCACCTGGGGTCTCCTTACACCTGCCCCCCTCCTCCAACTTATTGGAACATGATTTTAGGTATCTTCTTGGTTATTTTCTGATTATAAAGCCACACAAACTTACCAAAAAACTCAAGCCTTTCACAATTACAGAACGCTAACGTGGACGGCCCCTCATGCCTTCTCCCAGAGTCAGCTGTAATTGAGAGCTGAGTGGAATGCTCAGGTGACCACTGGCATGTTTGCAGTCGTACGTACAAGCAAGAGGGGAACACGGGACCCAAGGCTGCAGGATTTGGGGGGACGGGACTGTTAGAGGCCCTCACATTCCTGTCTCTTGCCTACAACGTTTAGACTCCTGAAGGATGGGATCCTGGGGCTGTTTACGGCAGGCTGAGCGTTTACCCTGA
This sequence comes from Eira barbara, assembly GCA_020311275.1. Classification (NCBI taxonomy): domain Eukaryota; kingdom Metazoa; phylum Chordata; class Mammalia; order Carnivora; family Mustelidae; genus Eira; species Eira barbara. The sequence goes on along the minus strand of JAHRIG010000037.1, from coordinate 1,376,619 downwards.
GTCACTGCGCCTCTCGTGTGCTGGGTGAGACCCATGAAGAAAAAAATACAAACCCTTTCCTCCTAGCCTCACCGGCTCTATGGACAGTGTCCTCACCCCCACTCGTCCGTGCCCCATCCTGGCTTCTTGGCACATGGCCCATTAGAAGTCACCCGTTCCAAAAACTCCTTCCAAAGCCAGTCGTCGGGAGGGACCCCATGCCTGGAAGCCACTCACTCTCCCTCCACGACTGCTCCTTCCAGTCTTTTCCTGTGGAGACTGTGCACATTTGGGGATGAACCAGTGATGCATATGTTGAGTCCACAAACATTTATGGAGGACTCAGTACGGGCAGAGTCATGCTAGGAGCACGGACAAAGGCAGACAGAGCTCCTCCTTCTTGAATCCCGGGAGGTCAGGCAGAGAAGAGGGAAGCGTGGAGCAGAAGCGTGGACTGAGACGAAGGGTCGACGTGGGACCGGCACGAACGGAATGCCTGTGTCCCCACCCAAATTCATATGTTGAAGCCCGAACCCCAACGTGATGGGAGTGGGAGTAGGGCTGGCGATTAGCCTGAGACACGTTCAAGAGCATGAGGTCCCCATAATGGGAGTGGTGCCCTTATGAGAAGAAGAGACCAGAGAACCGCCCCCCGCCTGCCTTTACAGCAAGAAAGGCCCCACGAGGACACAGCAAGGAAGGAGTGTCTACGCACTGGGAAGAACTAAACATGCCAGCTCATGGGACTTGGCAGTATTTGGAGATGAGGGAATCTCCCACGCACCTTTCAAATCACACGTGCGCCATCAAGGGTCATTGTCATGAAGGGGATCTGGGACCTCCGATGGATTCTGATCTTTAGCTTTTGTTGAGAAATGAGTGAGGGAGAAGGGAGGGTGATGAACGCACTTTTGACTGTTCGCCAGGGAACAGAAGCCAGCATCTTACACGCTTTCGCTCTGGGTCTTATGCCGCTCATTCTAAGCCACCAAACGCAAAAGATCCGTCAGACACCTCAACAGGAGCCGGAGCCCTTGAGAGACACCACCGATCCGTCTCTGTGATGCCGGGATACAGCCACAGCCTGTTTCCAAATATGTCTTGAGACCAATGGCTGCTACTATCATGGAAAATACAAGAAGGCAGTTGACTGGGGTGTCTCCGCTCTAAACATGGACTCTCCTGTCCAGACATACACGGAGTTCCCTGGCTGCTTCGCTCTCATGCAGACGTCGTCTTTTTCAAATGATTTCAATGCACTGGCTACATGACTTAGGACTTACAAAAGCCCAGGAATCTACTTTTTAGAAATTTCAATGGTGTCGTTAGAAAACTCTCCTCCTTTGATAGAGAAAGCACCCAGACACAGACTCGCAGCCCCTGGGGATCCCCGGCTCTGGGAAAGACCATGAAAAGGACCCTAGAACCTCAGAGTAAGGTTCCTTGTGTTATTCTCTGCACAAATATTACAACTACGTTAATTAAAGAAAGGTCAGCAATTACCTTTGTTAGATAAGTGGATGCTTTTGTAAGAAAATTTAGTCCACAGAAATTGGAACACTCAATGTCTGATGGCACGCTAGGGTTGCAAGAGAGCAAACCCATCCTCAGCCTGCCTCGATCAAAAAAAAAAAAAAAATTAGTTGGCTCACCTGAAAAGTACATCTCAGGGGTAGAACCGGTTTCAGGCATGAGCATTTTAAGAGTCAAACCATATAATCAAGAGTTGAATTCTCCCTCTGACTTCGCCAAGGTTGGCTTCAGTCTCGATCTTCGTACACCAGCAAGGTGGAGTCACTGGTTCCATCTGCAACATCCTCGTGGGTTTCAGCTCTAATGGCAAACGAGTTCTCTCTTCCGAGGGCCACGTGCCACAGTCCCCGCATCTCTGCCTGTGGCTGAGCAAGTGGCCTGTCGGAATGAGCCACTAGGGGTGGCCTTGCTCTCACCACTAGGGCCTGGGTCTGGAGGTGGGAATGGGACTCTGCCCAGGGACCACGTGGACTGAGAACAGGTGATTTCAGAGCTTTCCCTGACAAAGGTATAGTTACCGGAGGAGGGCTACGAGGCTGCGGAACAAAAAGAGAGCTCCACTACACTTTCCAAACAGATAAATTATGGGGTTACTATTCACACTACTGAGGAGCCTTCACTTAACAAAAGGGTACTTTACAGAAGGATTCACTGAAGGTTTCCTTTGAGCCGTTGTCTCCAAAGGCAGCTAATCCCTTGTTTAGTGATCATTAATGCTTCAGTAGAAAAGCTGAGGGAAGAAAACCTTACAGCTAGAATGTAAGAGCCACTGTCAATTGAGAATCAATCAAGAAAGAAATAAAACAAATTTGAAATGGTAGGTTAGTCAACTGGAAAATGGGATTTAATTTACATAAAACTCACAAACACATCTACGCAGGAAGCAAGGTCATGTCTATTGAGGAAAGATTGCACATATTTAGGAATACAGTTAGTGATGATCTTAATTCTCTTAAGGAAGCAAAATTATTCTGGAAGGTCTAGACTCCCATTCGTAAGGTAGGCGGCTAGACAGTTTCCCACACAGCACCAGTCCTTAACCTTGAGCAGATCAGCTGAGTAACTGACCGCTTATAGAGTGGGCTACCTCATTGTCTGGGTCACCTATTAATGTTAAGACTGTCGGGGCAACTGAGAAGCCCAAGATAGTTGTTGGGATTGGTTCTTGTATCGCCCGTTATGATCTGAATGAAGAACCCAAGTGAGATCTGCATTTCTGAGAGTTCTAATTACTTGTAGGCCATTGAATGCATATTGAAAACAAATGCATTGAAATCTCTCATTAACTCTCTCACTAACATATATGTCACATAGGTCAATGTTCATTTGACTTGTATCATGTTACTTTATTATTTTATTTATTTTTACTGTTTTTGTTTATATTCAATTACTACATTCTTTGGCAATTCAGATTAATGGCTCATTTTCATCAAATGTGACTTTTATTATTACATAATGACTGTTTTTATCTGGTTCAGAGCCATTAGTCCTAAATTCTTCATTGTGTGTTATTAACATTGCCACTTCTTTCTTTCTGTTTGCATGTGTTTATATTGTTTGCATGTTCCTTACTGTCGACTTTTCCTTACCACTTTGCTAGAAGGATTTTTTGGAAACAACATATAGCTGGGTTAAAAAAAATAATAATAAAATAACCATAGTCTAACAACCTCTGATTTTAAGAGAGCAATTTATCTCATTCACATTTAGTGTAAAGCAGGTATTTTATTCTCTTACCTTATGCAATGATCATTATTAGTTTTAGTTAAACTTTACTCTGCTTTCTTTTCCTTTTCTTCATTTTGGATGGTTTGATTAGTTGACAGTCATTCTGATTTTTCCTTCTGTTAATTTGGCGTTTCTGCACTTTCCATGCAGCTAGTGACTATGCATCGTTCCTCATTTTCATGATTCATACACACTTTCAACTGCCGGATGACAACCAGAAACCGAAGTACTTGATTCCCTCACTTCCCCCTTAACACAAAGCAGATGGAATACGATAGTTATACTCTAACCTGTTCCCTCCTGTGACTCTTCATTTTTGCTAAGACACCTTAGCATTCTAGCACAAGAATGTTATTTGTTTTCCTTGGACCATGCCTTTTCTCTCAATGCAATAGTGCACTCTTTGTTGCAAGTGTTCAGTCTTTATGATTATTTATTATTGGAGCTGACCCCAAGGGGTACAGAGTTCATCGCTACCCAGGATTCATTTTATTGACCATCTCCTTTCCTGAAGTTGGCAACCAGTGGAAGGTTGACACTCAAGTCTGCTTTAAAATGCATTAGCATAGATCTTTCCAAAGTACTCATTTAGGCCTACTAACTTTGCATTATCCCACTATCAGCATCATAACTTGGAGAACTAAGGAACTAGATATTACCCCCCTTTTACCAGTGAGAAAATTGATACACAATTATGTCTTAATGCTAGATGCCCCACCCCACTTTTCTAATGCTCTGCCTTTCTGAGATGCCAAAAGGAGTTTCTTGTTTGCCAAAAGTGGTCTCTGGGAGTGTTCATATATCAAGGATAAAGGCCAGGAAGTCAACAAAAGCTTTTTAAGTAGAAGAGGCCACTGCCCCAACAGGATAATTGAAATGCAGCAATTGATATTAGTGAGACTTATATAAAAGAGACAGAATAGAATATTAGCTTTCTTCAAAGTCACTTATCTCTTTGTATCACAGTTTTTATTGTCTCTTTAGAGCAGAGATGTTTTATCCGGACTTGGTGTATCTTTACATCGGTACTTGCCGGAGAGTGGATACGGCAGGGAAGCATGGGGCCGGCCAAGTGGGGGATGGGGGGTGGGGTCTGATGGTGAAGAGGTCTGCTGGGGCTCGTTTCCCTTGGGCCTTCATTTGGTCCCAGATTTTAGCCATGTGCTGTGATTTCATCCATCGGCCTGCCGTTTTGCTCAGTAGAGGTTTCTGGACAGGGCTGGGATTTGCAGGTCCAGAATGCATGCTCCCACTCTCGACCCTGAGAAGCTCACAGCCTGGTAGGGAAGACAGACAAGAAAACTGGAAATCACAAAACGGTGCAGCGTGTGAGGTTTCCAGCGGGAGCTGCTGTTCTCAGTGTCTGTCACCCGAGACAGGCTCACCTCCTTCAGCTCTCCCAGAGCTGACGAGAGGCCCCTTGCCCTGACATCCGCATTGGGCAGGGCCTGAGCTCAACTCTCCAGCCTCAGCCGCCCATGCCTGGATGCCTCAGGATCTTTGTTCTGGCCTGTTTTGCATACCAGCCTTCTAGAAACGAACAGAGTATGCAAATTCAGGTCAAAGAGTAATGGAGAAGTATGTTAGGCTTAATCCTCACCGTCATTGTGCAGGGAGGTGAGGAAAGGGGAGCACCGGGCTGGTCACGTGTCCCTGCGCCCCCACATCGTGGTCTCCGGGGAAAGCGGCACATCTCGGAGAAGTGTCGCCTAAAAGGACCCGTGAGCTCTGACACGCCCCGACTCCTTCGATCACTCACAGCCAGCCCTGCGACTGGGGGTTTGGTCCCGACACACACAGCAAACAGCCAAAACGCTAACAACCGGCTTGTTCTCCGCCTGATGCTGCGGCTGTTCTGTCCTGTTCAAGGGTACCAGGTCGAGATCTCGGAAAACACCCCGAACAATGACCTACACATGCGTCCCGACACCCCGTGTCCGCTGACTTGCTGGGCGGTCTTGCTGACCCCTCCACGGTCAGCCCTGCAGCCCCATGGGCAAGTGCTCACTGAACACGGGTGGCTCGGGTGCATCTACGCACGGCGGCGTGTCTGGGTGACTTGCTCGTCCTTTCCGAGAGCAGAACCCGACACAACATCCTCCTCAGACCCGTCACGAGAATAAACGCCAGAGCTCTCATTTATTTAGCCTTTTTTTTTTTAAAGATTTTATTTATTTGACAGAGAGAGATCACAAGTAGGCAGAAAGACAGAGAGAGAGAAGGAAGCAGGCTCCCTGCCGAGCAGAGAGCCCGATGAGGGGCTCGATCCCAGGACCCTGGGATCATGACCCGAGAAGGCAGAGGCTTAATCCACTGAGCCACCCAGGCGCCCCTTATTCAGCCTTTTTAAAAGACAAACCCACCGGGTTTCTCCTCGGCTCCGAGTCCCCAGGCAGCCGGCGGCAGGTTCTAGGATGGCTCCCTACTCATTTCTGTTTTTTAAAAAATTCATTTCTTGGGTCCCAGAGATCCAGGTAAGCAGAGCAGACCTTTCACAGCTCAGTAAAGGCAGGTTCCTAAGAAACGAGACAGCTGACACTTTCGGTCTCTCTGAAAAATCAAAGTGGTTTCTACCCATCATAACTTCATTTGTCTCTGCACGAAACAGTCTCATTATTTTTGAAACACCCAATTTGAAGGTGATTTGGCTTCATGAGATATGCAAGCATCATCCCCTTGTGACTTCAAGGCTGGAAATTCGATAGTTCACCTCAGGGCTGCCCCACCTGCGCCAGGCGCCTCCTTCCTGCCAAGCTGCTAGAATATTAATTCTGGCTACGGAAATGGTGAGAGGTCGGTGACTTTTCACCTTTAAAAACGGGGTTTCCATGGTAACAAACCACGATGGGTGATTCGCAGTTAAAAACAAAGCAAAAGCAAAACAAGCCTGAAGTCCAGGCCATGCTGGGCCTTGGGCCACGACGGTTCAGTCCGCCACCCGACGGCCTTCTGCAGAGCGCGCGGTGCCCACGCGGCCCAGTGGGAGCCCGCGAGCTGGTGGACCTGCGTGCCTGCCCCTTTCCTCGCTGAAAACACTCGAAATTAAAATTTTAGCCCAATGCCTTCATCTTTTCTCTCTATGGTAGGCAGCTTCCAAATCAAGTGGGAAGGGAAGAGCCGCCGGTGGACGGCGGACGGGGAAGCAGCCGTGGCCTGCAGCCCGTGGACGCGGAGAACAGCCCAGTTTGGCAGAGAAACACGTCGTTGAATCCGAGACTCCCGTCCTTTGGGGGGTTGCTTTGTTTGTGCTGTTTAATGACACGGGTAGGGCCAAGCGAAGTACACAATTTATAGATTCCTGCTTCTCGCCGAGGAGGGAGAAAGTGATCTATTTGCAGGAGTTATGTATTTTTTTCTGGCACTTTACAGAGACACCCCAACCCCCTCGGTTGCTGACTGTAAAATAAGAAAACTATTACCCAGCTGGGATAACAATAGGCTCCCACAGTGCCTCTCTGCTCAGCCCGCAGCTGCAGGGAAAGTGGAAACTCGGCAGCAGGGTAACATTCTTTCCTCGCTGCCTGTTTCTATGGGCAGGGAGCCCTCCCGCTGATCCCGTGTATTTTCTATGCAAAACTGCAGAAGAAGTGACATTTTAAAAGTTTTGACCTTTGTTTTTTTTTTTTGCATGAACCGAGGCATACATTTTTTAAACCTTCTGACAGGGTGTCTGTTAAAAACAGCAATAGCCGTTTACTGTAATAATAAAATGTTTCCAAATTTGAAAATTCTATATTGAGTATAATGCACAGATAACCTTTGTCTGGAAAATGATAGTGATGTGGGGCTGGAACCACTTCTTTATTGTTCCAGGAAAACAGATTATGACAGATTTCAGGCATATTTAGGAAACAATTTCACTGGACGCAATGTTTTCATTTGCTAATTTAAGACTTTCATGATTTTTTTTCCCCCAAAAAGGATTTGTAAGAGTTTTGCATTTATACTCCGAGGTGTTTCCACTTAATATGAATAGTCACGGTATTTGTTCAGGAAACTGTTCTTTGCATAACAAAAATATTATAAAAAATTCAGTTTTGTAGCTCAATACTTTCAGCATCCCTCCCCCCCCATTGAGAAAAGTTTAATTCTTATTTGAATTTAAAACTTCTCTATTGAGGGAGGAAGAAAAAAAAAGAGGAACACAAAATATCTGAGCGACCAAACGTCAAAGAGAACTTTCTTTAAAAGACCTTCCAATTAGTAAAGGACATGAACGGGGAAGAAAAGCTCAACTACAAAGATATAAAGAAAGAAAATTAGGGCAAATGAGATGTTGAATTATTTGCAACAAAAGGTGGGCGAGCGGGGGGGTGGGCGAGGGAACCCCACACTCTCCAGTCAAAGGTTTAAGTTGCTTTCGGGTCTCCTTGCGGCTCCCCCCCCCCCCCCGCCGGCCGGACGCTCTTCCCTAATCTGGCCTTTAGCCGTAGCCCATTTGAACTTTCATGTGTACGGCTAGAAGATTTTCAGCGATAAATGGGAGTATGTCTTTTCTTTTTTTTTTTTTTTTTTTTTTTTTTTTTTTTTTTTTTAAAGATTTTTTTTTTTATTTATTTGACAGACAGAGATCACAAGCAGGCAGAGAGGCAGGCAGAGAGAGAGAGAGGAGGAAGCAGGCTCCCTGCTGAGCAGAGAGCCCGATGTGGGGCTCGATCCCAGGACCCTGGGATCATGACCGGAGCTGAAGGCAGAGGCTTTAACCCGCTGAGCCACCCAGGCGCCCCGGGAGTATGTCTTTTCTAAGATGTTTGAAGATAAGAGCTGTCCCCTCCCGGGCTCTCTGTGCCACAACTCCAGGAAACGGGGCTGTGCCCTGAGCAGGGTGGAAACCGCTGAGTGAGGGGTCCCTGTCCCCCTCTCCCTCCTTCTCGGGGCTGACCCCTTCACTTTCGTCTCTGTCCCTTGAAGATCATCGCCACCAGACAGTGGGTCCCTGACTAACTAGGGCATCACTGTGAATTGCTAATTTGATTTCTACCATGAACTTTTAGACAAGAGTGCTGTCTCCAAATCACAAAGTTGTTAAAATCCTGCAGATCACTAGAGTGGGATTTAATTCAGAAAATTCAGATTGTTTCAATAGCACCAAACTACCTGTCAACTCAGACTCACTCAAGGAAAAGACATCCGTCGAGCTGGGGTACTATGAGCTTATTAAAATTTTGCATCATATATGAGAAAAAAATCTTTTCATGCTGGCATAAAGAGAAGTACTTTAGAATTACACTGACATTTTCTTAACCCGTTGGTACTACTTAGAGTTTCAGAGCTAGGAATACCAAACTCACCTGATTCCAACCTGAAGGGACTGGCGCTCAGAGAGGTTAAGTGTCTTACCCAAGGTCACAGAGCTCGCAGCAGAGGCATAGCTAGGAGCCGGCTCCTTTGCCCTGGCTCAGGCCGGGCCTGCCCTTCCCCTTCTTTCCCTCCCCCTCCCCCACACTCCCCTTTATTTTGCTCAAACTTTAGCACCACTGCTTTAAGGCTGAGCCCCCAAAGACCCCCCCCTTACACCCACCGTCTGAGCTCTCGCCAGCTTGGCCTCATTGGTCTCGGTGGCACTGGATGGGGTTTGTCTTCTTTCTAAGAGCACCTGCGGATGATACCTGTTAGAACAGACCCCCCGAAAGGCAGAGCAGAGGGACAAAGGTCACCATAAAAGGCTCGGGGCCTTCTGACGACCTGGTCCGGGCAAGGATGGGTCATGTGGCCGGACCCCAGGAGCCCACCCTGAACGCTCTCTCCTCACAGCTTCCGACTGCCGCCCTGTTAAGCCAAATTTGAAATGTATGATTTTGTGAATTGCAGAGTCTGTCCTGTCGATCCAAGGATGAAAAAGGACACCGGCAAGGATGGTGAGCCCAGTTAGTCCCTCCGTCTCGTGTACAAGGGACGCCTGCTTCCACCAAATTCAGTGGCGCGGGTCACCTGCCGGGCGGGGCCGGGGTCCTACCGCTTCGGGCAGCGGAGCTCTGAGCTCGCCCACGCCGCGGAGGCAGCAGCTGGGATGGCCTGGGTTACTCACTGTGGACAGTGGCGAGCAGCCTGCAGTTCTGGTCCAGACGGAAAGGACGGAACCAAGCGTGGAAGCGTGGACAGTGCGGGTGGAGTGACCTCTCAGACCGAACCAGGACGCAAACCCACCCCAGTCAGCGCGCTGCTGGGACGATTTCTTTGCACGCTAGCGGGGGTGGACCAGTTAGCCGAGTAACGGAATGCGTCTGACGAACATCTAGGGGGTCGTGGGGATCCCACCTGGAGAGTCTCGGGGTGGGGGGGCGGCCTTTACACCCGGAAGGATGACGCAGGTGTAACAGAGCTCGCCTTGAACCGGGAAGGAAGTGCTGCCATTTGGAGACCTAAGAATATGCAAAAAGTGTGTGGTTTTGACGCACTGAGAAAAGTGAGATGCCAAATATTTTATTAAGGAATTATTTCAAAAAGTGTATGTGACTGGTGAATGATTATGAATCTTGAACACACACTGGGAGAAATAAGTTCGATCTTGGGGTGATTCGATCATCTTTTTTTTTTTAAGACTTTATTTATGTATTTGAGAGAGAGAGAGAGAACGTGAGGGGGGAGGGGCAGCAGTGAAGGGAAAAGCTGACTCCACACTGAGCAGAGATTTCCTGATAGACAGACAGACCGACAGACCGATGTGGGGCTCGATCCTAGGACCCTGAGACCATGACCTGAGCCGAAGGCAGACACTTAACCCACTGAACCACCCAGGTGCCCCGTTTATCTTGTAAAGCAACATTGTCTTTACTGAACTCTTTCTTTTCTGAATTTGCTCTGGGCTAGCTTTTCAGAGCCCACAGGTAAGTATAGAACTGGCCACGGTCAGACTGGGCATCATTTCCACCAAAGTAAAACAAGAGCCTCATTTGGCCTGTGGGAGAGTTTAGGAAGCAGGACGGGGTCAGGTCCTGCACCGAGGGCCCCCCGGCTCCCGTCTCACCGGAGCAGCCCCGGGAGCGCTGTTGGTCGCTGCTGGAGGCGTTTGCCTCCACGACAGAAATCTGCCTCCCAGACTTCTGACACAAGCCAGGGATTCCGACAGCACAACAAGCCAAGTAAACCCAGGGCACATAGGGAGCGCCATGCACCCTTTCTCAAGGCTCGAAAAGTCTCCACCAGATTTTAGCAAAATTTATGACGGTTAAAAAAGAAATCCCAACGACCGGAGATATACTCTGTATTAAAATCCTGATTTTTCTTCTCTGTATGTGTTTCTACTAAGCCCCCGTTTATTACTTGTAAAATGGGCGTAATCCTAGTGTTTTCATGCCAGAGAGGGACCATCTCACAGGCGGCCTGAGTAGCCCTTAGCGCAGGATGCCGAACGAGGGTGTTCATGATGGAAAACGTCCCCACGCGAAAACACAACAGAGAAGAGCTGCTGGAGACAAGCCCCAGAGCCCCGGGGAGACCTGCGGATGCTGCAGGAGCTCTCGCAGCGGACGGGCTTCTCCAAGAGCCCGCATCTGCCGGTGGCCGCGTTCTCCGCCCAAGAGCTGTATTTCCAGAGCAGGCTCAAGCACAACCAGTTTCTGAGCCTCTCCTAGGGCAAGCCCAGCCCGGCAGATTTCGGGGCCAAGGTGCTGGTGTTTCACGCTGGAGCAAGCCGTGTGCCTCACTGCTCGTCCTGTCATTTCCCTGCTCTGCCCCCAGCGACCCGAGTAGCCCATTTGCATCGTCCCCCGCCAGCTGCAGGACTGGAAGGGCCCTGTGCACACGTGCACACGCAGGGAAGGTAGTTACCGTAATTCCTCGTGTGTGCGCCGCCTGGGGAACAGGAGTGCCAGCCGCACTCGGCAAGCTCGAGGAGGCCGTTGCTCGATAGGGCATGAAAAGTTGCCAGTGTGTAAGTTGTCCTCTAATTGGGTTTCCTGTCTCTGGCTCACTTGGCAGAAGAGCGTCCCGGAGGATTATGGACACAGACGCACCCGTGGTTACGGAGTCTGGTGGGTTGAGATGAGCGAGGAGAGCCCTGCCCGCTCTCTGGTGCGTCTCTCGCCCGGGGCCGCGTCCCTTCTTCCTGTCTTCTCCAAAGTTGGGCTGTTGGGTGAAGACAAGCTTGGTTTCTACTCGCGCACCTGCTTCAGCGGGGGGGCCCTCCTCGGGGCGGTGAGGAGGTAGCCAGGGGTCTTCCCACCAGCGCAGTGAGGTCGTGCGGAGCCTGAGGCCGGGGGAGTCACCCCACAGGCCCCATCCGCATGCAGGGACGAGTCTGGCCAGAGAGCCAGAGCCGCTGTGGGCCTCGGCCGCCCTGGGGTCCTGGCCTTATGTCATCCAGACCAGCATAACACGGCCTCTAACAAGTGCGTGTGCAACCGTACTCATCAGAACCACACACGAAGTGAGACGTTCAAAAAACCCGGGGCGCCCGGCTGGCTCTGCCAGAAGAGCCTCGGACTCTTGACCTCGCCGCGTGCGTTTGAGTCCTGCGTTGGGTGTGGAGATCCTGAGAAATAAAGAAGACTTGAAAAGGTCGCTCTTGCTGTTAAAAAAAAAAAAATCCATCTAAAGGACAACTGTCCTCTTTGGAACCCTTCCGATGTAGAAAACACAGAAGTGCGTCCTGCTCCATAACCAACACGTGGGAAGTTCATTCAAAGTTCATCAGGAAAACAAGCTCTTCTCGTTGCCATGTGAAGTGGCATATTCACATGCGTCTCATTCCCTGAAACGGGTCCTCGAAGAAGGTGCGTTGATGCAGGAACCTTAACTGAGTGTCTCCGAGCCTCGGCCGGGCCGTCTCTGGCCGTTCGCGCACGTCGTCCTTCCTCGCGCGGCCCGTGTAAGCCAGAGCACGGCAGCCGCTCGCCAGAGCCCAGCTGGAAACAGCCCTGCGCGCTCGCTGTCCGAGAGCTCGACCTCTCTCCGCAGCCCGCGGAAGGCCAAGGCTCCCTCCGCTCCTTTAAATGACCCCCTCCGCCCTCGCAAGTTGTCTCACCCTAATACTCAGCAGACGGGGCTCCCCGCTACGGCCACCACCGGCCACCGAGCCGCAGCCGAACTTCCCGTCCGATTCCTTGTTCCCCGTTTGTTCACACAGGTTCCCCGACAGCACTCGTGGTCGGACTGGAAGCTCCTTCTTCTTCCTTTTCCTGTCCCTCGGCACCTCCCTCTCGGGACCTCACGTCTGCAGGGAAGTTGGACCAGCAAAGTCGTTTACTGCTCGGATCCCAGATGCGGAAGGCAGGACCAGGAGGTGCCACCTCGACTCGCGTTTACCCGAGTTATTGGTTGACTCCATATAACTGGGCCTGGGATTCGGAAAGGCTGCCCGCGGCCCTAGGAAGTGCCCCACTCCGGGCGGCCACGGGTCCTCCATGAGCCCAGCGGCTGCGTGCCCGAGAAACGCCCACCTTGCCCATCCAACCGCTTCCAGACGACGAGGCAGGGGAGAAGGGAGTGAGGAGGCCAGCAGGGCAGCATTGGTCCCGCCATGAGAGCCGGCCGGGGCCTAGGCCGACCGGGAGAAGAGCTCAGAGCGGGGAGACCGAGGCAGAGGGCAGGGGTGCCCCGAGAAAGACAGAGCCTGTGCAGGGGCTTCCAGGCACGGCCTCGCCTCTGTGCACGCCCCCGGCGGGAACGCCCCAGCCCCAGCCGAGCCGTAGTGCGGGCAAATGTCCACGGATGACGACGGCTCCGGCGTGATGGGCCCGTCAGCCTCGGGAAGCCGTGGGGTGTTCCTCGTCTTTCTCCTCGTTCTCCTGTGTTTTCTGGTCATCTCTCCAGGCTCTCCGCCATTCCGTGCAGTGACTTTGTGCCCGAGAGCCTGGGAGGGTGGGGCACAAGGCAGGTGGGGGGCCGTCCCCTTGCAGCCCGGCAGGTACCACGCGGCACCTGTTCCTGCCACTGGTCTCGGTCACCACTTGAGCGCCAGGCCCCAGCGTGCAGCTCTTGTCATAATCGTCCTCTGCGTCTCACGCACGTCAGCGAGGGTGAAGGAGACCTGAAGGTAGTCCTGGGCTTCAGATGACTTTTAAGCATAAAGAAGAGGAATTGGGGAAACCTGGCTTACCTCGCTGTGTGGACAGCGGCCAGAGGCAATCCAGCTGCTTCTGCCCCTGAGTGGCTCGGCTCCCCCGGGCTGTGTGTCCCTGCTCGGGCGTCAGCCTCAGAAGGGGGACGCTGTGCATGCGAGGACAGGTGAGGGGCCAGGAAAGGGAAGGGGGACGCGGGAAGGGACAGACACACACGCACTTCTGGCTCCTTGGGGTCGCTCACCAAAATCGCTGCAGGGACCGTGTGCTCACAAGCCACGAGTCACACATCCAAGGGAGAGAACCACATTTTCCAGGGCCTCCCGCCCATGGGATGCGGGGTCTCCGCTGTGGGCAGAGAGTCGTTCGATGGACAGCTTTCCTTCTGGAAGGTTCCAAGCCAGAGAGGCAGACTCCAGGCCATCAGTGCTGACCTTGGCAGGGGAGAGCTACGGACGCTTTCTGCAAAAGCCGCATCTGAGTGGAGCCCGGGAGGCCAGGAACGTCCCAGCCAGAGCCGGCAGGAAGGCCATTGCTGCCTGCTTGAAGGAACGGTGTGAGCCCAACCACGTGGCCTGGGGGGGACATAAGCTGCTGGGAATAGAACATGGGGTGGGGGACCCCAGTGACAGGGTGAGACCAAAGGGCCCTCAGGACCTCCAGCTTTGTTCTGGAAGATGGTTCTCAGGCGGAGTGCATGGAGGGGGGGGCGGGCAGCAGGCTCCATGGAAAGGTGGGGGATGGGCCGGCTGGGGCCTCTGGGTGGCCCTTTGACGTTGGCGTAAGACAGTGATGGGGGCCAGGCAGAGGGATGAAGAGAGAATTCATTAAAGACCCAGGATCCATGCAGGTAGCTCAAAATTTTGTAGGAAAAAATTGGGTGAATGATCATTTTATTTTTATCCAAGTCCACTGCAAACATTTCCTGTTTCATTGTATTTCCTTAGCGGGAGGATGCTATTTGCATTATCCGTTCCTGGTAACAAAGTAGCACAGACACGCGGCTCAGACAGCAGAAGGGTCGGTCCCCCAGGCGGGGGGCTGGAAGCCGGAGGCCCAGCTGGGGCAGGAATGGCTCCCTCTGAGGCCAAGGTGGGATCTGTTCTGGGCTCCCCCAGCTTCGGGTGTTGCTGGCAACACATGGTATTTCCGGGGCTGTGGACACAGGCCCGGGCTCTGCCCTCATCTCTACCTGCTGCTCTCCTGGGGCCGGCGTGAGCCCAGACCCCCCTTCGTGAGAGGGCACCGGGCTTCTGGATTCGGGCCCGCCCTTTCCAGTACGACCTCATCTTAACTGTTACGCGTGCAGCAACCTCATTTCCAAATACAGTGACGTCTGAGGTTCTGGGGGTCAGGAATTCCCGGTACCTTTCTGGGGGACCCAACTCATAGCACTGGCTCTTGGGGGCTAACAATGTATATCATTGGAAAAGCAAGACCAAGTTTCCAGTCGCTGTCACCGGGGCCTCAGAGGCGATATCTTTTGCAAATCAGTACTCCAAATGTCCATCGGAGAAAGCCAAGTCTTTTGTCTGGGCCCACTGAAAGGCCCTGATGAAAAAGTGCTTATTTCCTCAGCCAGCCTGAGTCGGCCAACGTTTTAGACTTTACTGGACATCTGGGGTTAAAGTTGCAGGTTGGATGGCTTCCCGGATGGATGGACAATGGAGGGACCACACAGACAGGCTGCGCTCAGCCTCCCCACCCCGACTGCCAAGGAAGCGGCTCCCCCAGCAACGCTGCGCAGGGGCGAGGGGAGCGGGCACAAGGAGGCACGGAGCCCGAAAAGCGGGCCGCAAGTCTGTAATTTGGGCTAATAAAAAGCTCCAGATCCAACTGATGCGGTTACATAAGAACGCTCAGAGCCTGCTGCCGGGGGCCAGCTTTGCTGTATTTCAGGGCTTCTCCGTGGGGTTCGTTCAAGGTCGTCGGTGGCTGAGGTATTTTAGCCCGAGTAGCTGGTGGCGAACAGTGTGTCCTTGTGTGGACAGGCGAGGCTGACCATGGGGGCGGGTGCCGGGGGAAGACAGCCACCGAGAACTCCGGCATCGGTGACTCGCAGAGGACCTGCCAGCGGTCAGCGCGCGTCGCCCAGGCCAGCCGCGCCCCCGTCACGTTAGGATGGGACATCGAGGGAAGAGTGGCCACAGCAAACCCTCCGGGAAGTGCGCCGCCCCCTGAATTCGTGGGGAAGTGAGACGCAAAGCAAGTAATTAGCCCAGAAAAAATATCCAAGGAGCTACCGGGAAAATCGTTAAAACCCAGAAACACAAGCTGGGTAATTACACAGAATGCGTGCACCAGCTCGGAGCGCGAGGGGCTGAGGACGGAAGGTAACAGCTGGATCTCACCCTCCTCGCACGGGAGCGCAATCAGATGTTTCGGATGTTTCAAGGAATATATTTCCTTTAAGATGGAAATACGTCTCGCTCCTTGGGGGGGAGGATGTCTAATGCCGGTGGGGTTTTACGAGAGTACGGAAAGCTTCCCCGATGAAAGCCAGGCAGACCGAGCTGCAGATTCGGGACAGAATGGGAGCTCGTCCTCCCTGGTGTCTCTGGGATCCATGGGGACTCGGGGGTACAGAGGTGCATACGACGAGGCTGCCAAAGCCGGGGCAGCAGGCTGTGAGGAAGGACCGTCGCCTCCTGCCCTCTTCTGGTTGGGTTGGAGGGTTTCTCCCCCAAGCAACAGCACACCCCCGAGTCTTCAAGCCAAACACTGTTGTCGATACAGACGCTGCAAAGACAGGACTCACCCTGACCCCGGGGGTCGTCAAGCCCACAGGCACGGAGAACAGGCACCCAAATAACGTGTTAAAATGCTTCACACGGGGGTGTGGGGGCAGCTCAGCCGACAAAGCTGAAGATCGGACGTTTCGGCACAGGTCGTGACCTCCCTGGTCTGGGGACAGAACCCCAGACTTGGGGTCTGGGCTGGGGGCTCTGCTTCCCCTCTACCCCTCGCCCTGCTCACGCACACGCTCACAACTGAAGTAAGTGGAAAAGTCTTTAAATGAAGAACAAGCTGAAGACAGGAGGAGACGATGGTTCTGAGCGTGAAAATGACGAGAACCGAGGGGGAGGACCCGGGAAGCGGGGCGGCGGGCGCTCTGCTCTCCCGCGCCAGACGCCACTCTGCTGTTGGCTGCGAGGCTGTGAGGGCCTCGTCCTGCGCCTCCAGACAGGTCCCCGGGGCCTCTGTGAAGAGGACTCCGGCCGTGGTCCTCGGGGTGAGCAGGGCACCTGCAGGGGGTCGGGGGCACAGCTCCGCAGTCGTCGGGGAGGAGGGACGGGGCTGCCGCAAGGCCGGTAGCCGGCCGGAAGCTGAGCAGACAGTGTCGGGCAAATGAGCCGACAAAGGAAAGCCGCTCCGCTTTGGTTGTTGCTTGTTCTGGAAGCTCAGCTTTGGCCAGGACCTCTAGCTCGGACCGAGAGCGCCGGCTTTCCCGGGCACGGCTCGGCGTTGCGGCACCAAGTCCCCCTGTCGGCAAGTCAGAGTAGAGCCAGAGCCGGACATCTGGACCAGGTCCGCCTGCTTTAAGAGATGTGCTCCTTGCTTTGGGGTCAGCCGTGCCCTGCACGCCGGGCCGGAGGTCAGCAGCACAGCAGAGATCATGCCCGCGAGCTCTTGGCTGCCGGCTCTGGCCAGCGGCGCGGGTGTGCTCCAGGACACCCCACAACTCGTCCCACCCGCGAGGCTGCGGCCCCCGGCACTGTGACGCTGGCCTTCCCGGAGCTGATTTCCCCACGTTCCCCAATTTGTTATTTTTCAGTGGTTGTGTTACAGGTTAAACCGTGTCCCCCCAAAGGTACATTGCGTCCCTAACCCGCAGCACCTGGGGATGGGAGTTGGAAACAGAGTGAGGCTGTAATGGAGCGAGGGTCGGCTGTAGCTGGTGTCCCTCTAAGAAGACGGGCACACAGACAAGACGGCCGGTGCGGACAGAGGCGGGTGCGGAGGGATGCGGCCACAAGCCACCCGCAGCCGGAAGAGGAGAGAAGGACCCCCCAGAGCCTTCAGGGAAGGCGTGACCTTGACGACATTCTGATTTCAGATGTGCGTCCTCCCAAACTGGGGGACGGACATTTCTCTTGTGTTATGTCTCCATTTTGGTAACTTCTTACAACAGCCCTAGGACGCTAACACGGTGTGCACAGAGAGATACTATAGGCAATGAGCCATCGTGGGTCCGCTCTGTGTCCTGCAGACATTCGGTTGAGGACAAATTCCTCGATGCCCCCAGGGCGCTCTAGATCTAGGGAGATATTGGTACCTACTGCAAACAGGGCTCTTCCCCAGAGGCAGCGTGGGGTCACCAGAAAGGGTCCCCAGTGCTTAGAGCTGCGGGTCCCCCTCATCTCTCGGTGGGGCCCGGAGACGGCTGCAGCCCCTGATGGTCGGGGCTGCGGTGACTATGAGTGAGCTCCCCTGCAGGCCCCCAAGTGCCACACACCCTAGGCTCACCGTCAATGCGTGGGCTCTTGGGAGAAAGCAAGACTGCTCTGCCTCTGTCTCGTGACCAGTCTGTGCACTGATGTCCCGGGGACTCGGATGTGCCCACACCTTGCCTCGTCCTGGTCAGTCCCTCAGCCTTGTTTTATGTGGCACTCAAAGCCCTCTGGGATGTCGGGAATAGCAGAGATGGAAAGAAGGACGGACAGCACGAAACAAGCAAGTGGGGCCGGGATCCTTGGCCAGGGGCGGCCCTCCTGCATCCAGGATTGTCCGTGCTCCTGTGGGCATCTGCTGTCTTCTGAGCTTTCCTTCCGCCAGAAGCCTGGGAGCTCAGTGCCTTCTCTTTACGCACACGGGGGTCCTGCCCTACCTGGGACGATGACAGCCGTGCCTGTCTAGCTCTCTTCTTGCTTTTTACATCCTCACCCCGAGGTGAACGCCAGCTGGCACCTTCTGCGTCCTAACACTGGGCTGGGTCCGAGGTGTCCAGCGCCGAGGGAGAATGGCCCGTTTCAGCTGTTTACTTGCTAATTTCTCTGCAGAGAGAATGGCTCTATATTCAGAATTTTTAGAATGAGCAGGAATTAACATTAGCAATGAATTGAATGCCAGAGCCAATCCAGTCTGTAAGCAAATCCTTCCCATAAGTCCTTTTAATTTTTATCGGATTATAAATAACTTCTGGGCCAACGGCCAAAGGGAAGCTGCTCGGAGAGAAAGCCCAATGGCCAAGCACATGATGCGCTTGCCTCAGTGGCAACTTTCCGCTCCCCTCGTCTCCTCACAACCCGTTGCTCTGATTTTGGCGCCTGCGTTCGGGACCCGGCCCCAGGATGTAGGGTACAGACAGAGGACACTGCAGAAGGTGGCCGGTGGGAGAGGGGACGGGGAGAGGACGATGTCTGTCCACACAGCAATACTCCAGCCGTGGCCACTCCTGTCCCACGTCCCTTCCTGTGACCCACTTACACGATGTCTCTCCTCGCCTCGAGGCGGAGATGCTCTGGAGGAAGCGAGCGAGGAAGACGAGGAAAACCGGGATGACAACCGCAGGCGAGGCCGGCCTGTGGGGCTCAGCCCTGCACCCAGCAAAGTCTCAGTTCCCGCTGGAAGGCTCCCACTTCAGCACATGAAGCTCTGCTGGGCGCCCACTGCCCACAGCCTGCAAGCAGCCGGGACAGAGGGGGCTTGCGCCGGCCGCCCTGGTCTTGGTGGTTCCGCCCAGGACCGCCCACCTGCTCTCCAAACCCAGCCTCCGAGCACCCAGGTTAACGGCGTTACGGCGAGCCGGTTGGCCATGCATCTTGTCCGCCCCATACAAGGGCCAGCTCCGCGTGGCCGGGGTCCTCCGCTTCAGTGACGCACACGGGTCACACTGTACAACGCAACAACAATATCTCACCCAACCCGAAGTGCTTGACGTCCATGAAGTCAAAGTCTGGTTTCTCGGCAGCTTGCAGGACGGTGCGTGCGTGGACCAGGCCTCTGAGCGCCTGCCTCGGTGCTCGGTGCCGCGTGTCTGTCATGTGTCTTGCTCTGAGGGTGGGGCACTCCCCGCGGGGACGGCCGGGCCATGCTCGCAGACACCAGCTGTCATTTCCGGGTTATTCCCGAGCCGCCCGTGGTTTGGTCCTTCAGCTCTTTTCCTGCTTCTGTTCGACTGTCCCGAGAGGATGAGGACCAGAGGGCTTAGCCTTCTGCGCCCGACTGTGCTGCGAGTTCATCAGCTTCACGGGGAAGTGCCCACACCCGCGTGGGTCGACTCACTAGAGACACGTCGGAGGCTTAGCAGCAGCCTGTCACAGTGAGACTGAGGGAGAAACAGGCAAGGAGCATCCTGGGCAGAATGGGAGGACGTGGCATCGTCCCTGACAGGGAAGGGAAGCAGGCGTCCAGCCCCAGGGGTGCGGGCACTCACGGTCACTGGGCAACCAGGCTCAGGGAAGACGGACACGGCGGCGGGTCAGCCCCAGAGGCGAGGTCCCTGGCTCACGTCCCCACCCAGTCCAGACTGGAGACCAGTGCCTCCCTCTCTGGTGACTTGCTGACTCCTGTCGGAGCGCGACAGGACAGATCCTGACGGAGGGCTGGAGGGACACCCTCTCCGACACCCTCCTTCGGGGGAGTGGGTTACACCACTAAATTCTGTACTTCCTAGCTTGGCGGCCATCACAACCAAGATCACGTCTGAGAGAGTTGGCGAGTCATTTAGGGTGGTGGTTTTCAAACATTTTTAAAGAATTGTGCTTGAATGAAAGCTAGAGGGAATCCTCTAGAAAGCACACAGAATGGGGTGTGGGCTGGACATGGGGCCCCGCTCACCGACGCTCACCGACAGCAGGACGCTCGGGGTGAGGGCAGACAGGGCTCGAGGCCCCTGAAAGCTAACCTGGAGCATGTGGTGTCCAATAAAAAACAGCTCACAGTACATTAGACACCAACCAGGACGGCTGAAATTCTAAAAATTTTTAATTAAAAAAAAAAAACCCAACCTGAGGATACCAAGTGTTGGCCAGGATGTGGAGCAGCTGTCAGGCCCTGCTGAGGGTGTGACCCCTTTGGCAACTTCTGAAAACGTCAGACATACACCTGGCATGTGACCCAGCCATCCTCCGGCCCCAGGATTTACCCCAAATAAAAATACAAGCATTTAGCTCTCATGCACAGGTTTGCACACATATGTTCACAGCAGTTTGTTTAAAACAGTCGAAAACTGAAAACAGCCCAAGTGTCCCCAACAACTGAACGGAGACGCAGCCCGTGGTGTATCCACACACCGGGTACTTCTCAGCAGTAAGAAGGAACAGACCAGGGGATGTGCAGTACCAGGGTGAGTCTCACAGTCGCTTTCCGTGTGGCAGGAAAAGCTGGAAGAAGAGGAGGTGCTCGGCATCGCCTTATACAGACACGCGCGGAACGCCGCAGCACGTGGACACGGAGGCAGATCTGTGATTGCGGGCAGGGGAGGGGGAGGGCCCAGGCAGGAAGGGATCGCAGGGGCGCGTGGGAACCCGCCGCCCGAGCAGCTTGCCCACCAGCACGACGTAGCGGAGTGCACCCCATGAAGCTCGTTCCAGAGGGAGCCCTGTTCGCCCAGAGGGCAAGGGTGAGTGAGGACACACCAGACGGAAGGAAAACGTGCGAAGTGATGGGAGAGTAGGGGTGCGCTGGAACTGCGTGCGCGTGTGCAGGGGGTGTGCGTGTGAACACGTACAGCAGTGTGATGTGTGCGTAGGGGTGCGCTGGAGCCGCGTGCACGTGTGCAGGGGGTGTGTGTATGTGTGACGTGTGCACATGTGTGCAAGTATGTGTGGGTGTGGCGTGTGTGTGAACATGTACACATGTATGAAGTGTGTATATGGTGCACACGTACATGCGGGAGGTGTGGTGTGTGAACTCATGCGTGTGCCTGTGTGTACATGTGTGGACACGTGTGTGCATGTGTGTGCATATTCCTGAGGGAAACGGTTGACTTTAAAATCCATTAAAATCCACAGGTTGCTTCTCCACGGAGCAGTACAAATAAATTACAATAATTCAAAATTAAACAAAATAAAGTCAAATGATGCTAAGTGATCAGTGTGTGGTGCTTCGCCCCACAGATAGGCCCCGTCCTCTGGAGACACGCTCATCCCGGGGCCCTGGGGCTGCGCCCGGACTTTCTGCGCCTCCGGGTCTTGCTGCCAGCTTCTCTTCCTGTCTCCCACGTCTCGAGGCTGTAGGACGTGGGGCTCAGTTTCGGGCTGGTTTGGTGATGGCGTCCGGTCCTGGGGCTGCGCGTGAGGAGGGGGAGGGCAGTGTTTGGCTCACCGGTTCCCACCCTGCGCCCTGGATCCAGGACCCCTGAGTCTCCGTGGCCGCAGTCCGGGTCCACCTGAGGATCCCTGGTCCCGAGGTCACTCCCAGGGCCGGGCTAGCTGTCATGAGCGAACCGGGAGGCCTGGTGGAGAAACGAACAGCACACTTTGAGTAGCTGGTGGGGCGGTGTGAGAAAGCCTCTTTGTTGAAATGTTTTTACTTTTAGAAAGACTTTGTTATGAACAGACACTTCTCCAAAGAAGACATCCAGATGGCCAACAGACATGTGAGAAAGTGCTCCCCATCCCTCAGCATCAGGGAAATACAAATCCAAACCACAGTGAGATCCCACCTCACACCAGTCAGAATGGCTAAAATTAACCAGTCAGGAAACGACAGATGCTGGCGAGGATGCGGAGAAAGGGGAGCCTCCTACACTGTTGGTGGGAATGCAAGCTGGTGCAACCACTCTGGAAAACAGTGTGGAGGTTCCTCAAAAAGTGGAAAATAGAGCTACCCCATGACCTGGTAATCACACTACTGGGTGTTTACCCCAAAGATACAAATGTCATGATCCAAAGGGGCACGTGCACCCGAATGTTTACAGCAGCAACGTCCACAAGAGCCAAACTATGAGAAGAACCTAGATGTCCATCCACAGATGAACGGATAAAGAAGATGTGGTACATATACACAATGGAATACTATGCAGCCATCAAAAGACATGAAATCTTGCCATTTGCGACGACGTGGATGGAACTAGAGGGTATTTTGCTGAGCGAAATAAGTCAATCGGAGAAAGACAACTATCATATGATCTCCCTGATATGAGGAATTTGAGAGGCAGGGTGAGTGGACTTGAGGGGTAGGGATGGAAAAATGAAACAAGATGGGAATGGGAGGAAGACAATCCATAAGAGACTCTTAATCTCATGAAACAAACTGAGGGTTGCCGGTGGGAGGGGGGTAGGGAGGTGGTGGTTGGGTTATGGACACTGGGGAGGGCATGTGCTAGGGTGAATGCTGTGAAGTGTGTAAACCTGATGATTCACAGACCTGTACCCCTGGGGCTAATAATACATTATATGTTAATAATAAACAAACAAACAAATAATTTGGAAGGAAAAACTACTTTTAATGGGGAAAAAAAAAAGAAAGACTTTGTTACAAGCTATGTCTGTTTTCCAGTGACCTTAACAAAATACCACACACCGGGCGGCCTGGACCACAGATGCAGGCTCTTGCCGTCTGGAGGCGGGACGTCTGAGGTCCGGCAGGGCTCTGCCCACAGTTGTCACCCAGTCCCTTCCTGGAAGGACACCGGTCACGTTGGATCAGGGCCATTCCAGGGACCTCACTTCACCTCGCAGCCCCTTGGAAGATCCGACATCCGAATGCAGCCATGTTCTATGGCAATCACTGGGTGTTAGGGCTTTGACTTAGGAATTCTGGGGACCCAATTCGGCCTGAAGCATGACCCCATGGAGCCCAGCACCACGCCTGGTGGACACTATGTGCTGAACCAGGGCATCACTCTACATGGGAGCCCCTAGGAGGTGTTCACTGTCTACCTGACTTCTCTGTTTCCAGCGGACCCGCATCGGAGTGAGGACGGGCGACGAGCCCTCATAGGGGGTATTTTGCCCCGGGTGGGCGGCCCTGGACCCCGACAGACAGGATGAAGACACAGCTTCAAGAGGAGGAACCGCAGAAATCAGGCGGCAACTTAGATCACGCTGGTGCATGGTGTCAGCATAGCCCCTCGCCCAGCCACCTCGTCTGCAGGGGACTCGGCCTCTCTGGTGCCCCTAACCCCTGGGGCTGCCTGGCGGGCTGAAGCCGAGGCCCAGAAACCCCGCCTCAGATGCAGAGCAGGGGGCAGTGGGCAGAGGGAGACCGACGCCGCTCTGTGTCCGGGACCCACGTCAGCCCAGGAGGCGACAGGGCTCAGCGCCGGCCAGCTGCACCCAGGACACCGACGCAACCGAGGTCCACAGACCCCGGCACAGCCTTATTCTTATAGGAATTGCCTTTTCCCTCCCATGTGCGAGCCCCGGGGCTCCTGGCTTCTCCCTGGTTCTTGCCAAGAGGTGAGACATTAAATTAAACACGGCCGGTTTGGGCTGTCGGGGCCCTGCGTGGACAGTGGCCACGCACAGCCCACCACATACGATGGGGGGCTTGTGGGGGCCGGGCAGGAACGGGAGCAACGGTGACAGCAGCAACCCCCCCACCCCGCACCCTGTAAGCACCTGACCCGGTTAGCTCAGTTACTTCCCAGAATATTCTCACGAGACCCCCCCGCCCAGTCTTCGATGAGTCACTGCAGTCATGACAGTACAAACTGTAGTCAGTACCATTAGTTCAGGCGTAAGTGAGAGAACCGGGATTCGAACCGGGGCGAGCCGGCTCCGAAGTCGTGTTTTACACCCCCCCTCAAAATCCCGGTCTGGTGGCAGCTCCCGACTGTCACACCCTCTCATTCAAACATGAGAGTCAGCCGGCGTGATGCTGATATGGAGGCTGCATTGTCTCCGGTGGGGGGGCCTGCTCTCCCTGCCCTAGGGGCCTCTTACTGCCCAACCAATGGGGTGCCAGGCCAGAGACTTCGATCCCACTACCCTACCCATGTGGTAAGAGAGCCCAGGCCATGTGGGGGGGGGGGCCTGTGTAAATGCTCCCGTGGTTGCCGTGGCTAGTGCTAGCGGACGACCTCATCCGTCACCAGGCCTGAGAGCAGACGAGCCCTGTACCTTCCAGCAGACATACCATCCCCGCCGTGCTCTGTCCCCACTCCTGACCCACAGAAAGGGTCCAACAGATACAGATCACAAAGAAACAGGAGTCAACTTTTTATTGTAGGTATTTGTGAAGATTAACTGAGATTGTGGGAATGTACCCTGCAGACCACTGTGGACCATACCAATGTGGGTATCATCACAGCATTAACAGTTATGGGACATGCCTGGGACTTCTAAGCAAAGAGGTCAGATCGCAATATTTCTTTCTAAATACGGTGATACTTTTCATAGAAATTCCACAAGAGTCTTACAGGATCTGTGAGTTCTTAGCAAACACTGTTTTTTTATCAAATGTCTCTGTGACCTTGGTAGACTAGGTTCATCTACAGAGCTGGCCTTGATCAACGTCCCTTTCTGCAAACGAGTAACTCCTGCCATTCCAAAATTGGCTGATTACCTAGGATTGGGATCTCTGGCTGAATAGAGGCCCCAGAAGCTATTTAGTTGCTGGAGCAATTTCTCTCCTCTAAACCCAGTGATAAGGACAACTCTGTGCATCGGTACTAGGGATCCAGTATGGTGTATGGTCTGTGGGCATGATGAACACTGACATTTGGATTAAATTATAACACTTAGGGTAATATATATGAACCTGAAATCTCATTTTATATCCATTCTATTATTTTCTATAAATAAAATGATTAAATCTGACATGGCACTCTTTTTGTGTGAAAACATTTCAAAAGCTCGAAGTGAACCCATTTGGCCTTGGACGGAGAGCTGGAGAAAGCAGGAAGAATCTACTTTCTGAGTTTCAAGGCTTCGTGTCTATATGAGTCCGGGTCTCACTAGGGAAAGAGAAGCATATATAGCAACAGAGGTGGGGGTGGGGGGAGAGAGAGAGAGGGATCTACAGGAAGGGACTGGCTTAGCCAACCGTGGAGTCTGGCTTCCCAGGTCCAGATCTGTAAGCTGGCCCCCAGGCTGCTCAGGCAGGAGCCCACACACGAGGGAAGTTCTCTTCTCTCAGGGAAAATTTCCATTCTGCTCTGCGAGTCTCCTCTCCTCCCACCAGATCATTCAGGACAATCTCCTTTACGTGAGTGCAACTGACGGTAGGTCGTCTACATCAAGTACACCTACAGAACACCTTCTCAGCAACCCTTAGATTAGTGCCTAATTGAAAAGCTGGGTACTATGGCCTAGCCAAGTGGACACATAAAGCTGACGGTCACAGTCCACCCCTTGTCAACCTGGCACTGTATACATGGCCCAAAGCCATGTTGCATCTCCATGTAAAGACACAGACAAAACCACGCCCCTGCCTAGCACGGTACAACCATGCTGCGTACAGCTGCTCATGTGCTCTCTCCCCAGAAGAGGATGGCATGTCTTTGGGTGGTGTTCACTCCTCTTCTTAAGATCCTATACCTTAAATAAGAGAGAAATACTCTTGAAAATCATCGTCCTCGTTTCTACAGTTGATCGCTTGACTACAGCTGGTATTTACGACAACCTTCTTCCGTTACCCATTCTGTATTCTTTTTGTCCTCACCAGGCATCTTAGCTGGTTGTCATTCTTTACCTGGTAGGGACCCAAACCCCCATTCCTGAAGGGTCTGGTCCACGACTAGCCCTGCCTGCACTGGGTTCTTGTATTTTCCACTGACTTTAATTACAGGGCATGGTAACATCAGGAGACGCCCTACGGGATTCCAGACGCGCTCTTGTCTACTTCCATTGTGAATGGCAGTCCCGTTTCCCCTTGGTTATAAGGATCAATCACCCTCACCAGCACAATGACCCCCTCTTTGCCTGTTCATTGAGAAGCTTCGGAGCCCAATGTGGCCGAGTGGCAGTTTTAACTTCCAGTTCAATGGAATCATTGTTTTGTCCCCTAGTGGAAGCATTCCCCTCTCCACAACTAAAACCCTCATGAGAGCAAAGCATAAGGTTGTAGGACAGGAAGCAAATGTTTTGCCAGGGGGTCACGTGGGGCAATGCTGAGTGATGCCACTGGCATTTCCACTCCTTGATTTCTGGACCCTTGAATCCTGACTGGGGGAGAAACGGCACCTTGGACACTGATTTAGAGCATGTACAGCCTCCTAGAGAACCTTGAACCAGCCCTACGAGGTGTCACCACCTACGGGTGACATCTGCGAGGTGTCACCACCTACAGGTGACATCTGTGAGGTGTCGCCACCTACAGGTGACATCTACGAGGTGTCACCACGTAGCTGGGGCTATAACTGAGGCTTTGGAAGGCCATTTCGGCGTTCTATCATACCCACTGCTTCATGGGAACATGGTGAGGTCGGTCAACTCAGGAGCGCAGACCCATTACTGTATTTCTTTTGCTGTGAAGTGAGTTCCTTAACCAGAAGCAATGCTGTGTGGAATACCTTGTGGTAGACGAGGCTCTCCGTAAGGACGTGGCTGGTCGTTTGGGCAGAAGTACTTCATGCGGAGAAGGCAAATCCATATCCAGGGTAAGTGTCTATTCCAGTGAGAGCAAAATGCTTCCCCTTCCGTGATAGAAGTGGTCCAGTGCAGTCCACCTGCCGCTGGCTAGCTGGCCGATCACCCAAGGAAAGCTGCTGCATCAGGGACTCAGGGCTGGACATTACTGGTTAGGCCAAGTGAGGACAGAAATCTCTAATACGGGGCGCCTGGGTGGCTCAGTGGGTTAAGCCGCTGCCTTCGGCTCAGGTCATGATCTCAGGGTCCTGAGATCGAGCCCCACATCGGGCGCTCTGCTCAGCAGGGAGCCTGCTTCCTCCTCTCTCTCTGCCTGCCTCTCTGCCTACTTGTGATCTCTCTCTCTCTGTCGAATAAATACATAAAATCTTAAAAAAAAAATCTCTAATACAATTCTATCTTGGCGAGGGGTTTTCTCCTGTAGTGAAAGCCACTGAGTGGGGAGGAAGCTGCCTTTGGGCTCTCAGTACAGCCCACCGCTCCGAAGACACTCACGTTGCCTGCCCGGAAGCCCTGTCCTCCTGTCTTACCTGCTGTCACGGCCACCGCCTCGGTCAGATGGGGTGAAAACACTACGTGTTGGGAGAAGGCAGGCTCCTTCCCCGAGTCCAGGGACGAGCCATGACTGGTTCAAAACAGCCATGGGGCTCCTATTCCACTCTGCCCGGGAGGGTCTGCAACATGTTCACGGCCGAGCTCATGTCATGAGGTATAAGGTGAAGCAGTCGAGGGATACTCTGGTAACATTTTATTTTTTTTACCAATGAAAAGGTACGTCTTCTCAAGGAAACAGTTCCCTTCCCCATCGCCTCCTACCTTCCCGCTTGAGACGCAGCTGCTTTGAGCTGAGGCAGCTGTCTTGTGACCATTAGTCAACAAAGATAATGATAAAAAGACAAGCTCAAGAATATACTCACGTGAATATTTATCACAGTTATTCGTAAGAGCGAAAATTGGGGAAAACTAAAAAAACAAGTCGCACTACTAGGTATTTCCCCAAAGGGTACAAACATAGGGATCCGAAGGGACAGGTGCACCCCAATGTTCACAGCAGCAACGTCCACAATAGCCGAACTCTGGAAAGAGCCCGAACATGCATCGGCAGTTGAGTGGATAAAGATGTGGTTCCTATACACAGTGGAGTACTACTCAGCCACTAAACAAATGAAATCTTGCCATTTGCAACAAAGAGGGTATTGTGCTGAGCAAAATAAGCAACTCTCATATGATTTCACTCATGTGTGGAAGTTGAGAGACAAGACAGAGGATCACAGGGGAAGAGAGGAAAACATAAAACGAGACGAAACCAGAAAGGAAGACAGACCATAAGAGACTCCTAACTCTAGGGAACAAACTGAGGGCTGCTGGGGGTGGGTTGGGGAGGGGGTGACTGGGGGACGGGCAGTGAGGGGGGCGTGGGAGGCAGTGAGCACTGGGTGTTGTATGCAACCGATGAATCACAGAATTCTACCTCTGAAACTAATAAAAAATCTTTTAACAGGGATTAGAAATATACAATTACATCCACACAACACAATATTACACAACCATAGACGTATTTATTGGCAAGAGAACATGTTTATGATAATTTGTAGGGGACAAAAGCAGGTTACAAAGAGTTTGTAGGAACCAATTCTTCATACATACATAAATATGTCTGTTTGTATAAAAAAGAAACTAATTGGAAGTGAAGTGAACTGACCATCTTTGGGATGATGGGAATGTGAGTAACTCCTCCACTAATTTTCTTTGAATTTGTATAATGTGTGACCAAATACTGTAAACATACACTTCGTGGGGGAGAGAGGGAAGGACCAGCGCACTGAAAGTGACAGAAACAGAGGAGAGGACTGGGTTTTCTCTCCTTCCTGTTTCAAAGGCTTATTTATTTATTTATTTATTTGAGAGCGAGCGAGAGCAGGGGCAGGAGCAGAGGGAGAGAGAGAGTCCCAAGCTGAGTCTGCGCTGAGCGGGGAGCCTGATGCAGGGCTCAGTCTCATACCCCTGAGATCACGACCGGAGCAGAAATCCAAAGTCCGTCACTCAACCCACAGAGCCCCCCGGGTGCCCCAAGGCCGGGGTTTTCAGAACACTATTTTTTTTAAATTGCGCTATGTTAGTCACCATACAGTACATCGTTAGTTTTTGATGCAGGGTTCCAAGATTCATTGTTCGCATATAACGCCCAGTGCTCCCTGCAATCCGTGCCCTCCTTAGTACCCACCACCAGGCTCACCCATCCCCCCGCCCCTCCCCTCCAAAACCCTCAGTTTGTTCCTCAGAGTCCACAGTCTCTCGTGGTTTGTCTCGCTCTGATTTCCCCCAACTGCCTTCTCCTCTCCATCTCCCCATGTCCTCCGTGTTATTCCTTATGCTCCACAAGTAAGGGAAACCATATGATGATTGACTCTCTCTGCTTGACTTATTTCACTCAGCATCATCTCCTCCAGTCCTGTCCATGTTGGAAAACAGCGTGTAGGTTCCTCAAAAAATTAAAAAATAGAGCTTCCCTGTGACCCTGCAATTGCACTACTGGGTATTTACCCCAAAGACACAGATGGAGTGAAAAGAAGGGCCATCTGTACCCCAGTGTTCATAGCAGCAATGGCCACAGTCGCCAAACTGTAGAAAGAGCCGAGATGCCCTTCAACAGATGAACGGGTAAAGCAGATGTGGTCCGTATACACAATGGAGTATTACGCAGCCATCAGAAAGGACGAACAGCCAGCTCCAGAACTCCGCTGAGTCACGGGCCCCCCAGAGCACAGCACTACAGATACAGCCTATGGGAACTCATTAAATGTCCTTGCCGCTTCTGGGTCTCTTGGATTTTCCATCCTTCACAGCTGAACCTGACTGATACGCCTCTCATATTTCTGAAGAGACCTGGATTCCTTCTCTGTCATTAAATGGAGCACACAAGTTTGATGACTCTTAAAATATTATCGGGACAACACAGAGGAAATATTTTACGTTTCTCTCTCTATTTTTCTTCTGGGCAGCCTTTTGACTGGCTTGAAAGTCCGTTGAGCCTGTCTGAGGTGAAGACCAGAAATCCAAAGACCCATCAAATGAATATCCATTAGTCGGCGGTGGGTAAATCCGTACAAAATGGGCCATTTAAATAGAAATTCGTTCATCGCCACATTAGTACGTTAGTAACATCTAAAAGCTGAATTTGTGAAATCCACCCACTCGAAATGAGAGACACAGTGAAGTGAATTTTACGTCCGAGAATCACAACATTTGGTAAAAGCATCTGGGATAGAAAACACCAAATACTGTTTTTTGAGGGCTTTCTAGAACTATCAGTCAACGGAACTCCTCTATCTAATAACTGAAAACCGAAGTACGAGAATTTCTCTGTTTTTTACTGGGAAGTGAAAATTAAAAAGACCAAACCCTTGCTGCTCGGGTTTGAAGAACATGGTATTTAATAAAACAAAGTTTTAATGTAGGTGTGACAAGTCTGGCTTCCTCCTAAAGGACCCGCAACGTTCTCCAGCACATAAATGACTGATGGTGCCGGTCTGCGAGAATCCACGGAGAGTGAGAGGGGAGAAGCCTCGCACAGTTAGTGCACACACGTCGCGAATAAATCAGGGCCCCAGAGCAACCGGCGTGACTTCATGGAGATAAGGGCTGCCCGGCGAGTCTGATTTTCTGTGAATGAGAGTGAGAGAGAGAGAGGTCTGACTGCTGGGGAGTGACGAGCAGACACCACCCGCTTTCTCTTTAATGACTGCAAAGACACAGCTGGACCCCACAGGCGGGACACAGGTGCCAGTCTCCAGAGGAGAGCAGGTCGGAATCCCCTAAGGCAATCTCCGTCCGAGGAAAGCCCCCTCGCAGGCAGCCGTGCACGGGGCACGACACTCGGGGAGCGCGCTCTCGGTCCACGGACGTGGAACTTCACGCGCGCGACACTGCGGGTGTCTTCTCTGCTGGGCGCCAAGCTCTTGAAATGGGGGCCTGTCCAGGACGCGTGCTCGGTGGACCTTTGTCCCTGGCTGGCTGGTCGGGTCAGGGCTCATGAGCAGAGCAGAGAAGCCGGGCTCTGGAGACTTGGAGCCCAGGTGTCTGTACTTGGGTCCCCGCATTTTCCAACTCTCTGCTTAGGAAAATGTATGTCTCTGATTTCGATTTCCTCGTTTGTAAAACGGGACAGCGGGGACCGGCCCCACTTCCTCCGTGCGTTGTAAGAATCTGAGGAGAACGTACGTTGGGACAACTTTGTGCCCTGGAATGCTGGACGGACGCTGGGAGTTCCTTGCAGCGGCGCCTCTCTGCTCTGTAGAGATGTCTTTGCTTCCTTTGGTCAACACTGACTGGATGGCACCCAGAGTTTCTGTCTGACACACCAGCAAGTGTGGCACAATGCTTAGCCCATAAGTGTTTAATTAATATGAACTGAGCTCAGTTCAGTAAATGTTCACGTGGCAGTTCGCTTCACTTACATCCCGAGAGCTCGGGGTCGCGGTTGCCGATCTGAGGGAAGCTGGGGCCGCGGGAAGGAGGCACGAGGAAAGGAGTCCCGTCCCGAACGGCGCTTTATGCTGCCAAGAGTTAGACCTTGTTCCGACTTTGATGGGCGGTCTTTGAAGAGATGCTGTAGCGAAATCTATGGTGGGTGGATCTTACGCTCCTTCACAGGGTTAAGGCCCCGGGGCTTAGCGTGAGGTCCCTTCCCCAACCTTTAAATGCCGCAGAAGACCTGGAAAGATCACAAGCTGAAAGAGAGAAATCCAGAGTGGGGGCACAATGTTTGTAGGTTTATACAAAACCCTACTCCCAGCTGGGGCAGAGAGAAAGCCAGAGAAGACCGTCTTAAAATAGACGCCATCTTTCCCTTCTGCGTGAAAACCTCTCCAGCTGCCGCAGGAGCCGCGGGCCCTTGTCGCTGAGCATACGACAGGCCCAGCAGGTGGAGACAGGGACGAACGAGGGCAGGGAAAAAGCCAGAAAAGCAAAATGAGACCCCAACACCTGCTACTCTCAAAGATTTTTGTTCCAATTTTCCAATTTTTAAGAAAATGCAGAATGTCCTCTATTATGGCCATACAATGAAGACAAGTTTTAGTCTCACTAAAATTACATGTGGACGTAGACCCCGTATCATCACTTTGAAAAGTCAGGAAGACGGCGAGGTTCCTTTTCGTTCACTGCTGCCTGCACCCCCTCCCGCCCCCGCATGGAGCGCGGTGCCAGGAACAGGGCAGGTGGGTCATCGCGTGCGCCCTGAGTAAACGTAAGAATGCGGGGTCGCCGAGCCTGGCCTGCAGGGGCTCCGTGAACCGACTTCGTTTCAGCAAAGTGTTCCTGCGGAAAGCACACTGGAGTGTCTGGACCTGGGAACATGGCGGCTCAAAGAAAAGTTCATGTCCTTGGAAGGAAGAAGAGAATGGATATGAGGCAGGCAATGAGCCACGGCCCCCAGGAGAAGGACGACGGGTAAAGCCCACTGCACTCAAGCAGATGCTGCGCTGGAGAACGGAGATCCGATACATGGAAGGGGACCTCGGGGGACTTCCTGGGTCCCTCTCCATCACACCCTTCCCTAATACACGGGGCGGCTGAATAGCTCGGTCTTCCCCATTCCCTTTCCTTTTAAAAGGTGCTCCTCCGTATGCGTGTCACCGAGAGACATTGCTTTCCTTGTTTTTGACCTTTATGCAAATAGACCATTATGTATATATTCTTCCATGACTTACCTTTTTTCACGCGCTGTCATGTTTTTGAGATTTACTCGTGTTGATTCAAGTGACTGGGTTTCATTCCCATCCTCTGTCCCCACCCGCCTGCTGTGTCCAGTGCGCGGCTGCTCTCGCAGCAAGGGCATCGTCGTCGAGGTTATGAACCTTCCGTATCCCCTGGTGCGAACGCAGGCAAGAGTTCTGCAGGGCCGTGGCTCCAAACGGACAGTCACGATCCTCCGTGGGTTGAGAAATTAATCTTGTGAGACACAACCGGCATTTTATTTTTTCATGAAAAGGGGATAGAGTGGAGCAGAAGAGAATAAAATGAGACAGAAGACAACAGACAAAGCCCGCTTCTTCTTCTTCCTGAAGAGGCCCCGGGTACCTGGGCTCCCCTCACACACACCTGGCACTGACTTCTAGTGTGAAAGGTGGTCCTACAGTGACAAAGTGAAGTGTTTACAGAATGGGACTTCATCAGGGAGTTCCTTAGCTGGGTCATAGGCGGTGTGCACACTTTCACCAGCAGTGAGTGTGTCCGTGCCCTGCAGCCGCTGGACAAATAGCCTCAAATGGGGGTGCCCAGCAATGGAGATTACTCTCTTGCACCCCTGGGGGCCAGAGTCTGAGACCGAGGTGTGACAGCCACACTCCAACATCACGAGGCCTCGCCTCTCCCAGCTCCAATCTCCCTCTGCCGCCTGGAAGGACGCCTGTCATTGGATCTGGGGCCCGTTCGGGCCGAGGCAACGGCAGCTCAAGATCCTTCACTCATTCCCTCTGCAGAGACCCTTTTTCCAAATATGGTCACGTTCACGGGCTCTAGGGGTTAGGACGTGGACCCGTCTTCCGGGGAAACACTCCTCAACCCCCGGGTGTAGATAATGCTAGATTTCAGAAGAGATTTTGCCAATTTAATTCTTGTGACTCAAGTGTCTGAGAGTTTCAGCTACTCCGTATCTTCACGCAGCCTCTTATCAAACTATCCGATTTCTGATAGGGGAATGTGAGTTATTACCTTACTCTTAATTTAATGTGTATTCTTCTGGTGACTAAAGAGGTTGAACATCTTTTTTTATTCTCTCTTTTTTTGTTTGGCTGTTCATGCACCCACTCCCGTCTCCTGTGAAATGTCTGTTCATGTGTTTCGCCCATGTCTGTGGGGGTTTCCTTTTGATGCACAGGAACTCTTTATATATTCTGGACAATAATCCTTCTCCTAGTTTTGCTTCTTTTTTCATTTTTAATGATAACTTTTTAATATTATTCTTAAAATTAACACACAATAACATTGACTGGGGGAGAGTGCAGCTCTGTGAATAGTAAGGGAAGATTCACGTGACCATAGATCTGATGGCAAATAGCTCCCACATGCCTCCACACTTGCGCTCACCACCTCTCCCCCCAACACTTGTCCCCAGGAAACTGCTCACCTGCTCCCTCTCACCAGTTTTATCTTTCTGAAATGCAGTGTGCAAGGAATCTCACAGTAGGTGACCTTCCAGGTTAGGGTTAGGGTTGGGTGACCTACCAGGCGGAGCATCTCTGACAACCACCCACCCTGTCGGTCTGTGAGTAGCTTGCTCTGGCTCACTGCTGAGCCGCAGCATGGTGCCTCATGCTCCTCCGTTGATCTGCTCCCTTGTTGCTGAAGCCCATTTAAATTATTCTCTGGGTTTTATAATATTTAAGGCCAGAGTTTCTAAAAACATTCCTGTGCAGGCTTTTTTGTGAGCATGTCTTCATTTCTACAGGGCAGGATTTTCAACCTCAGTGTGACTGGTATCTTGGGCAAGTTAATGCTTTGTGTGGGGGCTACTCTATGCACTGCAGGATGTTTGCCTCCATCCCTGGCCTCTAAGTTCCAGAGGCCAGTAACACCCCAACCCAGTCGTGACAACCAAAGTGCCTCCAGACCTTGGTAAATGTCCCCAGGTGTAATTGCCCTGATGAAGACCCGCTGCTCAAGGGTCCTTGGGGGGATGGAAGTGCTGGTCACATGCTAGGTGTGTGCTCCCATTACCAGACGCCCTCTAGAGTCACCCAGGGTGGCCGCACAGCTCAGCTGTCATTCCCACCAGCAGCACCTGAGTATTCAGTTGCGACCATTCTGAACCACACCCCATGTCACGGTGTTTCACGGAAGGTGCTTTAATGGCAATTAGGAGTATCTCACTGTGGTTTTAAGTGGCACTCCCCAGTGGCTAACCATGCGTGCCAAGTGCTTCCCATATGTTCTCTTTGGTGATGTGTCTGTTGCCCATTTCTTCATCAGGCTGTTTGTTTCTTACTGTCGACGTTTAGAAGTTCTCTGTATGTTCTGGACACCATCCTTTACCGGACATGAGTGGCAAACACTTTCTGCTATTGGTCAGCTTGAATCTGTTTAGGAGTGTCTCTCACAGATAAAAAGATTTTACTTTTGATTAAATCCAATTATTGATTTTTCTTTTTGTGAATTACGCTTTTTGGGCCACAGCTATTGACTCTGCCTGTTCTCAGATCACAAACAGTCTCTCCCGTACTTTCTTTTACAGTTTTATATTTTACATTTAGTTCTGAGATCTATTTTGGTTAAATTTTTTATAAAGCGGGAGGATTATATTGAGACGTACTTTTTAAACGGATGACCAATTCTTTCCAACCTAATTTGCTGAGAAGACTATCTTTTCTCCATGGACATATTTTTGAGGATTCATCAAAAACCAACCCGTCACATCGTGGGGTTCTGTCTCTGGACTCTGTGACCAGAATCCCTTCTGTAATACCATCTTTACACAAAGTCTTAAGCTAGTGCTGTTTTCTTCCAACTTCATTTTCCTTTTTGAGAAATGATTTGGCTCTTCTATTTTCTTTGACTTCCCATGTAAATTTTAAAGTCGTCTTCTCTAGGGGTGCCTGGGTGTCTCAGTCAGTTGAATGTCCACCTCTTGGTTTCGGCTCAGGTCATGATATCATGGATGGTGAGATTGAGCCCTTTTTGGGCTCTGTGCTCAGCGGGGAGTCTGCTTCAAGATTCTCTCTCTCTGCCCTTTCCCTGCTCACTCTCACTCTCTCTCTCTTTCTCTGGGACAAATAAATAAAAATTAAAAAATAATAATATAAAATCAACTTTCTATATCTGTGAAGAGTCCATCATGGATTTTTATTGGAATTCCATTAGATCTATAGATCAGTTTTGGAAGAATTGGTATCTTGGCTATATTGAGTCTTCCAGTTTATGAACATGGTATGCCTCTCCATTTATTTAGGTCTACTTTGATTTCTTTCAGGAACATCTTGGAGTTTTCAGCATATAAATCTTATGCCTATTTTGTTAGATTTACACTTAAGTATTTCATTTGGGGAAGAGCTGTCTAAGTCACTATAGTTTCCATATCCAGAACACATTTCTAGGAATTCTCTAAGTCCTCTATATACTTTGATATAACCCATTTCTCAAGAGAGGATTTGACTTTCTTTCTTTCAGATACTATCAACCCAGGAAAACTTTACACTTTAATCTTTTTTAAAAAAATCACACATTTAGTAAACAGTTGGGCTTCAAACCACATGAACACAGGCTTGTGGCCAGGAGTTCCCAGGAAGACTTCTTGTGCTCCCCTCAGAGCCAACGCTGGCGCTGACATGCATCCTTATGGTCATTCTTTGTGGGCAGGGGTTGCTATTCACTGATAAGGGTATGTTCCTGGGGGTTCGGGGTTCTGGCTTCAGGCTCTAGCCACCATGCTCAACTTCAGGCTGTCTCCCTCTGAGTGTGCGGTCCATAAAGTCAGGCCAGGACCACCAGGGATCAACAGAGTACCAGGGTGAGAGCATACAGATCTCCCCCACTCACCCATGTGTTTCCTGCTGGTGAATCGCCTTCACTATCCTCAAAGTCAATCCCTCATCAAAAGAGGTTGTTTTCTTCTAACTTATCTGGCATGTTAAGTGTGCTAATCGAGGACTGGCTTTTCTGGAGAGTTCATCTATCATGTTACCAGAAACAAAGTCAAAGCAAATAGTCTTCAATGTTTAAATCATAAGGATAATCATGATTTTATAATAACTTCTAGTACACAATCTGGAATAACCTACCTCATTTTGTAGAGACTCAGACATGGAAAGGTCGAGACCACACAACCTGCTGAGACAGATCGGGGCTTCTCACCAGCGCTCTGTGCACCTGTGCAGCTATGGTGCTGACGGAGCCCTGAGCGAGCTGGCAGGGCAGGTGGATATGAGTGTATCTGGGACCCATGCATCATCCCGGAGGGTCTGGTAAGCCAGTCCCAGGTGAGATGGAAGGGAAGCTCACCAGGGCAGCCCAGGCAGAAGCCTGGAGAGACACCTGGCCACACACACATGTGTACATCGCATGACGTCAGATCTCTGCACACCTGCAGGTCGCCCCCAAACCAGGAACCCCAAGAAAGAATGACTCTTCTGATGGCATATGTCAGTTGGCCATAGCCTAAGTCCATCCTGTTTTGTGATTTGGAGTTTTCTTTTGGCTGAAGTAGGAGCGCGGTCTGCAAACGCAGGCCAATGCCAGGACTGGTGTCCCTTCCAGCCCCCACCCGGCACCCAGCACTGCTGATCACTGGCTTCTGTGTCTCAGTGGCCAGCCCCCAGCTGTGTGATCAGCACAGATAGAGCAAAGCCGAGAGTCAGAGTCCTCCCTTGCCCGGGCCCCTGTCTCCCCACAGTCATGGGGACTGACACCCCACCCCTGTGGGCACAGGCTGGGGATGGCGGCAGCCCTCTCCTTCTGGCCGGGGGGTGGTGCACACTGAGGAAGCCGCATCCTGGCTTCTGGCGGCCAGCAGGGGGTCCTTGGCTGTCCATCAGGACCCCCTCCTAAGTGGGTATTATCTCACTTGAGCGGGAAAAGCAAGAATCAGCGCAGGTACCTGGAGAACTGTGTGTGCCACGGGCTTTTAAAAAGCCCTTCCCAAATGGCGCCCCCACGGCCCCCATGATGAGGTGAGACCCGGTGACACTGATTTCCCTTCCCGGCCTCCAGGCACTGCGAGGAGGCCGCTTTCCTGGTGCTTTTCTGTTCTGAGGGGGGTGGGTAGGGGCCGCTCCTGGTTCTCCCTCGTCCTGATTCTCTGAGGTCCTTCCCTTTCTTCCAGATCTTATCTCTTCTCGGAGCTCGGAGCCCGACCGTTCCTTCCCTTCCCAAACTACGGATGCCTCCATCACCTCTACGTTTCCACGGGCTCCGCGCTCCACTCGGGAGCTCCACTCGGGAGGCGAACCGGGTGGCAGCAAGAAGGTACCAGGAGTTGCTGTCCTTCCTGCTCCGCCTCCTTTCCTCCCTCCCCCTCCTGCCCTCCCTCCCCCCTCCCCCCCGCCCCCGTCCTCCCTCCTCGCTCCTCGCTCTCCTCTCCCTCCCTTCTCCCTGTTTCCTCGCCCTTCCTGAGCTCAGAACAGGAGCTCATGCCGTGCCCAGACCATTACCAGCGGCTTCGTTTTCTCCATCGGGTTTGGGGGATGACTGTCCCCTCCCCCTGCTTTTTCTGGCTCTCTCTTCCAGAAGAGGGGGTGGGCGTGACTACAGACACTCATCACGTCTTTATTATTTTGGCAAAAGGAAAACAAATGGAAATCGAAGAGTCTTTTTCCCGTCAGGGCGGCGATGACGGCAGCGCCAATAACGGAGCGACTGGTGCGCCCATTGAAGGTGGAGAGCGCGACGTAGCCACGCAGGACCCCCCCCACCGGCTCGGAGGGCCGCTTCTGCCCTCTCCACAGTAACTGGTCTCTGGATAACCCTCCAGCTGGACAGAAAGCAGGGCTGGTTCTCTGGGTCACCCTCTAGAGTGCCCCGGCCTGCCCCCCGGGGTCACCAGCCCCTCCCACCACACCCCCTGCCCCTCCCCCCGCGTCACCCCCACCTCCCTCTCTAGCCACCCGTGGACAGAAACCAGCGTCACGCAGCTGCCCGGTCTTCGGTGCTTGGCCTCACCACCCGTAAGACGGACAGATTGGAACCAAGTCCCCTCTCGCCTCTCAGATTCCAGAGCCACATCCCTCTGGCTTCCAGGCTGCAGAGAACATTCTCACCCGCGTAGAGAACAGAGCGCAATGGCAGGACCTTGTTGAAATGGGAGGAGCACGTGGGAGTCCCAGGACGGACTTCAGGGCCCGCACCCTCCTTCACGACGTAAAAAGAAGGAAAAACCCCGTGGGCTTCTCCCTTTTCCTCCCTCGGTTGTCAAAGCTCCTTTCATTGTCACATGAGTTTCTCACAAACACTCTGGCTGACATAACACTGAGGTATCTGAAAAGATCCCAACGAGGGCATCGAGCCAACAAAATTAACATTGTAAGTTGGTTTAAAAAAACAGTTCCCAGAAGACATTCAAAAGGCCAACAGACACGTGAAAAGACACTCAACGTCGCTCTTCATCAGGGAAACGCAAACCAGAACCGTGATGAGATCCCACCTCACACCTGTCAGAACGGCTAAAACCAACAACACGGGAAGCACAGGGTGGGCGAGGATGTGGAGAAAGGGGAGCCTTGTGTGCCGCGGGTGGGAAGGTGAGCCGGGGCGGCCACTCTGGAAAACCGCACGGAGCGTCCTCAGAAAGTTGAATGTAGACCTCCCCTGCGAGCCAGCGATGGCGGTGTGGGTGTTCGGCCAAAGAAAATGAAAACACTAATTTGAAAAGATACATGCACACCTTGTTTACAGCGGCAGCATCTATAATAGCCAAATTGTGGCAGCCGCCCAAGTGTCCATCTGTTGACGGGTGGAAGACGACGTGGTGTCCAGACAGTGGCCTAGAACGTGGCCAGGACAAAGGACGAAATCCCACCATTTGTGGAAACATGGACGGAGACAGAGCATAAAGCTGAGTGAGCCAAGTCCGGCAGAGAAGGAGAAATACGATATGCTCTTCCTCACATGTAGAATCTAAAAGACAAAACAAATGAATAAACAAAAAGCAGAATCAGACCTGAAATACAGAGAACAAACCGTGGGTTGCCGAGGGGAGAGGTTGGGGCGTTGGGCAAAGCAGGTGAAGGCTGCGGGAGTCACAGGCTCCCAGTGGTGCGGTAAAGTCACGCGGATAAAAAGGACAGCAGGGGACAGCGCCAATAATACTGTAACGTTTCCACAGTCGGACGTCGGAGTCAGTAATAATGGGTGGTGGGTGGTGAGCACCCTTGACCGTGGTGAGCATCGTGTGATGCCTCCGGACTATCAAATCTGTTACGCACTTGAGACAATGTATTACATGTCAACTACACTTCAGTTAAGAAAACTTTTCGTTAATCAAATACTTGTGGGTATACGACACAATAGCTTGTCATTTGGATGATTCCTGACTAGTGTAATGTCTTTTGCCCATACATGATTAAGAAGAATTCTGAAAAATCCTTCTTTAAGCTCTGC
The DNA here is from genome assembly GCA_020311275.1 of Eira barbara. Taxonomy (NCBI): domain Eukaryota; kingdom Metazoa; phylum Chordata; class Mammalia; order Carnivora; family Mustelidae; genus Eira; species Eira barbara. The sequence continues at coordinate 1,336,811 of JAHRIG010000037.1, read as the reverse complement.
GAGTTGGATCAAATCTCATTTTAAGAGGCGGTGTGCAGAAGCACCACGCTTCGTTTCTCAGGTGTGCAGCTTGCTTGAGTTTGGGGTGGACAGTGGCCCACGTCTCTGGGGCCCCTCGTCTCCGTCTCCGGTGCCCCCAGAGGTTCCTCCACTGCCCTGCGCTGGCTGACCCGCAACCAGGATGGCACCAAGTTCAGACCCGGCTTCTCTCCCGCTCTTGGAGGACGGTGTAGTGAACTGCATGTCCGTCTCCAGAACCAGGTTCCATCGCGGTCAGTTGGTCGGTCTGTGGGGGGCCGGCGGTGCGGGGGGAGGGGCACTCAGGTTGAAGGGACCTGAGGGCATCTTTACCGCCAGGACTCTCGGCCAGTTTGCTGCTCATATGGCCAAGCCACAAACCCATCGAAGTGGCACGAAAGGAAACTGGAGGGAAACTGGAGAAATTGCCGCAAGGGCTCTTCTTCTTCTTCTAAACGTGGGTCTTACTCGTACTTGCTGCGTAGCCCGTCGGCGGAGGAGAGCCGCGCTGTTGCACCCATTCTCTGCCAGGCCGCTCAGAAAGGTGTGACCTGGTTTAAGAAAAGGTGATATTTAAGAAGAAAAAGCCTTCAGCGCAGAAACGTTAAGGATGACTATTCACATGTCAAAAAGATTTGCCTGTTTCCAGAAAATTTCTCACCGTGCTTTTTCAGGTACTATACAAATCCAATGCGTTTTCAATGCCTTTCAATTAAAAGAATTGATTCACACTCAACTTTATTTCAACTTTATTTCAGCTTAAATATAATGCGATAAAAACTTATTGTTCTGCGTTTCATTCCGGGGGACTCTATTTCCTCATGGTTGATGGAAGCATCCGACATCGGAGCTGACAGTGTGTTACCGCAGGAGGTTCTAGTGGGTCCTGCTCCGTTCTGCCACCGACTAGTGGCAAGTTATGGTCCCTGGCCTCAATTTGCCCACCTGTAAAGTAGGAGCAAAGATGCTTGCCTACTTGGCCTGTGTCTCTAAAATCGTGATGGGTTTTAAAAAGGAGACGGCTAAGGCTGTGACCCTCACCAGGAGGGGTCGTGGCCGTCCTGCAAGCACTCTGCTGGCCCGGAGATGGGCTGTTCTGGGTGGTGCTGGGGCACCCCGGCGCTGTTTCCAGGGGCCAGGCTGTTTCCCTCCAAGACCGCCTCGAGCATGCGGACCTCCATGCTGCACCCTTGCACATCCTCCCTCGGAGCCTGGTCTGCCAGGACACGATCTGATGCCCCTCGTTTCACCTCTTGCCGACCTGATGGCCCCGCACCTGCTCTCCCAGGGCAGCGAATGCGGAGCAGAGAGATCCCACGCCTGCCCCACACGTTTGCTCCGGCTTTCTGTGAGTCACCTTACTTAATCCGCAGTCACTGCATGGAGGTACGTGGGGCCCGTGTCAGGGGCTCAGGATTCAGTCTCCAGTCCTCCGGACACTAAGGCCACGTTCTGACCTTGGAGTGGAGGCCCTGTCCTCTGTTACAGGCAGGGAGGAGGGGAGCAGCCAGGCCTGCCCGGGGCAGCTGACCACTCGCCAGCCCACTTGATTTATGGCCCCAAAGGAGGGATGTGGAGCGATGAGGTGTTCTCGCCCCACTGAGGACTTCTGGAGTGATCCGCGCTCATGTACACACCCCATGTGACCCGGCGGGTTGGCGCCAAGTTCTTCATGTCCATGTGAGGCGCGCATTGGACCTCCGGCCCCCCAGGACCCCAGCCATCCACTCCTGGGCCCTTACAGCCAACGTTCCCCTCACGTGGTGGGAACAGGTCCCCAGTGAGGAGGTGCCGGCATCTGACAGCCCAGCAGTGGGGCTGGAGAGCTGCCCGTCCTGAGCCCCAAGCAGAGCGGCCCAGCAGCCAGGGCACAGAAGCGGATCAGGGCGTCCCCATGTCCCCACACAGGCCAGCCCCGACGGAGTGAAGGTGAATTCACGGTGTGCGATCCTTCAACATCCAGATGCTGTGACTTCACACAAAATCGGGCCTAGGTCATTTCTCCGTGAGCTGGTCACACGATACAATGGCCCCTCCTCTGTCGGCGGCAGTTACTGGAGGCGAGATGCGGCCGTGGCCCGAAGGTCCCTGTCTCCGACAATATGTTGCCCCCAGCCCCCGCCCAGCCCAGTCTGTCCACCCAGCCCTGACCTGCAGGCTCTCCCTGGGTCTGGTGTGTTGTCTGCTGTGACAGCTCAGCAGCCAGTGGTCCTGGGAGGGGGAGAAGAGGGGGAGGGGCGGGGTGGGGCCTGCGCTCACAATGCGGCCTGAGCTGACTCCACATGGGGGGGCCGCAGAGTCGGGGGGAGGCTTCTTTGATCTTCATTCCCCAACCCCCAAATCTGAGCCCTGGCCACTCACCCCTAAAAGGAGGGTTCCCTGAGCAACCACTGAGGGCCGTCCTGATGACAAAGGGCTGAGGGCAGCAGAGGGAAGGTGACGTCCCAGGCCACCGCACGGGGGAAGAGGGAGGGAGCTTCGGGACAAAGGAACCAGTACATCCTGTCCAGTTCAGGGCCACCCGTCCTGGGCCTGAAGCTCCCTGGGTGACGATCCATCCAGACCAGTCCCAGGGCTTTGTCCCTCTGCTTTTCCCTCAGCTTCCTTTCTGCCCGCACAGCCTTCAGACCCGTGAGTGCCCATGGGATTGGCCCCGTCAGCTCCTGATGCTACGGGCCCTTCCCAAAAGAGAGCTGAGTCACACAGGCTGAGCCAGGGTTGGCGATTAGAGAAGGAGTTTGTAGGAGAAACCCCAGGAAGGAAAAATGGGCAAGAACAGAATGTTTCATTTTCAAGAAATCATTGCCTCACAGAAAAAAATGGATGGATTGCTCTTACTGGCCCTCCTCGTCCTGCCTTTTCTGCCAAGAAAGAAGAAGCACAATTGTTAACCTTCGTAGAACAGAGAGAGAGAGCTGGAAGGTCCAGCAAGCAGAAAATGAAGGGTTTGCACAAATGAAGACCTCTGTCCCGGGTGCGGAACCTTGGCAACAGGACATGGGCTGCAGGCCCCTGCAACGTGCTCTTTGAAAGCTTATTGTTGAAAGAGAGACCAGATTCTGGGTCAATAATCAATAAGCGCTTTGATGAGAAATAGAGATGTCAGGTCCTGGGAGTGGTCACTACCGCGTGAGGTGACGTCACACCTCTGACCAGAGGCAGACACAGGACTGTGTCCACAGGAGGGACCCAGGGCTCCGACTTCCATTGCAGACCCACGCCCAGCTCTGCTCAGGGATCCGAGGGGGCACACACTGCCCTGGGGCACACGGCCATGCCTACCCACACTGCCCACATGACGGACGATGTTCTCCCTTTTATGAATGTCAGCCTGTTGGGATGCCACCTCCTCCCACATCCTTCAAAACCCCACCTAAAAATACTCAGAAAATCCTTCTCACAGAAGGTGATGGCGCTATTGATTAAAAGAAAATTAGATTGAATTATTGTGGGAGACATAATGTCCATCATCGGTTAAAACGTATGTTAAATTAATTCATTTGCTGGTTTCAGAGCAGACAAATTAGGAGCCACTGGGGAAAATCCTGTTACAAATAGAATCTCTTAAAAAGACATATATTGCTTCTTTCCTATTATGCTATTCTTCCTTCCGTCAACATTGCGCACACGCGGGCACAAACTGACGGCTCCGGTGTCACAAACGCATATTTTATCTCTATGTTAGTGTTTTCATAAAGTTATTAGCTTCTGCTCCAACGTAACCTGCCGCAGGCGCGCCGAGCTCAGCCAGACCGGCAGAGGTTCCGCGGGGGCGCTGCGGGCTGGGGGCCTTCCTAGCCCTCCCGGCCCCCCAGCCACGCATTCTGAGTGTCCCAGCCTGTGTGTCCGGCTGCATCCGAAATGCACGTCCCACTGTGTCCCATTGTGTGGGGGGAGTGGAGCCCGGGAGGAAAAGACAACCGCGTGGGTCTTTCTTCAGCGGTTTGTTTCAGTGACACAAATTTAAGGGCGCTGCCCCCTCCCCACCCCACCCGCAGCTCGGTGCACCTTGAATCTTGTCAGCTATGAAATGGGTCTTTCTCACCCCCTCTCACCTCAGGAAGATGGAAGTTGGAGTCATGAATCGTGAATCGTGAATCAGCTGGGCTGACAGCTCAGCCCGGCCCAGCGGTTGGGGGGCGGCTCCCTTGTCTGGGCGGCTCTGACCTCCCGTGGCCAGGCTGCCTGTGGGAACCGCCCAAGGAATGCGAGGGAGGGGCGCGGGGGGGGGCCGGGGTCCCGCCTCTGCAGCCCTTCCTCGCGCCTAACCCTAACCCGGCGGGCCCGCACCTCCGTCGGGCCCCATCCCGGTCCACACTGGGAGCCAGCGCGGGCGCTGTCCTGGGTCCAGCGCCGGCGGGCTGTGCGCGTGCCTGGGAAGGAGGTGGCCCCGTGGCGACCCACTGAGGTTGGGAAGCTCGGGGCCGAAGCTCGGGGGGGAGACGAGTGTGTTCTTGGCAGCAAGCTGTACAAACACCCCGGCTAGGCGGGGCCGTTGCACAGCCCGGGCCCTCGTCCGTGTAGAGTAAAGGTTTCCAAGAAAACACCAGAAGTCATTCGTGTCTCGTGGCGGGGGTGGGTCTCGTTCACCTTCAGGGACCCGTGGCGCCCACGCTCTGGCCCACGGAGCTCGCGCGTCAGCCGCCTTCCCCACACAGGGGACCGGCGGGGCAGTGCCAGGGACACGGGGCGCCAGGGTCTGAGCCCAGATGGAGGAGGAGGGAGGTGAGGTGCCACCAGAAATGTTCCGAAAAGAGACGCTACGGCACGGCGTCCGTGAGTTTGGTGACGTTTCTACGTTCTCGGGACACTAGGCAGGTTCCAAACTTTCAGTAACTGGCTTGTGTGCTTCTGTCCGTTTACTCGGGATATTAATTTTAAAAACCCTTCTCCAGGCAGAATAATACCCATGAAAGCCCAACGCTGATGAATTCACAGGGGCCTCAGACAGCGTAATACAGACATTTAAGACAACAAAGGCCACACTCTGTTCTGACCACGAAATGTCCTTCTGGTCTCCTGAGGGCAAAAATTATTTTAAACAATTAACTTTTTTTTTTTTTTAATTTGAGTGAGAGACAGAGCACAAGCAGGGAAAGCAGCAGAGAGACAGGGGGAAGCAGGCTCCCCATGAGCCAGGATCCCATGCGGGACTCGATCCCAGGCCTCTGGGATCATGACCTGAGCTGAAGGCAGACACTTCACCGACTGAGCCACCAGATGCCCCCACAGCTGACAGTTCTAAGGGCTTCATGCATTACTTACAAGTTGTCACAAAAGCAAAAAGGTGGCGAGCTGGGTCTTATGTAGGAGAAAGGTAATTATCTTCCATGCCTTCCAGAAAACTTCTAAAATAATCCTTAGCATTCTATGCATTGTTTTATAAAATTTGAAATACAAATTATAGGACCACATTACTCTGTCACCCAACTCATTTTTGGGAAGTTTTGTAAATAGATCATCATTCAGATTTTTCCTTTTAAAAAAAAGTTAGGAATTATATTCATTCACCTTGAATTTTTTTGTGCGTCCTTGCACACCGGAGAAGTTGCAAATGTCATTATGTTATCAGTGTTATTTCCAAGGTAGGAGGTGATGTTGGGCTTAATATTTATTGCAAAGACCAGAAAACCTCACCATCCAAGCCTCGCAGGTCATGCCAGAGAGCTGTTTGCGGGTCTTCTAACCGGTTATCTCTCTAAACAGAATCCATCCAAATTTCAGTGCTCACAACCATGATCTGTGTAGAGGAAAACAAGTTTTAAAATGCACAGGAAAAACAGAAAAACAAAGGCAGGCAATAACACTAGAAAAAACTCATTCCCTGTGCCTGGCTTTTTATTCCGCCCAAAATTAAAGATAGAAATCCGTACCACCCTGCAACTCCACTGCCAGGAAGTTACCCAAAGAAAACAAAACGCTGATTTGAAAAGATCGGTCCGTTCTTGTGTTCGTGACCGCATCATCTGTGGTAGCCACGATGCGGAGGCCACCTGTGGACAGTGGAGATGGGCTGCACGAGCCGTGGAATGTGGCTCAGTTGTAACAAGGCAGGAGATCCCGCCGTGGGTGACAGCGTGGGTGGACCCAGAGGGCATTAAGCTAAGTGAGGTCAGTCGGTCACAGAGAAAGAAACACCGTCTGGTTTCACTCAGAATCTTGGAAGCAAATGAATCAACGAACAAAATGCAGAGAACAAACTGACAGCGGGGGAGGCTCGGGGTGGGCGGGCAGGAGTGGGCTTCCAGGGAGGGCATGACTGGCTCATTGTATTTTTAAGGCAAGCAAATGCCCACAGATGTCTGTCCCGATCCATCACTGTGCAGAAATAGCTGCTTGGCCTCCGCCCCTTTCCCAGGTGAGTGGCGACAGGCCGTGCACCGTCGGCTCTCCTGAGGCTGCAGAGCCCCCGCATCTGGGTGAGCAACACGGATTACTCCTCGCGTCCCCAGTCGAAGGACACTCAGGTTGTTTCTGGCTGTTGGGCTGTTGGTCAGCTCGTCGGAGCAGCGCCGCAGGGAGTCGCTCGTGTGTGTCACTCCACATGCTCCCAACGGGTCTGCGAACAGGTTCTAGAATCGGGACATGAGATTCTCCTGCACTGCCCTGATTGACTCTGTCCTGGCTGAGCTGCTGCGAGCAGCCCGGGAGAGCGTCTTTACAGGGCCGCGCTGCCAGCAGAGCTTAGATTTTTATCCGCTGCATGAAGAAAATGAGAGTCTGCATTTCAACATCCCAGGGGAAAGGATAGGCCCTCCGGCGCGAGGGGCAGCCTCCGGTGTGCTGGCAGGAGGCCACCGAGCTCGCACCCTCGGACATGCATGGTCACAGCCCACACTCACTTCTCTGGAAAGGGCTTGGCCTTCATGCTATGCGGTTTGGGGTGGAGACAACTGAGTATGGGGGCGCAGTGTCGTTCTGCCCCTGCCCCTGGGTCCGCAGCCGCCCCTGGTTTGGGGGGTGGCAGATGGAGCGGCTCGGAATCGGGGGAAGTGCCACACCCGAGCTCCTGACCAGGGGAGAGTCCCCTGATTCTCAGAACCCATCCTGAAGGACACAAACGCCGTTCCATCGTCCTCCCGGCACCCCCCGCCCTCCCAGCCCCCGCCTGCCCATCTCGTCGCGGGCCAGGTGGTTCAGCAGCCAGCGGTGAGCTCGCTGACATTGGCCCGGGGGCCAAGGGCTGACACTGGCTCTTTTGCACCCGTGGGCAACCTCCCTCGAGCCCACGGAGCCCCCGTGGCCTTGGCGGGGAGCTGAAAATGCTCTCGTTCTGCTTGGAACAGGATGCAGTTCTCCCACCAGTAATTAGCCGCCGGGAAGCCGCGTGAAGGGACGGACGCGTTCCTCAGTAGGGTGAGCGATGTGCGTAAACAGCTGGGTGGAGCATGGATGCGGACGAAGGATGTGATCAGGTCTTGACACAAAGCCCTTTGCCTGTGTCCGTAGCCACTTCCCACCAGGTGGGGCAGCGTCCCGCCCAGAGGATGCCGGCTCCCACTCCCCACATGGCCACTGGGACAGCTCGCAGTGGGGGCGGCCTGCGGCAGACCACGCAGGAGGAGGCCTCTGACCCCAGCCTCCCCTGCAGGAGCTGCGCACAGCTGTTCACAGGTCCTAGAGGGGACAGCAGGGCTCAGCGAGGCTCTCCTCCCAGCCCCCCTTCTTCGTCTTCCTGTCTCTGTCTTGCAGGGGAAGCCTGGGTCCTACTCTCTGTATTTCTCCTGCAACGAAAGGACAGTCATTGTTTGTCCCCTGCTCATGACACAAGAGACCAAGAACAGAAAGCCACTTGCTGTCCCTGCTGGGATTTCCCTCCTGGGTTCTGATCAGCTGTGGGGAAGACACACTCCTGAGAGCCGAGCGGTGGCCTTGGCCCAGCCCGTGCGCCTCGAGCCGTCCCTGCTGCCCTTCCCTCCAAGGACACCCCCAGGCACGGTCCCCTCCCGCTGGACCCAATCCAGCCCTCGGTTGTGCTCTGGTTTGCTTCCTGGTCTCAGAGAGGTGCGAGTCTTCGCAGAGCAGAACCTCATTGCTTTGCTGACCGTGTGAGGCCAGGGCAATGCTGCGGTCAGTGCAGACACACGGGGGAGGGCCTCAGAGCCGTGGGGAGATCGCCATGGCGGCTGCAATGGCTCGTGGCCAAGGAGAGGCTGTGACTTCAGCAGAGCTAGTCAGGGAGGGAAGAGGGACTCCCCGGTGGGAAAGATGTAGATGTGAGAGAACTTGTACTCCCGGCAGTGCAGGAAGAATTAAAACCAGGGGCGCGGCTTAGCGTCGGCTGCTCAACTTACCAAGTGCGAAGTGAGGACATTTACGCCTGATTCCCAGCTAACGGGCGGCCGCTGAAGTGCTCACCAGCCAGTGTATGAAAGACAAATCATTGTAGTAAAAATGCTGGGTTTTTTTAATAACCTTATGATTTTTTTATTAACTAAAAATACTAAGACCTAGGGGCGCCTGGGTGGCTCAGCGGCTTAAGCCTCTGCCTTGGGCTCAGGTCATGATCTCAGGGTCCTGGGTCAAACCCCGCATCAGGCTCTCTGCTCAGCAGTCAGGATACAGGGGATGGAGAGACGGGGAGGCTGGGAAGCTGGGGAACACCTCGGGTCAGCAAGTGCCCTGTGTGACCTAGTGCCCCCTTCAGAACTACGTGCCGTTAGCAGACGACACTGACCCACAGAGGGTCTGCACCCCGAAAGCTTGCATTTTGCACAAAGACATGCAGTCAGTTCCGTCACAGGCTGTCTCTTCAGACACCGTGAGGAGGTGTGCAGACAGGACAGCATGAGCCTTATCAGGGCAGGTGGGCGGCCAGCACAACCACGTTCATCACTGGACATTCCTCCTTCCTTCTGGGTTGTTTGCCAGTGACTCAGGGCCCTGCTGGAAGAAAGGAGGGGCACCAGCTACTGTCCTCAAGTGGACTCATTAGTAACATGGAGCGTCAATCATGAGACCTGTGGGAGAGCTCATCGGTGTCCTCCAGGATTCTCCTCGGATACAAGGCACTGAGCACAACCCATCCCGTTTCATTTCTTTGGAAAGTAAACGTCGGAGGAAGGACTAACCGGTGTGGCGGCCATGAGGGGGCCGCGGAGCTCCCAGCAGGCTCCACGAGGAAATGCCAGCAGTGACGCCTCCGGCGGGTCAGGAAGCAGCTTCCTATCAGGTGTGTTCAGAGGTGTGCAAGGTGCATGTGTGTGCACACGTGTCTATGCTGTGTGCGGCACACTTTGTGTATGCGTGTGTTTGTTGGCAGGTGTGTGCACATTGTGTGCATGGTGCACGCCATGGTCTCGGGTATGTGCATGTGTTAGCACGTGTGCTTATGCGTGTGTGGTGCTCATAGGTATGTGCATTAAAGGGTGTGCATGTGTGTGCTCACAGGTGTATGTGCACCCATATGCATGGCGCACACATGTGTGCGTGGTGTGTGCACCGTGTGACACACACATGTGCATGTGTGTACATAGTTGCGTGTGTATGCACAGTATTGTGTGATGCATGCGTATACACGTGTGTTTGTGGTTGTATGTGGGGGTGTTCGTGTGTGCATGGTACACGTGGTTGTGTGTATATATGTGTGGGGGTGTGGGGGTGTGCATGGTGCATTTGTGCATGCATGTGTGCATAGTGTGTGTATGTGTGTGGTGCACACTATGGTGTACGTAGTTGCATGTGTGTGCATGTGGGGGGTGTGCATGGTGCATTTGTGTGTGTGTGTGTGTGTGTGTGTGTGTGTGCATGTGTGCATGGATCTCCATCTCCTAGCCAGCACAAGGGAAATGGAAGGATTATTCCCGAGAAGCGGTAACCACCACAGCAGGCATGGGCCGGCACCGGGAGCATGGCCCCGGGAGCCATGCGACCTCCTGCTGTTGCCCTGGATGCTGTCTGTGGGGCTCGTGCACCTGGGGGAGGGGTCCCACAGAGCCCCCACGCAGCTGACACTGCCAGTGCCAGCCCCATCACTGCTTCCGTGCTGACGAGTCTCCAGGTTTGGCTGAAACACGTGCAGGCTGAGCGTTAGAGGCTGCTCAAAGCAATCTGCTTGATCTGTTTGGGGTGTGATAGTCGGTCAGGGAATAAGAAACAGCCTGGTTCTAGAAAACAGCACATAAAATGACCTAGTAAATTGTACCATAAAGAAACAGAACAATTTCCTATTGTCTTAGGAAACCCTGGATCTGATCTTCGATGTTCTCCTCTTAGCAGCAACGCAAGACCGCAGGGAAGCCGCCGTCCTGCTGCACGGGGCAGCGGTCCTGCGGCCTCCGGCTCCCGGGCCTGGGAGGGCACCCCCGCCCCCGCCTGACTGCCTTTCCTCTGCTTTCAGATCCACAGAACCCCACTAAACTGAGTCAGTTGCCAAAGAAAAGCCAAGGGTTTATTCTTGAGAACACGGCCTGCCAGGTGCTGTCAGCGGTCGTGAGCACCTGTGGACAGAGTGTGCGTGTGTGTGCACAGTGCAAACGTGTGCACGTGTGTATGTGGTTGCGTGTGTGTGCGTGGGGTGGGGTTCTTCCCAGAAAGGCGGCAGGGGACGCACAACTGGGCCAAGGGCCGACTGCCCCGAGACTGAGCACAGGGAGCCGAGGTCAGGAACCTGTTATGAGTCCCGTGGGACCGAAAGCCACGCTGCCATTCAAACGGGAGAAGAAAGACAAGAAGAAGGAAAGGGTGATGGCAAGAAACGACGGAACATAAAAGCCAGGGCGTCCACTGGACCCCCTCTGTGCGCCCTGCTGAGACGGCTCGGGCAGGACCCAGAGGTGAGGGCGCGTCGTGCCTGTCCCTGGCTGTCTCTGCAACAGCGAGGCTCCGTGTGGAGAAGCTCGTCGCACCCCGTCCTGGGGTAGGTTCTGCTCCAGTGACACGTGGAGCCCTCGTGGAGGGACCAGAGCCACGGCGGGAGCACTGCCATTGTCCAGGAAAGCCCGGCGCACGGCCACGCCCAGGACGACCTGGCCCTCACTAAGGGTCCCAGCAGAGACCCTGCTTAGAAACGCAGCCCCCTGCCTGCTTCCCTTCGCCTCCTCTCCAGTTCCTGAAAATCACGAGAAACCCACAGTCTCGCCTGCCTTCCCTCCCGTGCCGCCGGGGCGGAGCTGTCCCTGCGCCGGATGGCCCTGCTATGAAGGCATCGACAAAGAGCCGGGAGCGTGTCTTTCCCTGATGGGCGGCTTTTGGTTTCATTACCGTGAAACATTGTTGCGTCTCCCCTAAGTTTGAACGGGATCCATAGCCGAGCTACGCTGAACGATCAGCCATCATATTAGCGTTCATAATTATCACCTGTAATTGCTACAACAGCTAACAATTACCGCCGGCGGCAACAGAGTCGGGGACGGCGCCACTCACGAACGAGACACTGTGGGGTTCTCGTCGCACGGGACTGTCCAAGCTTGAGCAGCGATGACAAACACAGACGCTATATATACATTCAAATGCCGACAAAACCCTATGACACAGTAGTTCTTTCCCGGCTCAAATCAAAATTTTAAACAGTTTACTTCCCTCCGTCTTCCCGAGAGTTTTATGTAACAAACTTCCAGTGTCATGACTAATAGCGGCTCTGGGCGAGCATCAGCCTGGCGGCGGCCCCTCAGCCCGTGATGTGAGCTCCTTATTACAGGGTACATTATGCAGGAGCTCCGCGCGGTGATGGGACACGGCAACCCCGCTGTGAGGATGCCTATCAGAGCTTCTTTTAAAGCCCTTTCTCAATTGTCAGCAAAGTATTTTTTAAGGTTAAAAGGTGTAAAATTATTCTGAAATGCTTTTCTGACCTGTCGCCTATCACTGCAAAGAGCTATAGTTCATTTTTTTCTAAAATTGTATTTTTTTTTGAAATGCAGTAATATTATAAGAATAAGCTTTATAAGAGGAAAATAGTCCCCTGAAATGTTCATGATTTTTTTGCCTCCTTCCCCAGTGAATGCAACATTAGCCATTGTTTCATGCTCCGAATTATAATTCCTGGTACAGGCCTTCCTGCTGGCAGCCTCGGCTGCTGCAGAGAATTAACGTGAATGACTGCTATGCTCACATTCCCCTGCTTCTCTCCCTCCGTCTGTCTTCACCGCTGTCCTTGCAGCGGCCGTTCCATCCTCTACCCTGCCTCACCACGCAGCGGTGCCAGGGGCCGGTGGGCCGCTGTGCTGGGCGCTGCCCCTGCCCTAATCGAAATGGCCCTGGGGGTCAGCGGGAAGGCAGCCGCCACATGGTTCTCGCGGCCCCCTGCCTCCGTGCTGCTCCGAGCCTGCCTGCGAGAGAAGACCCACCCTCAGCATATCAATCCGGGTCAACGACCGTTGTCATGTTCAGTCCCTGGCCTCCAAGGCCCCGTTCCCTATGGGGTGGCGTTTCCGATGGCTGCTGACCGTTGATGCTCCCCTGGTAGATTTCGAAATCCAGTTTCTGCCAAGTCCTGGGAGAGCCTCCAGCACAGTCACGTCCTAGGTGCCGGGAAAATCAACCGAGAAACTCACCTCGGTGCAGACGGCGGGCCCACCTCCGACCTCTCAGAACAGAGAGAGGAGACGTGGGGCAGGCACACGCACGCGGAAGCTCGAGCTGGTGAGTCCGTCCTTCCAAGGCTGGGGAGGCGCCCCGTCCATTCACAGGGTCGGATGTGCTCGGACAGTTCGCAGAGGAAGCCGGTAACCCGTCTGATTCCCTGTCCTCACCCGGCCTCCCATGCCGCTGCCCTTGTGCCGGGTGCGGGGACAAAGGGACTGCTGGCGTTCCCCAGTCCCGGCCTCAGTGTCGGGGATGCGCGTCGCTCTCACGAGCGGACATTCTGTGAGGCCCTCAGTTCATTCCTTAATGCGAGGACAGCACAGGCACCCAGAGTGGTGACAATTGTCAACTCAGGGAATTCTTCACAGAGAAGAAACTTAAAATTACCTGAAATCACGTGGCTTCGGGAAGGAAACTTGAGAGAGGGTCTTCCCCAGACTGGCGGCAGCCTCTGGAACTTTAGGCGGTGTCATGAACGCTGGTTGCAAACAATATTTTCCAAGTGGCCGATGATTCAAAACAAAACCGGGTTGACCTGAAGGAGAAAAGCCTGAGTCCAGCCCTCTTCTCGGTGGGAAACGCCGGCGCGCGCAGCCCGCCGCCAGAGGCCAGACAGTCCCGTGAGCCCAGCCTGGATGACAACCGAGGTGTGTATCGGCACAGTGAAAGTTGCTGTGGTTTTCTCCATCATTCTAAACAAATCTATGTTTGCTCCCAATGTTGTGTTTCTGACTTTGCATTCTTTTCCCGACGGAGGTCCCCCAACCATGGGTGTCGGCGCCCACATCTGCGGCTGCCGTCACTACTGTTCCCCGGTTTCACACCTAAAGACAGTAAAAATGACACTACAGCCCCTCTCCTCCCCAGTGAAAACAGAGACGGTGTGTTCTCCTTTGTACTGACTTGGAGTCACCCTGTCTCACGAGACGTCAACCCCAGAAACACTTTGGTCACGGAAGGAAAATACATAAATACACACTTCGTGTGTCTTGAAAACAGTGACCAAATTTTGTGCATGCAGAGAATGTTTTAGACACGGTGCGCTGTGTAATTCTGCTCTCCTCTCCTGCTCATCAGTGTCACCCGCATCGTCCAGACGTCACGCCGGTGCTGGCAGGTGACACTCACAGAGCCCGGCTGGGTCTGCTCGCCGTGTGGTCCCCACGCGCGTGCGCTTCCGAGAGCTCGCCCCACGCGTCCTCCACGCTCCGCCCCGCGGGTTCCAATCCCCACGCGCAACGCAGAGTCTGAATAAGACATGAGACTCGAGACAGAGGACCCGGTGGCCGTCACCTTGTTACGCAGCCCCGAGGGACTCGCTCTCGTCCCATCGGGTAGCGGTGGTGTCCCCTGCCTTCCAGACCGTTTCTGGTCTTCAGGAAACGAGAGAGCACACTCTGGGACTTCCGAGGTTGCCGAGTGCTCACAGCCATAACCTTGTTATTGTCACCAAATTTCGAGATCCTGAAAATGTGCGCATTTCATGTTTGGACAAATATGGCAGAAGAACGTGAGGACCAGGCATAATTTCTGAAGCCAGACGCAGCTCTGTGAGCGTGCTGTGAGACAGGGACATGCTGCTGAAGTTCCCGATCCCTCCTTTGTCAAGTGAGGGCCCTAACAGTGTCCGCCCCGCAGGGCTGTTTGAGGGTTTAATGGCTGCGGCGTACGAGGTACTCAGCACCTGCCTGATACACGGCGAAGGCTCGGGAATTCTAGCTAGTGTCCCTCTCTTTATGAGTCATCGGAGCATTTGAACACGTGTTCCGCCAATTGACGTCCCATATTGGAAAACCTTTTTTAAAATTAAAGTGAACGAGCACATGTTTGCTGAGAAAGGTAAGGCCCCCGGGAAAGAGATCACCCCCTCACTGCGCCGGGACAAGCTTCAGCCCGACGACGTTACCCCGGCACCCGGGAGCTCAGATCTCAAAGGGGGTCCGAAACGGTTTTGCGCCTGTCGGGAGGGAACTTACATCCCTCACAGAACTCCCTGAAGTCGAGCTTTGTCACCAGCTCCGGCGGCTGCTCCTGGCTAGCCTGACCCTGCCCGTTCCCCAGCAGCCTGCCCGTCGTCCGTTCAGCACCTGAGCCCTCCCTTGGCCTCATCTTGCTCCGTCCTTACTGAGCGGGCAGGAGGGACCCCCAGGGCTGCCGTTCTGCAGCCAAGCCCACGTGAGGCATCCCCAAGGTCTGTAGGCTGATGGCGTGTGAGAGAGTCTGGGGGAGAGCCGGGTGAGGCCAAGTCACTTCCCACCGTTGCTGCGAGGAGGCGTCCCGGTCAGCACGGGCCGCCTGTGGGAAGCCAGGAGCCATCATGGGGGCTGTTTCTACTGATTATTCAGACGCTTCCCCCACAGACTCAGATCCTGCACACACCCCTCCCCCAAGAGTAGCCAAATCCTTCCTGCCGTCTGGGCGGGGTGACTTCAAGAACTTTCTAGATGTGTTGCCCCTGAAAGAACCATCCCCCGAGAAGGTCGGGACGGGCCCCTGGACCAGCGGGAGAGCGCAGGCTCTCTTAGCAAAACCTGCCTCGGCGGAGCCGGTTGCCTGCATCCCGCGGTCCCACGTCCACGCTGCATCCGCCACACACAGCCCGGAGGCCGTCCTCCCTGGGCGCTCTTACACTCGCAGGGCTGCACGCCCGTCCTGTGCCACGCCCCAAGTCCTCTGCTGAAGCAAAAATTGTACGAAACAGGGAGCTAGAGAAATGTGAAATGTGGTTTGGAAGGTGCCCAGCTCAGGCCTTCCTGGGAGGGGACGTGCATCAGAAGCCTTTGAACCGTCCATCTGCACACACGCCGACGCGCGCACCGTGTGAGGCCAGCGCCAGCCTCGGGCCAAACCCTCCGCTCTCCTGAGTCCAGCCCGGACGTGCCCGCTGCAACTGCTGTGTGGTTCCCGGTACTCTGAGTCCCCGAAAATCCCCCGGCACAAAGCACACTTGTCGCTCAGCCTCCCAGAGCCATCGGGGCTCGTCCAGACCCCACGCACACTTAGTGGACACCCATACAAACAAACACCCATACAAGAAGGACATAGCGAGGCAGGCGTCACGTCCTTTGTTCATTTATTCCTGGTAGTTACGCTGTCCGGTGCAGGCGAGCTCACGCTGCGAACGGATATACCGTGCTCTCCGCAGCTGTGAGCGATGGTGGTTCTTCTCAGCTTTGCGCTCACCCGCCGCAGGCTAGCTGTGGACCCCGCTCCTCGGCGTGGCTTCTGGCTCACTGTCTTCCGTGACACTTGGCCCCTCCTTCTAGAAGGTTCTTCCTTTTCCGTCAGCCTCATTGGCCATATTTGATATAAGCATCAGAGATACAAGCTCCAAATCTCCTTGCTTGTAGATGATGGGCCCAAAGGTCGTCTTACGTCCCCCAAATCACAGTCCCTTTGAGCCCAGGCTGGTAGCTCTTTGGCACTAGTACGTTAGGGGTCTGGCTTCTCTTCCGCCTGACCCCATGAAGCCATGCGTGCTGGGACTTGCGTCTCTGGTCCTACGTAGACCCACCTTTCCCGCTTGCTCGACTCCTTGCCTCCATGTCTGCTAACCCACCTGCTGCTGTGCAGGGCTCTGCCAGGAGAGCCACACTCGTGGTCTCATCATGAGCCACCCTAAAGGCAGTCGTGACCCGGGCACCCCGGCTGTTCCCTTACAGCTGAACCTGCTAAGAAGCTTCAACAGTGGGTGTCATGACCATACTTCTGGAGTGATGTTGGCTGAAGGACTGAAGTCCAAACGTTAGGAGCGGTTCAAAGCTTTCCAAGTTAATTTTTTATGATTCTGGTGGGAGGCAATTGTCTTCTCTCCTCCTGCAAGTTAATAAACTTGTGGATTTTCCACCCTCCCTCGATTCCTGGTCACAAATGAGCAACCCTGTCTGAGCTCCTCTCTCTCTCGAAATACGTTGCCAAACGCAGACAGGACCACTGTTGTGGGATGAATTGTCTCCCTGGAAAGATATGTTGAAGGTTTTATCCTCAGAACCCGTGAATATGACCTTATTTAGAAATGGGGTCTTTGCAGATGTAATCAAGTGAGATGTTTACTTCTCATTCCTGGTACTTGGCTACAGAGGCTGGCTGGTGATTCTGTTCCCGCTGGGACCCAGCTGGTGGGGCAGCAGCCGTGCCGACTAGAGCCGACACCATAGCGGATGGCTGGGAATTGCACACAGGGTCCTAACACAGGTCCTGTCTCTCCTGAGGCCACACCGACATCAGTGGGGATTTAGGAACAATGTTACGTGCCTGGGAAAAGAATTAGCAATACATGTTGGTTATTACCAGTGGTTGTAGTTGCTGTTTAACTGGTCTCATTTTGAAATCTGTATTTTCTGCCTACAGTTTGCTGGTAAATAAAAATGCCGTTGTTTTGTGCTGTGACCTTGACTCTGATTATTCGACCCTGCTTAGCCCTCTCGTTGACTGTAAGTATTTGTGCATTCTACTAGGGGTTTCGTGTGTGGATAATCCCATTGTCTGCAAATTTTGAGTGTTCTTTAATATCATTTTCCTGATCAATCCTTAAATTTTTTTCCTTCATTTTTTGACCTGCTGGATAGGTAGGACTTTAAGTACAGCACTGCACAATTGTTGATAACAGGTATCCTTATTTATAAATGATTTTAAAGATAACAGCTTCAAATTTTCTACTGTTAAGAATGATAGTTACTGGAGGCTTTTGGCAGCGACTCTGAATTGGGTTGAGGAAGATACTGTCTATTCCCGGTGTAGTAAAAGGTGTCGCATTACTGAGATCATGACTGTCAAATATATTTCCTGCTCGATGACAATAATTGTGTGCTTCTTCCTTAGTCTGCAAATAGGCTGGTTTTTATCCATATATTTTCCTAAGGTGATAGAACTCTTGGATTCCTGAGTCAATCCCAACTAGACGGAGCTATCCTTTTAACAGACGTAGCTGGGTTGCATTTGCTAAGATCCTGTGCCCAATTTTTGTATGTTCTCTCATGAGTTGATTGGCTAGAGACTGGATACATTTTGGTAAATAAAGCAGAAGTGAATCTTATTCTCATGGTCCAAGACATCGTTAATTTCAAAGTCAGCACCTATTAAGTGACAGATTTTCCAGGAGGAGCCCCCGTTACATCCCATACACGCGACCATCGGTGAGACACATTCTAAGTGTAACTGTTTCAACCACTGAGGAAAGCAACACACTGGTACAGGGTCGAGCCTGGCTGGGAGGTCGGCCTTGCTTCTCACTCCCTGAGCCTGAGTTTCCTCGTTTGTAAAGAGCATCTCTGAGGTGTCCTTTGGTCTCAAAGTTCTCCTTCTATTACACCGTCTCCCCGGAGGCCGTCTTGCCCCTGGAGGGGCCGCCCACACCCTTCCTGGACCATCACCCTAAACTGCCCAGTTCACAAGTAGCTGAACAAACAGATCCCTTTCCAAGAGGCGACGGGAGGCAACGGAGAAGCTGCTCCGGAGCTAATGGGACAGGTCGCAGGGTCTCCGTGCAAACCGCCCCTTCCCAGAGTGGCGGCCGGAGGCCCGGTACCTGCCTCCGGCCGCAGCTCAGCGTTGGAAACCCCTGAGAGTCGGCCCCTGGAGGACGCGCTGTAAAACGTGCTCGCTGTGACAAGGACAGAAGGCCCAGTCCCCTCCCTCTTCTCTGATTTACAAAACTACTCGTACCTTCCTTTTTGAAAGGGTCAAGGTACTTCTTGGTGTGTAAATAAGTAATGACATCCTTTACTGACAATAATTCCATTTCAGACTAGAGGATGGATATTCTCCTGCTACTTAACGTATGAAAAAATTATGTTTGATAGTTTTATTGTCTTCTGACCTAAAAAAAAAAAAAAGGTATTCACTTTAGGGCTGAAATGTGGACATTGTGACATGAACCCTCTGTGTGAAGAACTCTAAAAATAAGCAGTAATCACAAAACCTTTTTATTTTCCTTTTAAAGACCACCCGAACAGGATCTCCAGCCTGAAAAAAGTAGAAGAGACGATTCTGTTCATCTCACATGCCTCAGATTCACTGTGGCAACCTCGGAGTCTGCTGGAATCCGTTTTGAATGACCTTGACCTTCTACACTTACTTCCTCCCTTTGACTGCCAGGTTCGGGGTCCTGATTTTCGGAGGTTTATAAAACGGGATAAAAAGCTTTCTAAATATCAAGCAGTACTTAAAAAATTGGAATTTCAGTGAAGTCAACACACTGTATCCCTGGATTTAATTTTACTTGACACATACTTGGAGTCTTTTCTTTAATGGATCAAATTTGGGGGAGATTCTTGGAGCTGGAAGGTTTAGAAGTGACGCCGTTGAGTCAAACAAAACGTCTGGACATCCGGCTCCGATGACGGCTCTGTTTGCTCCACTGGGTCTTGGAAAGCTTTTCTGAACCAAACAGCTGTTAAAAATCCAAAAGTTGAAACTCTCTGTGGAGAGAAGACACAGGCAGTGGCATCACAACTCTCACCCATCCTATCTGAACATCAACAGCACAAACCAACAAAAAGACAAAACAGTCAAGGGAGGAAAGAGCACGGAGGAGAAGACACGTTTCCCTTCAGCTGCCGGCTTTTCTCCAGACCCGCCAGCAGGAGCCGGGAGGTAACAGCACCCCCTCTCAGCGGGACCCCCGGCTCCGGCTCCCGCTCTCCTGGTTGCCCCGTCTCCTGACCCAGCGCACACTAAACTTTCAGGAAACTGCTCCGTTGTTTTCTCACATCCCACTGCCCCGCGGCACACCGGTCCACACGGGACAAGACCAGAGGCGCTGAAGCCCAGAGGAGAACTTAGTTACACTTCTGTGTAATTCCTTTTGGCTCTGCGTTCTGTGAACTCTCCTAATTCATGACAGTTTCTCCAACTATCACGTTCCAATTAGCAAGCGGAGGGAAGACATCGTGGTTGTGCAGCACCTTGGACAGAGTCGTTTTCCTTCCGCTCTGAAGGTCATCGAAGAGTCCATTCCTGTGTTCTGGACAAACGGGTTCATGACACCATCACCACGGCGGTTTCTTACTCAGGCGATGTCAGGGACGGGTGACCAAAAGACAAGCGTTTTACACTAAGAAATGGTGGCCAGGTCTCAGCCCTCAGGGACAAGGCTGACCTTCACCCGACAGTGACGACCCAGGGCAGGAGAAGGGGCAGGAATGTCCCCATCAGACGCCGGATGTGACGTCAGTGCCACCGCCCGTGTTTTGTGCAATAAAACTGAAGGTTCATCTTCTGGTGCAAAAAGCTTTCTAATGGACTCACACGGTACATTACGGTTCCGTAAATACCCAGGACCCTGAAAACCTGACCAGTGGTTTCTCACCCACAGACCTCTTAAGGGTCTATGACCGCTTCGTCTACTGTGGCGATTTAATAATCGTGTTCTGTGGCTTTTCATTTCAGATTTTGTAAGCACCTGTTTCTGTGACTTCCCCATTGGACTGGCACCCCCCAGGACGGCGCCTCCCAGACTGTCTGGGGGAGTGAACGGCTTGCTCTTTAATTCTAACCCATTGAAGACCTTAGTTTATAGAACCAAATACGAGCAAATTCCTAGAAACTAAAACGCGAGCCCTCACCAGGACCACCGTGTGTTCTAAGCTTTTCCTTGGTTTCTGCACTTGCAGTGTGGGAAATCAGCCTGTCTGAAAACCACACACTCGGGCACAGCGTTGCCTGAAGCTGCGGTTCCCAAAGTGTGTGTCGGGGTGCCCAGGGGTGCCCCAGGGACCCCACGGGACCCATTTTCAAGGGAAACGTAGCCGCGCTCAGCACCTGTTGTACCTGCAGAGGAACCGTCGGCCCCGGGCACCTCGTCGCTTCAACATGGCCGGGCCCCGTTCCTCCTGACGGTGGCTTTCTAGCAGTCGCCATAATGAACCCGAGTCCTGCGCAAACCCACTGCTGATGGGAAGGGAATGTGCCAATTCCCCATCTGACCCCGAGCTTGGAGAGGCTGTTGGGCACAGCGCAGACGCTAACACCGATGAGTACGTGAATGGACGAGTCACTTGATCCTCTGCCACCTCATGCGTTTGGGAAAGTGCTGGGCGTCCGGCACCTTCCCATGTCGTGCCCTGAAGTCTTGGTTCAAGTCGTGAGGACGCCATAGCGTTCTCAGGCAATTCTCCCTCATCTCGACGTCTCGTCCGTCCGTCTGGAGAACATCTCACCTGCTGACGGCGTCCCCCGGGGTCTTCCAGCCCTGTTTTGCCCGAAGGGAATGAGAGGTCCAGGTGATGGGGCCCGAGGGAGGCCCAGGAGGCACTTTTCTCGGAAATCTCTTCTTCTGTGGAGCACATCTCATTTCTCCCGGCCGACACCCCGCGAGGCAGGGGGGCCGCCGCCGCGAGGGCACGAGGAGGTAGGCGCTGAATGCGGGCGCACCCTGTGTACGTTTCTAAACAGTGGATTAAAGTAGAAATGTTGAAATCTCTCTGGATTTCTGCCCACTCTAAATCATTCATTACTCCTCGCGGTTTTAACTAATGTTTTCCCCATTTGACATTTGGACCCACTCGACTTTTAAAAAGTCACAAATTGTCCCTAATAACAGCACAAATTATGTAGGCTGCTGACGCTAACAGCTCTCGCGCACTCTGTCTTCCGCGCACTACAGCCAAGCCACCTTCATTAACCAAACATCGCGTCAGTTTAGCATAATAATAAGGCAATTTCCTGTTCTCCGTGTTGACACGGAGATCCAAGGAAGTGACACTTTATGGCTAAAATCACGGAGCCCCGAAGTGCCAAGGTCAGGCAAGCGGTCAGCCCCACATGGGCAACGCCCCCTGCATGCGCTGCAGCGGTGAGGCGGCGTGCAGGGTGGGCGCGGGCCGGGCCCTCCCCAGCTTCCTTGCAGCCCCTCACAGGGCCGTGCGCAGAGCTGTCTCCTGGCTCCCGAAGGCATGCCCACGGCCTTCTCCGTGAGGATGGTCATTAACTGCTTCCCCAGAAGTCAGCCCAAGACCACTGCAGAGCAAAATTAGAAGTTTGTTCCTTGCTTAAATAAAAGAAGAAAGAAAGTCAGGCGCCTGGGTGGCTCCGTCAGTGAAGCCTCTGCCTTCGGCTCAGGTCATGATCCCGGGGTCCTGGGATCGAGCCCTACATCGGGGTCATCACCTACAGTAGCCATGACTGGGTGAGGAGAACCTTGGGCGCTGGCCACGTCTCAGCACAGAGTGCGGGGTGTGCTCAGCATCCCGCCCAGCAGGGACCCAGCCTGGAGTGGGTCCCTGGGTCTCCAGACTCTGGGGACAAGGAAGGGCTGCCGGGCCTTTACCCCACACCCACCCACCCCCGCGGGGCGTGCTGTCGCACAGACCTTGTGTCCCCTGCCCATGGAGGACCGCAGTGCCTGTGAGCCTCGCCCCAGACCCTGAGGGAGGCGCAGGAGGGCGTGCGCTCACGCTGAGGAAAAGAGGAATGGTCTGTCTCCACGTGTCCTCCTTCTACTTCTTTAATTTCACGGGACACTAACTCTACAAGACAGCAGAAGGGGAGAGCCAGGCCCTTCAGCTAGGCCTGCACCACGTTCGTCCTCGATCTGCAAGGAAACCAGGCAGGAACGGTGGGCAGTGGCCGGGCGTGGGGCTCCGCGGCTAAGCGCTCTCCTTGGTCCCAATCACCAAGGTCCCTGGTGAGACTCGGACTGTGCCGGGCAGAGAAAAGCAGTCCTGGGGAAGGGGCATGTAGGACAGCTGATCCAGGCCCGTCCGGGGCAGGTGCAGACACCCCGCTCCCCGCACGCCGGTCCCACCCCGGGCAGGCTGTTCCAGCGCAGCCGCTCGACCTGCCTCCGGGCCATTCGTTCACCTTGGCTCAGCTTCGCCTCACCCCTACAATGCCCATGGCCGACCCGCCTCCCACCGCCCAGCCGGAGCCCACGGCTGCCAGATAGTCTCGCCCCATCCAGGGAGCACGAGACGCGCTCGCACCCCGCTTGGTGCCCCTTTGTGGGGACAGTTACCTCCTGTTCGGCCCGAAGTCCGTGCAGACGAGGGTTACTGATTCTGTTTCTCCCGTTTCCCCTTGGGGCCGGCTCAGAGCCAGACTGGGCTTGGTCAAACTGAAGGGCACCGTCCAGAACACTCCCGATGCTCAGCCGGTCGAGTGGGAGTGTTCCCGGAGGGGGCCCGGGGCGGGGACAGGAGGCAGGATTAGGCTGGTCTCCGCGTTCCCAGCATCTCGAGCCCCAGAACTGATGCTACAGGACGTAGTACTCTTTCTTCCACATTTGCTTTCCCTCGAAATTGAGGAAATGAGGTTTTGACACCAGCCAAGCTCCAAAGCACCAAAGCAGGGGTCTGGGCACAGGTGCGATGGGCCAGGCCCCATCGGTGAAGATGGCCAGGCAGCAGGAGCATCTGGGGGGCCAGGGACGGCGGCTCAGCCTGCAGTCTTCCATCTAAGAGACCCTCAGGAGCCGCTGGGGAGTCGGAGCCCCAGGGACCCGGAGCGTCCTCTGCTTCTCTCTCTGTTTTATTCTCCCGCAAACCTTCTCAGAGTCACGGGCTTGCGCTCTGGATGCTCAGGACCACCGAGAAGAGCCAGGCCCCCGGGTGCTGCAGAGGCCTCCAGGTCAGGCCTCGGTGGGTCCCTTGGGGTCCCATGACCAAGGGCGGGCCAGTCAGAGTGGCCAAGAGGATGCCATCTCCTGGCCATGTGCCTTGTCCCACCTGCAGGAGAGTCCGTCCCTTGAGAACCAGGGACAAAGCAGAGGGAGTCAGGACCAGAGTGCGGAGGCCAGCAGGCCGGGCCAGCCTGTCACCCACCGGCGGGATGCAGGTCAGCAACATGGGGCAGTGTCTGCAGAGTCCCCTGAGGCCCCAGGGGGGACGCGTGTTGGGCCGAACAGGAGCCCTTCCTTCCCTCCTCCCTGGCAGGTCACACGCTCCAAGTTCGTTAATTACTTGGCCGCAGATCTCTGCTCCGGAGACGAGGCCAGAATGGGCGCCGGGGCTTTGCTGCAAACCGTAAACACTGGTTTCTCAGGAGCCCTTTGGAATGCTTGAAAAGCCCAGGCCCGGGAGGGGCAGCCGCGGGCCCCTCCCCCGCCAGGTGGGCGCCCGTGGAAGGAGGGCTGCCCGAGCCCATAGAACCTTCCAGTGGGCCTCCCTCAGAGCTCTGTCCCCTGCTGGCCTGGTTGCTAATCTACTGGAGGGGGGGGGTCTTTTCTTTCTCCCTAGTCTCTTTTTTTTTTTTAGAAATGGAATTTTAAAACAGCCAGCAACTAAGGCAAACTCCCAGGATAACAGTCTTAACAATTTACATAATGCGAGGTTGGAGAGGACGTGAGGCAGTCCTTTTAAATTGTGTGACACAGTTTAAAATAGGGAACCTTGGCTGGCATTAAACCACAGTCCTCGGAAACACAATTATAAAGCACTTAGAACGGCTCGACCAATCCGAAGCCT
This sequence comes from Eira barbara, assembly GCA_020311275.1. Lineage (NCBI taxonomy): Eukaryota > Metazoa > Chordata > Mammalia > Carnivora > Mustelidae > Eira > Eira barbara. The sequence goes on along the minus strand of JAHRIG010000037.1, from coordinate 1,312,866 downwards.
TGATTGGCTGCCTGTCCCTCCCCCTGTAATCGCTCATCTGGACCCGCGGGCGGCGGCTGGGCTGCTCCCCCGGCCATTGTCAGGGGCGGCCAGTGTTCATTTTAAGAAACGCCACTTTCTGTTGCTTGGGTCCTTGTTCCCAGAATGTCAGTCCTGGGTAATAGGACCCTTTGTTCCTGCCCGAGGATGCTGATTCCGTGGCGGCTGCTGGCTGGGAAGGACGGCAGTGGGACCGGAATCCACGCCAGCCCCACGCTGGGGGCGTCCAGACTCATCACAGCTGGGGGACGTCTCTGCCCTCCTCACACGGAAGCCCCACACCTGAGCCCTGTCGGTTTCTCCGTCTGCAAAATGGGGCCAATGCTGCAAATGACCTAATAGACAAGCTTAAGGGATAATTAGTAAAATGTGGAGATGTGGGAGCCGTGAAGACTCGGACCCGACGGTCACGGCCTCGACCCCTCACCCACGCTGCCGGCGTTTCCAGAGCCCTTCGTGCCAGCTTGGGGTCAGTGCTGGCTTCCGGTCTGGCCTCAGGCCTTCTAGGAGCTCAGGACTGCGCCAGGGAGACACACGCGTGTACCTCACACACAGATATGATGTCACAGTCTGCAGCCCTGAGAGTCGGTAGCCACAGGGCATTAAAAATACCTTTGGGGACACGCAGGACACAGGAGGTGGAGGGTGGGCCTGAGGTGTCTGTGGGCGGTGGGCATGGCTCGCAGACACAATGCACCGGGAGTCCGGCTATGGGCATGCGGGGCTGTGTGCAAGGCCCCCCAGGTCACTGTGAGGGCACGGAGAGCACTGGGAACAGACACCAGGCCCCCGAGCCCATGAGAGGCGGGGTGAGAACCCTGGCACCCCAGCCTGAGGGACCGTGGCTGCTCCCTACCCACCGGACACCCCGTTTCCTCTTCTGCAAGCCAGGAAGCCAATGCGGACACTGCCTGAGAAGACGCGTGCCGAGTGTGTGAGACCGACGCCCGCCCCTCCTGCGCGTCTGAGGACACGGTGGCTCTTGGCATGGCCGCCCTTGACCACAGACCCTGTGCAGAGCCACGGGGGCCTGCCTCGCCCTGGGCCCCACGTTCCCAGTGCACGAGGCATGGGTAGCCCACGCAAGCACATGGTCTGGGGTCAGCCGTCAGAGCATGCAGAGACTCAGCCAGAGACGGGGACAGCTCTTGTCGGGACCCGACTTCTCAGGAAAGGGGTGCAGCCAGCCTAGCTCTGAGATGACCTCCCTCCCTTCCCTCCCTGTCATTCCCAAGACGCTCAGCCCGGGGCCCTGACATGAGGGCCCCGGACAGCAGGACTGCTCGCTAGTTGTGTGTACAAGCATATGTGTGCAGCATACAGTGCACATCCACGCACACGTGAACACCACGTGTGGCTCACACGTGCATGTGCATAGCACAGAGTACACACCATACACACACACACCATGTGCTGTTTGCACACACGTGCATGACACAGTATACAGGTCACGCCCACACACGCTCGCACATGGTATATAGCTTACACACGTGCACATGGTGTGCGACGCATGCACACCACACACATCTATGCACACAGGCATGCACACTCCAAGTGTGTAAATACACACCATTAAACACACGTGTGCCCACAAGCCTGCACCATGCCTACACCCATGTATGTCTACACACACGCACAGACACGGCCCCCAGATGTGTCCCCGGTGGAGAGACACACGGGGCTCTCTGCAGCCTTGAGGAGACTCCACGGCAGGCCCAGGGCGAAGCTGAGCCGCGGGCTCCCTCACCAGCTCCCACCTCCCGGCCATGACGTGTCCCTGCAGCCCCCAGGCGGGTTCACGCAGGCGCTGGCCTCCCTTTCCTCGTGCTCGGGAACGTCTGGCACATGTGAGCCCTGCACGGAGGGGCGTTCTTTGTCACCCCATCCCAGGCTCACCCCATGCCCTCACCGTCCCCCAACGTCCCCTGAGGTTCCCTGGGGAGAGGTGTGCCGTCTCGGGTCCTCCTGTCCCAGCACAGCGGCCAGCGTGCCTGTCCTACCCATGACACCCACAGGGGCCAAGATGCCAGCAGGGACAGCTCCCTGCGCCCACCTGTGGGCCCTGAGCGGCCGCAGACGGTCTCTGCACGGGACGCCCACGCCAGCCAGCCCCGGAGAAAATACAGCCCGTCGGTGTGCTTAGTGACCTTCTACCAAGGCCAGAGGACAGCCCTTCCCCCAAAAAGCTCTAGATGTTTATAAACTGAACCAGAGACAAGTTGGTAATGCCCACTGCGTCTCCTCCATGAGAAATAACGGTCCGTGACCTCCTGAAGCTTAGCGGACTCAGGACCCGGCCCAGCCCGGGTCACTGCCGGCTTCAGAACAGCTTCGGTCTGCCGCAGGCTCATCAGGTGTCTGGCGTTCCGGCTGCAATCCCGAGCACGTGAGCGATAAAAGGTTTGTGCCTGACAGCTTCACCACGTTACTGGAGCTGCACTTTGCGTCGTAATGGGGAGTATCTCAAGCATCGAAATCAGGAGCACTTTCCCCGGCGCACTGACACGTGACTCCAGGCTGCGGGGGTCTGCATGCTAATGTCTAGATATTGCAAAAATACAGTATAAACCAAAATTATATACCTCTGCCCACAACATCCCAGCAAGCGCAGCCTGTGCCGTATCTAACAGGTACAGAGAAAATGCCCAGAAAAGGTGACGGTCTTTGTTCCTGCTCCCAAGGAGCCCCTGCGATGTCGGAGAAGGAAGGAAAACCGTGTGTGGGGATCTGCAAGCCCCCAGACCACAGAGAACATCGGCAATCCCACTCCGCGGCCCTGCCTGGTGCCTTCCAGGGCCGGGGGCAAATTGCCACGTGGGTGCGACTCCCAGAAGCACCCCCGCCCCCCAGCTCCCGGGTCGCAGGGAGGGAGGCCTGTCTGCCTGCTCTCTGCACCATACAGCAGCCCAGCGGCTGGAGGGCTGGGCTGCATGGGGCGAAGGAGCCCAGGTCCGCCCCGGAGAACTCCCCACTCACCCCCACTCACGGGGAATGCGCTCGCGTCCAGGGCCGGCCCGGACGTTCCTCCCAATGACAGACTCTGGAACACCACTCTTCTGACTTTACCAAGCAGCTTGAGATCAATTCGATGGGTTGCAAGCAGAATTTAAGAAAAAATACCCCGTAAGAATAATGGAAAAAACGTCTGACTGAAATCGGGTAGAGATGACGATATCGGTGAGCATCACAGGGAAGGCGTTGGTCCATAAGGTGCCTGTGCGTGCCATGGGCGTGTGTGCATATAGGCGCAACACTGTTTGCATGTCAGAGTCTAGGGGAAAGGCACTAGACAGGACGTCCAGCGCCAGCTTCTGAGGAAGTTAAGGATTTCTCGATTGGTCCCCACTCCCATGGCTGCACGGCCGACACGCAGGCCAGACAAGGTGAGCAGGTACACTGGAGGGGCTCCGATGACCCTGCGGAGTGACGATGGTCGGCCAACGGCGCTGCCAGCAGGAACCTGGCCAGCAGCCCTGCACCAATCAAAGGTGATCATGGCAGGAACAGGAGGTAAGACGGCCCTAAACCAATGGTGGGCTACCTTTCAGGGCCAGCCCCTCTCACCCAGCACAGCGTGGACCGCATTCAGAGATGGCACCGGGGCTCGAGACTGACCCACCGATCCATGTAGAGATCTCAGGGGAGACAGCAGCTCGAGCCCCTGCCACCGGAGACGGGAGAGGGTGCATGGGCCCGGGGACAGACGCGGGACGGGTAGGCTGAGCAGCCCCAGCCCCAACCCTGCAACAGTGACCCCGGGGTTGACATCATGGCTCCGGAAGCTGCAGATGTCCCGGGGTATGGTCCAAAGTCCGGGTCCTCCGGGGTAGTAGGTTCTCCGGGACGCATACAGCTCACAGGCTCACCGGTCCCTGCCCGCCCCCCCGGACGGTCTAGAAGCTACCGCCCTGGAAGGCCGCCTGCAGAGCCAGCTCTGCTTTCTGTTCTATGCAAAGGACATAAAAGAACTTCCCAAACCACGACTTCTATGGGGGCGATCCGGCTTCCGTGAAGCCCCACACCTGGACCGGAGTGAGCTTCCGGCTCCCTGTGACTTCTGCTCCAGCAGAAGCGAAGACATAGGGCCCTGCTTCTAGAGGCTCAGCGCTCCGTGCTCGGCCGGCCCCGGGAACCATGGGGTGACGGCGTCTCCACGCCGGAGGTGGTCTCTGGGAAGAAAGCAGCGCTTCGGGCCGGCGGCTGGGAGCGCGCTGTGACCGCCCGGAAGTCAGACGTCGGAGAGCTTTATGCCGTCCACAGCAGAGGCTTCTGCGGGAACGCGTAAGCCTCCGTATTTTAAGAACTTCCTAAAGACATGTTCAAACCTCCGTCCTGGAGATGGGGTCATTCTCTTTCCTGTAGATGTGGGGGGTACTGGGGGGGACCTTGGCTGACTCCGAGGAGAAAGAATGTAACTTCCCTGATTGTTCCATGTTCTCTTAATCAAATGTAGTGTTTTATTTTTATTTTTTAAAATATTTTATTTATTTATTTGACACAGACAGAGACCACAAGTAGGCAGAGAGGCAGGCAGAGAGAGAGAGGCGGAGGCAGGCTCCCCATGGAGCAGAGAGCCCGATGCGGGGCTCGATCCCAGGACCCTGAGATCATGACCCGAGCCGAAGGCAGAGGCTTAACCCACTGAGCCACCCAGGCGCCCCGTGTATTGTTTTATTTTACTAATAAGTAATAAATTAGAGGGAGTTAGTTACTTCTTACAGGGTTTAAATCGCTTCTGAAGTGTGGGATTTTCGAGAGGAAGGTTGTAACTCTTTCGGGTGAGAGGTTAGGCAAATACAGAAGAAATAATCTCTCATTCCTTAGCTGAAAGTTAGGTTTATTTTCACCGAATTCAGCATCCCGGAATGCCTCTGGCTGGAGCTTCACCCGAACACCAAGCATGGCGTGGTGAAGGACCGTCCGTCCCAGGAAGTCACGCACGTGCACGCACGTGAACCTGTCCCTCGGGTCGTCATTCGGTGTCTGTGTCATTCCGTGTCAACCGTATGCGAGGCACAGGCCCCGGGAGGGACCTGCAGGGACCTTGGTATGGAAGTCACCTGTTTAACTTATGCAAGTTTAGAAACCTTCTCCCCCAGGAAGACATCCTCCCCAAACGCCAACCGAAATATGCATCTGAAACATAATTCTGTCTTTAAATATTTGCAAATATGATGGAATCAGGGCTTCTTTGGACACATGAGACAAAGGTACTTGCTTCCTCCATCCATTTCTGACTTCCCAGGGCAAGCAGAGAAGCTCTGTCCCAAAATGAGAAGCTGGAGAATGGTGCTGCCCCCGTTAGCTGGGCAACTGGAGGTGGACAGAAGTCAGTGTTGCCTCCAGAGGCCATGGTTCGATCAAAGATGTATGTTTGGGGCGTTGGGGATCGGATCCACAGCCCCTGCCAGCCGTGACCCTCCTTGGACCAGGCGCCCTGCCGTCAGCACCTGCCGGAAACATCCAGCCCTCCTGAGAAGGAGCGTGCGGCCCCCGAGCCAGGCCCCACGCTCCCGCGGCCGCAGACCCACAAAACCCCTGAGAGCTGGGTCTACCTCCTGTGGTTGAGTCAGCTCTAGGGAAACCCGGCCGGTTGGCTCTAGCACCTTAGCCAACATGCTACCTTGTCAAGGGTGGAAGCTCGATTTGGGTAAATTGTTTTTTTCTGACTTGAAAGCTGAACAGTGCAACGTGACAGGACCAAGAGAGGTATTTCCCCTACAACTGAGATACATCGTCCCTCCTCATATCCCATCGTGGCCATTGTGGCCACACTGGAACCGCTTCCTCCGCTGCCAGACCCACGGTGCCTGCAGGGCCCGGGGAACTGACGCCGTAAGGAGGGATGCGGTGAGAGGTACTGAGCCGCCCGCTGTGTGGACGAGAACCCACGTTTCTGCTACACTTGCCTGCCAGACCCTAAAGCCACTTACTTTTCAAGGCAGGTGTGAGGGAGCTGCCTGCAAACCCATGGGCACCCAGCGCCCTGGAGGCATGGAGCCGTCTGCCTCTCATCCGCATGGCTCCCAGGGGCCGCACCCCTGCATACCCCAATTACATTGTAATTCCCTTGGATAAAGAGAAAGACATAAGAACTGCAATCAAAGAGGGAGACGCTTTATTAATGTGTTATTTATAAAGGACAGACAAAGGCTGGTACCTGATTTTCAATGGCAACACTAAATGCAAAACAGCAATATGCAGCGAGCTCCAAGGGGAGAGGGTTCTGGTTTATAGGGTTACTCAATCACGCATCCGATGTAAGGGCGGGGGCGGTGCCAGCACAGGGAGCGTCTGGGATGACTCGAGGAGGGACTCCACGCAAAGGAAAACGGAGTTAGAACAAAGACCTCAAGGTGCAGAAGCATCGGGGCGCCGGGGGGCTCTGCGGTGAAGCGTCTGCCTTCAGGTCAGGTCAGGACCCCGGGGTCCTGGGATCCAGCCCCGTGTGGGGCTCCCTGCTCAGCGGGGGGTCTACTTCTCCCTCTCCCACTGCTCCCCTGCTTGTGCTCTCTCTATCTCTCTCAAATGAATAAAATCTTTAAAAAAAAAAGTGCAAAAATATCTGAGCGCGTGGGAGAACGTGCCGTCCCGTCTGCAGTCCCGTCTGCAGTCCCGTCTGCCGTCCCGTCTGCACCTCTGTGGACAGCGTCCTTGTGACGCTCCCTGCGAGGCCGAGGCCACTGTGACCGCAAGCCGCGCCTTGGCTCCGGGTGCAAGGTGTTGGGAGCTGGAGGGAGACCTGCCCTCGGGGTCTCCACCCACCCTGTAGTGGAATCCAGCTACTTCCCAAAAACTGTCACTTGTGTGCCTCCCTGGCAGAACAGAAATGCACTGTGGTCATCTGCGCCGATACGCATCACTGACCATCCACACGTCGTGGATTCTGAGAAACCTTCCAAGTCTTGGGGGGGTGATGTACATCTACGATGTCATAGAAATGTCATCATTTCTTCTTTTTTATTACTCATACCTTTCACATTTTCTCGTCTTTATGCTGATTCAGTGTTGCGTCGAAATAATGGTGGACTGCATTGACTTTACTTTTTTAAAGTTTGGTTTATTTATTTTTCTTTAGAGAGAGCACGTTAGCAGTGGTGGGGGGTGTGGGAAACAGTGGGAGAAGGACTCTGCCACAGACGCCCTGCCAAGCCCCACGCAGGGCTCAATCCCGCGACCCCAAGATCAGGATCTGAGTGGAAACCCGGTCCGATGCTGAACCAACAGAGCCGCCAGGCACCCCTTGACGGGCTGCAGTTTGGACTGAGCCTTGATTTTATAAGAAAAAAATTTTAATGCTTTACTATTGATAATGGGATTTGCTATACTTTGGGATTTTTTTTTCTTTTTGCTACTGTTTTAGAGATTTATCGACTTGAGGACACTTTCTTCCATTCTTATTTTTTTTTTAATATTTTATTTATTTGTCAGAGATAGAGAGAGGGAGAGAGAGCGAGCGAGCACAGGCAGACAGAGTGGCAGGCAGAGGCAGAGGGAGAAGCAGGCTCCCCTCTGAGCAAGGAGCCCGATGTGGGACTCGATCCCAGGACGCTGGGATCATGACCCGAGCCGAAGGCAGCCGCTTAACCAACTGAGCCACCCAGGCGTCCCACTTCCATTCTTATTTTAACAAGATTTTCCGGTCTGTGGGCACAGAATCTTATCAAATGGGTCTGTGAGAGTTCTGGGAAGGTGGCAGGTGTGGCGGTCTCCTGTATCCGCGGGGCTGATGAGGGACCCGTGTGTCTCAGGTGCTGGGACAGCGCTGCTCGCTCCGGCTGAGGACTGGTGTGCGGGAGCGAGCTGGCCAGCAGGCCGCGGGGATTCTGTTCTTCTCCAGCACCGAAGGGTTTGTTGATTCTACTCACATTTTTAAAGTCCGAACTACTCCCGAGCTTGAGGTTTTCCTTTTTCCTCACCGCACACGTATCACCGGGCCTCACTCGGATCAGCCGCACACGGACCCTGTTCCCTCTCAAAAGGAAGATGAGGAATCTGGGGTGGGGTCAGCTGGGGAGGGCGAGAGCCAAGGAGTAACCAGCGCCTCCCTGCAAGCACAAGGAGGCGGCAGCGGGACCCTCCCAGGGCACGGGGCGGAGGAGGGGGAGTGCATCTAGGACTCTGGGAGCAGCGGGGAGCCGGCGGGGAGAGGGCAGGCTCCCCCTGCGTGGGCTGCCTCCCTTGGGGTGCCACAGGCTTGTTGGCAGTAAATCAAGTGCGGTTCAAATTCCCTTGCAGAGCCTTCCATGGGGAACCCAGACTGCAGGAGTGTCACACGCGGTCTCATCCCGGCGGACTCGGGGTAACACACCAACAAGTGTAACGGCGGCGTGGCGAGGCTGCGGGCGGCGGGGGACTCGCCGGGTCTCTGGCGGGGCGTCTGCAGAGTCCTCTCTGCTTTGGCCGGGCCCAGATTCCTTATCTGCCCTGTGCAGGCCCTCCCACCCCCGCACTGCATGCTAATCTTGTCTTAAGCTGTTCTGTGCCGGGTCCTGCCTCCCCGCGTCAGGGACCTCGTGGTCGTCTGCCTAAAATTCTTGGCCTCTGTCCGCAATTACTGCAGGAGCTCGGGGAGCGCACACATCTCGATCGATTACTGAAGAGGCTTTTCTCCCCTCCAGTCAGCGCCGCAGAGCAGCCCCGCGGGCAGGGAACAGGGCGCCCAGGCTTCCTGTCTTTCCCGAGGTGTCTCGGTGTCCTGGTCAGAGGCCGCAGTGCGCGGACGAGAACGATCACTACGGTAAGTTAACATTCGTCTCATCTCATTACGTGCTGGAGCCCCGGCTAAGCACCCGGTATCCGTAATCGCTCATTTCCACGGCCTCGTGAGACCTAATTTTACAGATGAGGACGCTAAGCCCTCTGAGCTGGCCCGGGACACGGTTTGCTTGAACAAATCGCCACCACTCCTGCTGCTGGCTCACACGTGTCCTCCGGGCTACGGTGGCCAGGCCTCCCTTCTGAGCCGTTTCACTGCCGCGACCGCTGGAGGGGGCCAGGAGCCACTGGCCGACGGCAACCGCGGGCCGCAGGACGGGCTGGTGCCATCCGGGAGGGTCACGTGGGGACAATCTGGAGCCCTGGCCGCAGGTGCTGCCTTGATCTGAGAGCTCACTTCTGGGTCCCCTGAGAGCAGCCTTGCTGGGGTGAGGCCATGGGCACTCCTGACAGCGGAACCCTAGGTGGCGGACCACGGGTGGGGGGCAGGGAGGGGCTGCCAGGTCAGCAACGGGACAAAGGGGGGCAGGACTGCGCGACAGAGGACGACCCCTGAGGCTGGCTCCTCTCAGGCTTTCTGGCACGGGTGGCCCCACAGAGAAAGCTGGAACTGGGGGACACGGCCTGGTGTCCCTCCGTGCCCGGGGAGGGCCCAGCTCGGAGCAGCCCACCCAGAGGAGCAGACGGTACCCACCACCCGCCACAGGGGCCGAAGGCGGACGTCGCTTCCCTGGAGGGAGGAACCGTGGGGGGCCGCGTGCCCTGCTGTTCATAACGTGGGATGTGTTCGGAGATTTTTTAATAGCGGGTGGCGGAAATCCCCTTATAGTCACCATGACAAGAACCGAAAGAAGGAACGTTTCCCTGGGAAGTGGGCGCACAGAGCAGTCGGAGCAGGCTGATGGGACAGGCCATGTGCCTGTCAGTGCCGTGTGCACCCGCTCCTCCGCCTGGCCCTCCCAGCGCCCACGCCTGCCGCTTAGCGGCCCACCCGCCCATGGGTCCCAGGCCAGACAAGCAGTCTCACAGTTGGTGGTCGAGTGGGGAGAGCAAGAGCCTATTGTGCTGCAGAAGCTCGCGTTTGCCTCGCTCCCCTGCCAGCCGCACCCGGACGATGGACGCCAGACGGGCCTTGCTGTGGCAAATGCCAGGGGCCAACGCTCCCATGTGGCCCTTCCATGTCCACCCACTCCCCCTGTGTCTGATGGCCACTCCCCAGGATGGTGGTTTTTCTCCAAGCAGAGCAGCCACGGCCCTAAACAGGCACCTGCTGGAGAACACCTGTCTTCCTTCTGGAGCTCAGTCTAAACCCACGTTGCCACCCACCTGACCCCCCTCCCTGCCGTGCTGTTCATGCGGAGGGGAGAGACCCTTCGCCAGGCAGCACCTGGCAGCCAATGCCCATCCTGGAGCTGAAAGCCGGGGCTGGCGCCCACCTTCCCCCCACGCAGCATGACGTGGAGGAGACCGGCTCCTTCCACCCCAGACCCCGCACAAGGTGGGTGCAGAGGAGAATGCATCCCGGGCTCCCGGGGGGCCTTGCTGCCCAATCAAGGGACCAGGAAGGAAAGAAATGACCTTATCAGGAAATGGGTGTAGGGGGCCAGCAGCGCTCGGGTAAGCAGTCTGCACTCACCTGCTTTTGAAATGCCCAGGAGGGCAGGTGGCAGGCCTATGGACACTGCCCTGGCCCTGCCCCTCCCCACCTGCCAGGACGGGAGAGAGAGCGCACCCCGCCTCTGTCCGTACGGCCGTGAACGTGACCATCTCCTGCTTTTGCTGTCTGTGGGTGGAAAAGGTGAGTTAATTGTTCTAAACGTTCCCCACATTTGATTACTCAAAAACAACAACAAAAAAAAGATGTGTGTCTTTGTGAGGTTGTGAGGGTGCCAGGGTTGGCTCTGGGTTAAAGCCTCTGCCTTCAGCTCGGGTCATGATCTCAGGGTCCTGGGATCGAGGCCTGCATCGGGCTCCCTGCTCAGAAGGGAGCCTGCTTCCTCCTCTCTCTCTGCCTGCCTCTCCGCCTACTTGCGACCTCTGTCTGTCCAATAAATAAATAAATAAATAAATGCATGTCCTTGTGTAGTTCTTGGCTTATGGACATGCATTGAACCAGCATCTCCTGAGCACCTACTGTGCGCAAGCTCTGATGAGAGGGACAGTGAACATGCTCGGGAGGGCAATGAGTCACTTCCAGGCGGCTGAAACTGGCTCCGTAGGGCCAGGCCCTTCCGCCGACCACCGCCAGCCTGGCCGGCAGAGATCTGGGACGCACGTGAGGACACAGACGTGCCCCAAGCATCACACGCACAGACACGGGAAGTCGTCTGAGGACTCAGAGCTTGCCCGGTGACTCAGTGGGGTGGATTCTCTACTGCTTTTTCCTGCCCAGACACAAACACAACATTCGTATCAATAACCGAGGGTCGTAAGTAAGAAGGAAGGTCAAGCAGAAGGATACAAAGTTTCGGGTGGTTATCACGGGCCTCAGCCAGCGCTCAGAAACTAAGTATCTCAAACTTAGTGGCTTAAATGATACTTTGTTGTTATTGTTATCACGTGGCTTCTGCGGGCGGGAGTGTGGCTGCCTGTGGGTCCAGAGGATTTCAGTCCATGCGGCCGCCACGGCTGCATCCTCAGAAGGCTGGACGGGGCCAGAGTGGCGCGTCGTGGGTGGCGAACCTCTGTTCTTGCCCATGGACAGCGCCACAGTCTCTGTAATGACCTGGATTCAGAAGTGTCACAGTGTTGCTCCCGCGAGATCCTGTTGGTCACACAGGCCAGCCCCAACTTCCTGTTTTGTTTCGTTTTGTTTTAAGATTTTATTTACTTATTTGAGAGAGAGACAGAGAGAGTGAGAGAGCACACAAGCGGGGACGAGAGGGAGAAGAGGTCCTGGCTCCAGCCCAGGGCCCTGACCTGACCTGAGCCGACGACGGACACCCAACGGAACCACCCACGCACCCCCAACCCCACTCTTCTTAGCAGGCTTTCTTTTTAGAAGAGTTTTAAGTTCACAGCAAAATCGAGGAGCAAAATCCTCCCTGCTCAGCCGGTTCACCCCAGCCCCCGACAACCACCGATCTTGACTGTCCCCACAGTTTTCCTTTTCCAGACACCATGCAGTTGGCGTCACAGGCTGTCGCCTTTTCTGACTGGCTTCTTTCACTTAGCGATATGCATTTCAGGCTCCCCCGTGTCTGTTCAGGGCTCAACGGCTCATTTCTCTTTAGCGCTGAATGAGATTCCGTCATCTGGACGGACCACGGTTGAGCCGCCCATCACCCGCAGAAGGACATCCTGGCTGCCTCCCCACGTTCAGGCCATCACTTCGCAAGGCCAGGGAGGAAATGGCATTTCCAGGAGAGGAAGGGGGAGCTCCTGCGGCCACGTGGGGAGTGTTCATCGCAGTCCCCCCCCATCCGCATGCCTCCTATGTGCGGACACGCCCAGTTCCTTCCAAGACCTACGGCAGGCTCCACGCAGAGTCCAGAGTCGCGTCACCTGAACCAGGGGCGGGCGCAGACAGCAGTCGTCTGGGGCAGTCGTCTTGCCCTTGCACCCTTCTCAAAGGGCGCTGTGCTGTCTCACGGCTCCATACCGCCTTCGTCGGCTCTGCTCTCCGGTGAACCTCGAAACCAGGCTGAGCCTCCAGCCTCGCCCTCTTTCCAAAGGGTTCTGGATACTCTCATTTCTCTGCCTTTCCATATGATCTTAGAATCATTTTGTCGGTATTTGCATCTATCCATCTCGACCTCTCTGTCATCTATCAATTCACCTATGGATCTATCCATCCATCACTATCCTCTATCTATCATCTATCATCTATCACCTATCAAGCGATCATTATCGATTTGGGGAGAATTTGTATCTTAACAACATTGAGCCTCCCAATGCAGGAACCCCTGTTCATTTAGCTACCTTGGATCTCATTCATTAGCATTTTGTAGTTTCAAGCCTACATACCCCGTACATTCTGTGGCTGGATAGATATCTAAGCATTTCTCTCTTTCTTGGATACAATCAAAATAGTTCTTCTGAGTCTGAAAGTTTGGTTCCCTGTGCCTTGTCCAGCGGGGACCCATTCCACAACCGTCCTGACAGAAATACAGCCTTTCTTTCAAAGTTTTGCTGTTGTGTCCAAACACCCTTCCACGCTCGGGCACCTCGTGGCAGCGCTGGAGGGTGAAGAAGGAGAGACAGGCAGCTCCCGCTACGGCAGGGTTCCCGTTCTAGCATTTTCTCCAGAGTTTTCTGCTGGGATCAGGGGAGAGGTGATCAGGGCAGCGAATTCCGTCTTGGCTCACACAGAGGTCCCATGGGAAGATGACTTGTCACAAAGGCAAACGTTTAATTGACATTTGGATATTTAACTACTCTTTTTCTGGAGCCACTTTTGGTAACTCGTATCAATGAAAAATATGGTCCTGGGATGCCTCAGTGACTCAGTCCATTGAGTGTCTGCCTTCGGCTCAGGGCGTGATCCCAGGGTGCTGGGATCGAGCCCTACGTGGGGCTCCCTGCTCAGCGGGGAGCCTGCTTCTCCCTCTGCCTCTGCTTCCCCTGTGTGCAGTCTCTCGCTCTCTCTGTCAAATAAATAAATAAAAACTTTAAAAAAGAAAAATACGGTGCATCTCCTCTAGTTGCCGGGTTTACTGGCATGGAGCAGTTTGTCCTATTTGTTTACATCAGCTGATCTACTCAGATTTCTGCCTTTTGTTCTTGGCCTTGGTCACTTGAGTCTCTCTTTGAAAAAAAATAATTATTACTAGTCTAACTACAGGCTCATACTTCTGCTGATTTTCCCCCCCAAAGAACTGGGTTTTGGCTTCAAAGTTTCTATCATTTATTTTCTTTTTTACAAGATTTTGTTTATTTGAGAGGGAGAGCACAGCAGGGGGAGCAGCAGGCAGAGGGGGAAGCAGACTCCCACTGAGCAGGGAGCCTGATGCCGGGGCTGGAGCCCGGGACCCTGGGAACATGACCTGAGCCAAAAGCAGACACTTAATGGACTGAGGTTCCCAGGCGCCCCCGATCATTTATTTTCTATTGTACCAATTTCTGTTCCTTTTTTTTTTTTATCATTTATCTCTTTCTATTCACTTTCAAACTTGCTTGTTTTTTTACCAAAAACTCAAGCTGTTAACTCTGATCATTGCACCCAGATATTTCTTCTCTAATACATGAACTTAACTCTGTAAATTTCCCCCAAAATGCTGTTTTACCTGCATCCCATAAATATTGACATGTTGTATTTTCATACAATTCAGCTAGAAATGTAACCTCATTTCCTCTGTGACCTAACCGGTGGCGTGTCCGCTAGTGTGCCACGTAACTGCCGAGCACTGGAGGGATATCCTCATATCCTCGTCATGTTTCTGAGATGACATCTACCTTAAATTTATTGTGGTATTTTCTTTCAAACCACATTCAGGCATTTGGTCTTACTCACAAGAATTTAAATTAAATACAACCTCTGCTTGATTCCAGTCTCCTAAATCCGTTGAGCTACCCATGGTTAGGGTGTGCGTGGCTAGAACACGCGCTTGAACATAATCCGCATTCTGCAGGTGCGAGGGGTGGCCTTCAGGAAAGACCAGCCGGCTCAGGAAGGTTGTCGTGTTGCCTAGACCTGCTTCTGTTATCGACTTCTGGCCAGTTCCTCTGTAAGTGGCTGATTCAGGGGCTTCAAGTCACCAGCTGTGACTGTGGGATTCCCCGTTTCCCCTTAATTCTGTCTCCTTTGGCTTCGTAGGGATTGAAGCTCCTCATCATGGAATTCGCACTTATCGCTACAACTTCCTCTTCCAGTGACTCTTTTTATTACAACATTTTCTTCTTTAGCTCTGGCGATGCTTTTTATCTTGAAATCTGTTTTCCTGGTATTGCTATAACCACCCGAGCTGCTTATGCGTCACGCTGGGGGGTGAGTCTTTTGGCATCAGCTTCCATCCGTCTACCTGGGACATTGCGTGGGACGCCCGCTCTCCGGGAGGGCGGGTGGCTGGAGGTGGAGGTTCTGCTTCTGAGACCCTCTCGTCTCTCCGCAAGTGCGCCCAACTCGGAGCCATGACGGCACGGGTGTCTGGAAGCCGTCATTTCCCACCCGTCCCCCTGGGATTTTGTCGTTTCTCCTTCTTGTTCGCCTTCTTTGGATTATTGAAATGTCTCTCGTGAGGACTTCAGTGAGGTTTAAGTCATCTGGGTCACCCAGAAAATAACAAGGTGACCTTAGACAGCTCGCCCGAACAGGTGCCTGAAAGGAGGCAAACGAACCTCTCTCCGGGGGGTGACATTGAGCGAGGTCAGGTCATCTCTACAAAGGGCTCAGGGGTGCCCACGAGCACGAGCACAGATGTACACACATGAGAGACGCTTGCCGATCGGTGTCAGGCGACAACTGATGACGGTATGTGGTAATACACCCCAGACAGTCCACGAGAGCAACGATAGTACTGATGAGGTCGAATTAGGTGATAGACGTGATTTCTCCTGTGTTTCTTCTTCAGTTACTGGACACCATATGCTGACTTAAAACCGGGATACCTAAATCTGAATTTTCATTCTGTGACCTAATGGTTGCATGAACTAGGGTAACGGGACACTGTCGGGGCCTTGGTTTCCTTGTCTATAAACAGACGCTCAAATCCCATGATCCGTGAAGTCTGTCCTACTTCCCACGTTCTGCAGAAGGAAGGCGGACAAACATGAGCCCGCAGAGGTCCATAGAGGGGACACCTGCTTCAGTCCGGGCCCACAGGCAGAGAAGAGAATCCACTCCAGCAAGCAGAAGCGGGAATGTGGGAGGGCATGGGGGGCTGTAGGTCGAGTTTGGGACGAGGCACAAAGCCCGCTTGCAGAAGGGCTGCCCTGACCCCACCTTCCTCACCCACCCCTGGCAACTGGCAATGGAGCCTCGGCCGCTTTCTTCCTCCCCGCCTGAGTTTCCAAGTCAGGCCCCACACAAGGGCATCTGATGGGCCCTGAGCCACGAGCCACGTCAGGCCCCTGAGCCGCCACAGAGCCGCGGGAGGGAAGAAGGCTGCGTCCTTGTGTCCGCCGGCGGGAAGGCCCCGCGGGAGGTGTGAGAGCGGGTCCTTCGCTTCGCGAGCCTCAGTCCACCCGCTGCGAGCCGTGGTCCTCGCGGACCAGCACCACGTGGGCAGGCTCGGGGGAGCCCCTGGGTGCAGAGAGCAGTTGTGCCCCGAAAGAGCAGACACACCCAGGGAAGGAAGGCCGCGTGAGGGGCGCCGCCAGGAAGGACCGGAAAACAAAAGGTAAAGTTAATGCAGTGTAATGATAGTGTGATTTCCAAATATTATGGAAGAGGCAGCCTCAAGACAAATATTTTTGAATTTCTAATGGAAAAATAACATTTCTTTTATTTATTTTTTATGTATTTTTGAGTGTTAACAAATAGTTCTAGTGATAATTAGCATCTTTGTGTATTTATTGAGAACGAGCACTAAATCTGTATATTTACGGAAAAGTGCCTTCGACACAGATAATAGCACGATTCCATGTTTGTGAATTGACAGTTTTCTCTAAACAGAGAGTAGAAATTCAGCAA
Organism: Eira barbara; assembly: GCA_020311275.1. Taxonomy (NCBI): domain Eukaryota; kingdom Metazoa; phylum Chordata; class Mammalia; order Carnivora; family Mustelidae; genus Eira; species Eira barbara. Next base: position 1,296,539 of record JAHRIG010000037.1, on the reverse strand, counting down.
TTATCACTACAGCTGTTTGTTAAAATTTGACAATAGATAAATAATGACTAGAAATCAATCTTTTCATTAAAATGCAAGAAACAAAAATATCTAAAGGAATTTTATTATTCCTTTAACGAGTCCAGGCCAGTCTTTAGGAAACTCCTACACATACATTTTGGCATCGTTTCCATTTCTGCAGCCACACAGCAGTCCGGCTCCCGTCACAGATGCGCCTGGTGCTGGAGACGGCGTGGGGGAGGGGTGGGGGGTCGGGGGGAGCCAGGGCCATGCACCTCCTGCCCACCACACCTTCATCTCCGCATCCTGAGGGTGAGGCTGTGCACACGCGATTCACAACCTTCACACACTCTCCCCCAGCTGCACGCCCATGCGTTTTCACACTCACACACTTCACACATTCACTCGCTCACACATTCACACACACATTGGCACACTCATACACATTCTGGCACAATTGCACATCCTGTACACACTCGCACATCTGCACACTTACACACCTCACACATCCATACTCACACATCTGCACAGGCACACCTGCTCACATTCTCACTCATCGGCATGCTTGCACCTGCTCACACTCTCTCACAACTCACACACGCTCAGTCACACGCCGGTGCTGCCTGAGCCCAAGTGTTCGCATCACCTGTTCCCTCAGCCGAGCGGCCCCGCAAGTGCATTCCTGCCCCGAATAACCCCCTGCTCCGAACAAGCAAACAGAAGACTGGTTACTGTTGCAGATGTGAATTCATGGGAAACATTCAGTTAGATACCGCCTGGGAATTAGTTGTGCTGCGGGCTTGATTACAAAGAAAAGGCAGGAGTCATGAGCAGAGCCGAGACGGAGGCCACGACGGGCCGCACCGGATTCGGCAGGAGGAGGGGAGGCTGCCACTCGCGGTCAGGAAACACAGACGAGCTCCGCTCCAGAGCGCACGCAGCACGGGGTCTGTGCCGGGGGCTGGGCTTCCTACCAGGGACAGGTCAGCCTGCGGCACAGGGAACAAGGGCCGGCCAAGGTCGTCCTCGGGGAGATTCCCTGCAGGGTTCCTGCCTGACTCCCAGCTTGCTGGGCGGTGGGCAAAGAAGAGGCGAATTCCCGCTCAGTCTCCACCTGAGGGCCTGGGGCCGACGGGAGCCCCGCTCTCCCGACCTCGGCCCGTCGTCCGCCACCACAGCCCTGCAGGTGCGCGGGCACCTGTCCCTTACCTGGGCCGGGCGTACATGCCGCTACTCACGCTAGGACCACAGGACAGCCGCCCTCACGAGAGCCCGCAGAGCTCACCAATCTCGGGCTTCAAGCCTTCCCTAGAAGAGAAATGCAGTGTCCCCGCCTGGGAGCAGACACGTTTTTTTCTTTGGTCTCTTCCCTTCCGCCCTTCTTAGACAATCTGTGTTCTAGACGAACCCACCTCACAGGGGAAAAGCCAGTTATTAGGAACTATACAAGCCCGCCAGGTGTGTCCAGAGATGGTGTCGGCCACCCTGCCACCGGACCAGCCACCTTCACCAGCCTGCGTGGCTCCCGTTGGCCTCAGTGGACTCGGTGGTGACAAGGCAGCACCCAAGTCGTGGGTATGAGGACGGAGCCGACCGTGCAAGGGGAGGTCTTCGTGACCTGCTGGTGGGGACAGACGAGCCAGCCAGGATGCCAGGAACAGGTCTGCAGGGGAGTCACGGATCACCGTCTCAAAACTGAATCCAGTTTGGGTCCAAAGCTTGGTCGTAAGCGGAGGGGAAAACCCTCACCTTAAGTTTCCCCACCAGGACCTGAGCAGAGATGGCCCCCACGTGACTGCTTGTGGCATGGACGAGCAGGGACTCAGTTGTCTATGGACCATCTTTCCGCCTTGAGGCTGGGTGCAGGAAGCGTATGGCGGGAACAGCTCGTCCACAGGGATAGTTTCGAGAAATGACCTCAGAATCACTCACGAATTCAACATCACCCCTGGGTCTGTGCCCCAACTCCACCCCAGTGCTAGTCCCCGTGGGACCTCGAAAGATGTAAGTCAGCAGGAGCCCCGTTCAAACTGGCTTAAGAGAGAATGCACGGGCCCGGGTGCCTGGAAAGTCTGGCATCAGGCATGGTGGGATCAGGCACAGGGAAGGCTTCCTGGGAGAAACTGCGTGCTCCTGTGAAAATGAGGGCTGCAGACACTGGCCAGGAGAAAGTGTCCTGTGACACGACCCCCCGAGACTCTACCCGGCGGCCTGCCCTCCTGTTCTTTCCCCGGTCTACTTAAGCAGAAGCCATCGCTATGATTCTCAGAAGTAAAAGAACCTCACAATTCCAACCGATACAGTCATGGGATTAACCAAAATTGGCGATTCTAACACACCGGAGAGTGGCGATGGGGCCTCATCATAGAAAGAGGTGAGATCGGTTAAGAAAATTCAGCCGTGATCTTCTCGCTCTAGCTCTTAGCCAAAAGGCTGAGAAGCCTTCAGTCATGATCTTTTTGAAGAAAACCATCTTCCTGATTTTTTTTACAAAAGTATTTATTTTTTTCAAACATGGAAATAAACCTGGTCAGTGGGGTTAATTTATCAAAACATTCTGTGACAGACACAGAGTATTTGTAATTAAGCACTGAAGTCCAACCCAGAAACATGCAAGAAAACATCGAACTGGTGTGAAGTGTGGGGTTGGCCTCGCCGCAGTCCCCTGGGGGCACTAGCCGTCCCAGAGCAGGTGAGTGTGGGGACCCCCCTCGGAGCCCAGAGTCACCTCCAGATTCGAGAAGTGCAGAAACAGCACCTTTTATCCATTTCGTGTAAAGTGTGAGCACAATCGCGGCTCCAGTATTTGTGTTGTACCTTCCGCGAAATGCTGTCTATTTTCTGCCTTTTCGGTGCGCAGGCGATTGTGACATTCTTACGCCGCTCTGGGGTAAGTGACTTTTGCAAGGACTTCATCCTCCAGGTTCAAATACACTGCATCTCCCGGTAAAATTTTATTTTGCAATTATTACACTTTTTAAAAATTTTTCATGCCATGAGATGTGAAGTCCAAAATATTTATGTTTCTGATTATTAGTCTTTCCTTCTTCAAGATGTTGAAGTGAAAACAAAATAGACAACTCATTTTGTCGAGTCAATACAGGCGCATTATCACAGCGAGATTATAATTCGGCCGCACAATACCTGCATTTTCAGAGCACAGCACGGAAGCCGGGAGGTGCTCGGCGGCGCAGCAGGTAGCTAACGTCAATAAACTAGCCCAGATTTGTGCTCCGGCGACAGAGCAGGGGGCGGACGGCCGCCTACAGAAGTTGAAGAAAAGCAGAGCTAAAGTCAAAGCCACCCAAACCCAGCTCGCGGCTGGGGAGGGTGCGGCCGGATCCGCCGGAAGGGACTCGTCTCTGGGGCCCGCGGCTCCATTGAGACACCCGGGCTCATCTAGGGCAGAGACACACGGACCCAAGTGACAGGCTCTGTCTGCAGCTGGGACATCCAAACACCGGCCGGCCACGGCTCTCTCCTCAGCGCCCGTCCACCCCCACCGCACACCCTGGACCTCCTCTTCCTCCTTCTTCCTCCTCCTCTTCCCTCCCTCCCTCCTCCCTCCTCCCTCCCCTCACTCTCCTTCCTCGTCCCTCCTCCTCCTCCTCCTCTCTCAGCGCTGCGCTCTCAGCATTCTGACAGTCTCTTCTGTAGAGACGATTTTATAACGAAACAGACCAGATCTCAGTCACACACAAGTAACAATTCTGACAGTATTTAAGCACTTCTGAAGCCGCCGAATATACGTATAATCTGAATGTAAACGTGAGAGCACTGTCTCCAGCACTTAATGACGTGAAGTTCCCTACAATGAGTCAATACCGGATCCCAAAATACAGAACAATTTGCTGGCTGCCTACCACGCGCGACTCAAAGACTTGAGGTGCGCGGCTGACTCTCGGGCGGAAGCCACACTGTGCTCGCGCGCACAGGCACTCTTTCCCTCCCCGTGCCCAGCATCGTCCCACGGGACAAGGCCGTGCGCCCGTCCCTGTCGCCGGAGGAGCTACCAGATGTGGGACTCGGGACAGCACAGTTTTCGGGGCTGTGGGCCATCCGCACAGTGTTTCCTGGAAAGAGCCACTCAGCACGTCTCACGCAGGAAAACAACTCCCTCCCGCCAGCTCTGCCCCCGCAGGGACCCCCCCCCCCGCTGCCATCCAGCCGTGGCCGGCAGTGCCCGTGCCGTGGCCTGAGAGCCCAGCAGGTGCCAGCCCAGCCCGGGGTAAGGACGCGCGCGCCTGCGCCCCTTCTCCCTGGCGATGCGGTCGTGGCCGGCGGGACCTTCCGATGCGCCAGCGTCGTCCCGCTGTGTCGGTGGGGAAGAACGCGTGTCTCTCCTGTCGGAAACCAGACACGCCAGAGGCCGGCTGTGTCCCCGCGTGGCCCAACGGCTCCTCGGCCCTGGAGCCCACGGCAGGTGACGGTGGACAAGGCCGGTGCTTTACGTCCATCACGGGCCGTCGGACTCACCCAGATGGCGGTCACGGCCGCGGGCGCCATGGCCACCAGTACCCGAGCACGGTGAGGTGTCGGCCACACGCACGCTTCCGCCCTCCCCTCCAGCCCTCGCATCCTCACGCCCAAGAGCCCACCTCTGGCCCCGCACCTGCCGAGGGCTGGCCTCTTCCCCAGGGCGCATGTCGACAGGCCTGAAGGCCCAGAAATGGGTCAGGATGTCTGTGTCCATCATTCCTAGGTGATTGAAAACCCCAAAATGCAGTGGCCTGGGTTTCAGGTCTCTTCAAACGTGTTGCCACCCCCCCACCCCAGGGCCCTGACCGCAGGGGAGCCTGCAGGCGGAACACCGCCCCCCACCCCAAACCCGGGCCCAAAGTCTGCCTCTTATCACTGGTGACTCGGAGCCCTCAGGCCTGGGCGCTGCCGCACACAGAATGAAGCCCCCCGCTTCCCCGGGCGCCCAGGCCAAGACCAGCCTGCATGTGCGTCCCTGGCACCCAGCAGTCCCACTGGACCTGTGAGGCCGAGAAAGCATGTCCCCACCAAGGCCAATGCTGGCCTCCCCTTCCTTCGCCTCCAGAACCCTGAGTCCCCTTGGAGCAGCCCTCTGACCTGGGTCTGCCCACAAGGAAATGGGTACCAGGGGGTCACAGAGGCCCTGCTGGGCTCTAGTGGCTCGCTGGCCTGTCCCCACATGGGCCCCATGTAGGGTATCTGCCCTCTGCCATCAGACGTGCGTTCCAGGGACAGGCCTCCTGACGGCTCCCGCCAGGCCAGAGAGGGGCCGCTCACCCGGGAGCAGCATCCTGACCTCACAGGTGCTTGGTTCAGAGCCCCAGTCCCTTTCTTCACACAAACTCTGCTCCGGCTCCCATGGACTGGGTGTCACCCTGAAGCAGGCTGGGGACACTCACAGTGGGAGGGCTTCTGAAGAGGGTCCCAGGGATGTGGGGCTGGGCCAGCCGGAGGAAGGGACAGAGGGGTTCTTCAGGTCGTCCTGACTCGGTGTTTTGACTTCGAGCTCCCAAGTGACCGTCTGCTATTTCCTCTGGAAAGGTCCTCTAGGGCTACTCCGTCAACGGCTCCCAGGGTCACACCGGGCAGTGTGCAGCCTCCACAGCCGAGGTCTCACTGTGCTGGTCAGGCCACCGAACAGGTGCACGAGGCTTGAGCCCGCAGTGCCCTCCTTCTCTCATCGAGGGACCCACGAAAGCCTCAAATGGCCCTTGTCCCATGGGGCCACAGCACGAGGCTCTCCTCTGTTCCAGATCTGTGGCCACAGGACAAGAGGCAAGTCTCCTTCAGAGTTCTCTGCCCCCCGAGCCTGCCCCTCCCCTGGGCTCCCTCCCCTGCGTCCCTGAACTGGCCCCTTCCCTGGGGTCCTTCCCCTGTGTCCCTGGGCCAGGCCCTCCCCTGGGCTCCTCCACTGTGTCCCTGGGCTGCCCCTCAGCCTCAGGAAGGGGCATTCATGTTCCAGATGGCCAAAGAGAGGAGGCCTGGGCTTGGCCTGGTGCTCTATACCTCCCAGACTCCAGCAAGTGTACTGGCGCCCTGAGGGCCACGCCTGGGCCCGAAGCGGCCTCCCCTAGTTCTGTGCACAGCCTCACACCCCCACGATGGGCCTATGTCCACCCGCAGCCCTGACACCTGTGTCTTGTCCGCCTGCAAGGCCTCAGTCCCTGCACAGCCCGTCGTGCATGGTGCTCTGTCCGCGGGGCCGCCTAGCGTCTTCTGGAAGATTCTGGCCCCAGACCGGCATTTAACCACTCGTGGGCAAATTTCGCACAGTGCATGCGCGTTTCCCAGTTGGGGACAGGACAGCCTGCTTTTGTGAGCTTCCGTCCCGGTCCTCCTGGCCTGCCCTGTGCTTTGAGACATGGACGCTCGCTCCCCGCACGCATGGTGATTTCACGTCAGCCGTGAGATGAGAGCCCGGTCCCACTGAGGCCGTGGAGATGCCACCGTCTGTGGAAATGAGCATGCGGCAGCAGGCGGCCCAGGCCGTGCTCGCACAACAGGCTGTAGGTGCTGTCTTCCCAGATTCTCCATGTGGAAAACGCAGCACCCTGACTCAGGGCGAGTGGGGGTCTGGAAAGGCCCCCGCGCAGGGACCCCAGCTCCCGCGGGACTGCGTCCCCATAACATGACTTCAGAGTGCGGGAGAGACTCCCCGCCCCAAGTCCCAAACCCCCACTGCGCCCGCCCAGCCTACCCCCTCTCTGCAGGGCACCCACTGGTTTGGTTGGGGGACGGGGAGTTCTCCAGAACTACACTTTGAAGCGGGAGCTCCCCTGGGGCCGGAAGATGTGGGCTGTTTCCTGGGACCGTCCTCACAGGGACCAGTCCGGGCTGAGCCTCCAAGCCTGAACAATGAGCCCCGGGATCACGGTGTGGGTCCCAGGGGAGAAGTTCGAAAATCAGAATCAGAACAAATTGCCACCACGTGTGACTTCACGGGAAGGGCCTCGGGCTGACGGGGGCTCTGGGGCCAGATGTGGGACCAGGTGAACTGACGATAGTAGATTAGGTCCCACAAGACACAGTGAACAGTCGAGAGCTTGGACCGGCACAAACACATAATCAATACCCGAGGGGACACACGGCCGCAGCGGCGGTGCCCCGGTCAGGGTAGAGCGGCACGTGCGGACGGACAGACGGACGGAAGGCTGCACCCGGCCGGCCGCCCCGAGGTAGGCAAGGAAGGCGGGAGTACTGACGAGACCAAAACCTGCGGGTGAGCATAATGGGAAACAGGCTATTTGCCTCGTCCCAAAATACCTTCCCACAAACACTTACTAGTTACAAAGGGGAAAACCACAAGCTCCCCATGGAGGAAGCTGAGCCCCTGACGAAGCTGCCCTCTCTGGATGCCTAGTGCTCCCGGGGGGTGCCCCAAGGAGGAGCCAGCACTGCTTCTGGGCATTCTGGCCTAAAATGCAAGCTCTCGACTTGCTCAGGAGGAAAGCTCAGGCAAACCCAGCACAGCAACGGGTGGGAAATTCCGGGCTACGGTTCTGCAAAACCGGCAAGACCCTTAAAGACAAACGTGGGCGGAGGAACGGTCTCAGATCGCAGAGCCGCGGGGAGACAAGCAGGCGCGCGGCCCAAGCTCAGCTCGTAGACCAGAAAAGGGACATTTGTGCGGAAGCGGGCGACCTTTCAGTAAGGCCCGCAGGTCACCTAGGAAGAGCGCGGCAGGGCCGGCTTCCTGCCTCTGACCCCAGCTGGGGTCCGTGACTGCTCACATCTGGGGAAGCCGCGAGGAAGGTGGCGGGAAGGCTTTGTTTGTGCAACCGTTTCCTAGAGTAAATTACTTCAGAACAAAAAGTTACAAAATAAAGCAAGAGTGTTGGTGAATGGGTGTTCCCTCCCATGACTTGCCCTGACCACGGGCACTGCCCACAGCGCGCCCCAGTGTGGGGAGACCTGAGGCCCTGCGGCTCGGCCCCAGGCCTGCGCTCCAGGAACTTGGGAGGCGTCTGCCGGGTCCCCTCGGCCTCTGTCACCCGCTCACCCAGTGCCGTCCAGGACCTGCCCCAGATCTCCCCGCTCTCCCCCTCAGACACTAGGACCCTGCCACCCACGCAGACGGGGACTTTCCTGGGAGACAACAGGAGACTCTGCATCGCATCCTGTGTCTCTGGCGGAGCCCCGCGTCCCTGCGGGCAGGCCCAGTGCCCTCCCGCAGACTCCGACCGACAGCGGCGGGACGCGAGCCCCCACTTCTAGGCCTTGTCTTTATTGTTCTGCATGTGATTTGAAGGGTCACTGGACTCCAGCATAAGGAAGAGGGAGGCCTTTTCTACGGACTCTGGTACTTCTGTCAACGAGGGTGATGTGCTCCCAGAGCTGCCCTAAGCTGCCCTTTGCCGCCCCGGCTGAGTCACACGCACAGCCTCGCAGGTCCGTACACTGGGAGGCGGAAGGCTCTCCGCTCTGGCTGGGGGTGAGGGAGCCATGTGGGTGCTCCCACGGGCCCAGCACAGTGCCGGGCCCCGGGGCCAGTGGGGGTGCACGGTGGGGGCATAGGGTCCGTGTACCACCCGTGGCAGGCCCCGTGCAAACCACTGTGGTAACCCCGAGGCCGGAGGATGCAGCTGTCAAATCTGCCAAGGAGGTGGGCTTGTACAGTCACAGAGGAGTGAGGGACACAAGTAGGAACACGTGCGTCACGGTCCGGCCCCCGCTGAGTGCTCGGCTCCCTGATGCTTTCCCCTGCAAGCCCCCGCTCCAGGTGCCACCGTAAACCTAGGCCTCGTGTTAACATCAGCACGAACGGAACACACAGCACACGTAACGTGCACACGCAGTATACAAACGTGTGTACAAGGTAACATGCGGGCAGAACAGGCATGCACACTCACGCTCACGTGCTCCGTACACCACACACAGACATCAGTGTAACGTGCAAACACAGCATGACGTGCGTGGAGGTACGTGTGATACACCCGTGGCAAACACCAGGTGTGCACACACATAAATGTATGACATGCATGAACATTGCACACACAACATGCATGTGCTGCGCACGTGGTACATGTGTGTAATAGCACGCCCTACATGTTCTGTGTGCATGGGCATGTGCGTAGCAGGCAGACATCACGTGCATGATGCCCGTGCATGGTACGTCTGGAACACGTGTGTGTCAGATTACACGCACGCACGACCGTGCACCTGCACAGCACGCACCATGAACACACAGGGCGACAGGCACCTGTGGCGCGCAACTTGGCACTGACACCTCCGCTGCATTTTCACAAAGGAGGCCACACGCGCCGTCGCTCTGCTTCGTGAGTGAGAAAGCGGTCGGTTTGCCGAGTATCAACTTTGGAACCCTTCTCCCATTTTGGAACGTTCCAGGCATGCCTCTGCTTTCCCATGCACGTGTGCAAGTGCTGGGCCCACCAGCGGGGACCAGCCTCCTGGTCCCACTCACGTGGACGCCCCTGAGTGGCGTCCCCCCCGCCCCCACTAGAAGCTTCCCTGGGTCATTGTCCCTGTGCCTCGTGGGTTTCCAAGAGCCCGCGTTCCCCTAGGGGCCCCTCCACACACGCCCGGCGCCAGGCTTCTCTTTCTGGAAGTCACAAAGCCTTCTGCTGGAAAGGGAGCAGGCAGTCCCAGCCCCGCCGGAATGAATGGCCCCCGTTAGCACTTGCAGCAAGGGCTCTGTGCTGCGGCCAAGGAGCGTAATAAGTGTGTCATGAAAGGGAAATAGTTTTAATTAAAGCTGCTGAGAACAGTGCCAAGAAAACCAAGGCTGGAAGAGGCCTGGGCCCGGGGGCTCACACCACACCTGCTTCTGCGGCGGGCGAGCAGAGACGGGCGGGGGCCGGCCACAGGGCTGGACGGAGGTGGGGGGCATGTCCCCTCGGGCTCCCCCCGTGACCCTGTGAAAGGGATCAGAGACCGGGGTTTGTCATGGAGAGTGTTCTGTGCTCCATTCATGGCCAAAGTGGTTCCACCTTGTGTCTGTGTTCCCTCCTTGGTGCCCGAGTGCGGAGCGTGCTCTCGGCGGCGCAGTTTTCTGCCCCGAGTGGTTCAGCCGCGCCCTTCCCGGCCGGCACGTCCCGGCGAGCGCCGTGCTGCGTGCGGCTCTCCCTCCTACGTCTGAAGCTGGGGTCGCCCGGAGACGGGGTGTGCCCCACAGGTGGCAGCCGGGGCCACGGCGACCCCAGGGAAACTTCCAGAGGCTCCTCTCCCTCTCATTCAGAGACTCTGACATTCACACACAGGCCTCCGGCCTCTGTGGAAAGACTTAGGGGACATCTGTCAACTCCACACAGACGCTCGTGCAAGTTAACAAGACAAATTTGGGAGAAGGAACGGGGCTGGGGGACGGGGGAGACGTATGCGGCCTGTGAGGCAGCGGCCGCACTTTCCCCAGTGGAACCGGGAAGATGCCAGGGCTCTGCTCACCGTGGGCCTGAGACCCCGAGAATCGGCGCGGAAACCAGCGAGTCTGCCCCGTCGGGACTCGTGCGGCAGGAAGATGCGCTGGCCCGGCTGCCGCTCCGGCCAGACGTGCACCGTGGGCACAGGGGGGTCGGCGCCCTGCCCTCAGCCACGTTCAGATCCCCTCGTGGCACGTTTACCAAAACCTTCTGCTGGGCTCACCCGATCCCAGGCTGCCTCTGATGACTTCAGCCGCTTTACTGTAATGAACTTTGAAAGACCCAGAGCATATTGGTAAAATCCAGCCCCGCTCACATCCACGCGACTGTCAACAACCTCCCCGGTTACAGGAGGGGGTCCCGACCCCTCGCACCTGGTAATTAAAATTGCTAATCACCAGCAATTATCCGGCGGGGCTTTAGAGGGAGAGAAACTGTTTGACCCTTTGCCCACAGCGAGAACAATGTTTGCTGTCCGTCCCCGCGCTCAGCAGAGCCGTCCCAGCCTCTGCCTATTAAGTGCCACTAATAGGAAACATCTGCGGGACCGTCGGGGCCCAGGTCCGAGCACAGGTGCCGGCGCGAGGCTGCCAAAGCAGAACCGGGCAGGAGCATCCGCCAATCAGCCACAGCCGCCCGGATCAAGCCCAGGCCCGCCGGGAGGGACGCGGGACACAGCCCTTTGTCACGAAGGGCCGCTTGGTCAAAGCGCTGGGTGGGGATTTTTTCTGTCGTCTCTTTAATGAGTCTTCTCCCTGCTCAAGAAGTGAAGGATGTCGGGGAGCCTTTCATTGTGCAGGGAGGCGGGGCTTTCTGCCGTCCTCCTGGGAGGGCCAGGGCTTGTTTGCTTGGCCTGGCTGGGACCAGCTGCTGGGAGGAGGCCCGCAAGTACTTTAGGCTCCCGAAAGGCATCGTCCCGAGCCCCTGGGTCCCCACGGAGGCCCCATCCTGCAGGCACACACCCGCCCCTCTCTCTCCTCTTTGCCATTTGAGGATGAAATGGTCCCGGCAGAGAGGCACCTGCTCCGAGCAGCTTTGGACAGAAAGTCTGCACAACACGGAGATTTAAAGGACCCGGAATCGGTCGCTGGCAGGGAGGCACATGCAAGAGAGTTTCGGGGCGGCCAAGGGCAGTGATGGGAAAGTCTGTGCCATGTCTCCCTTTGGTCCTTTATGATAAAATAAAGTCGTGTGAATTTTAAATCATGCATTCTGAAGAAAATATAAAAATAAAATAAATAAAATGAACTTCTTTACCCTGTGTAAACAGTAAAGAACCCTCGGTTCTCCACTTATGTGTCTCTTAGCAGGTCTCTCCCTCCCACTGGGACCCAGAGGCCCCCCCAGGCTCTCTGCAGAGCGTGGCCATCGGACCCCGGCACCTTCTAAGGGGGTCGGTGGGGTCAGAACTTGTTTCTCACCAACACTAGGCTGCTCCTGGCCTTTTCACCATGTGGACGCTTGCACACAAGTGTCCCAAGAGCAACGGTAGGCCAATGTGGGGAGCCTCTGAGCGAACGAGGGACGCCCAACGGTACCATGTTGTCATGGTGGGGACCACCAGCCTCTCAGATGGGCAAGAAAAATGCCTGTTTCAGTTAAGAATGTGCTTGATGAGGCAGTAAAAAGTATGATTTTATTCATTTTTGACCCGCAAGGACACGGGCTGGCCTCCTCAGTGTGAAACCTGCGCCGGCTCCCAGCTTCAGGGCACAAAAGGGCCAGCACCAGGCTGAACACTCTGCTGCCCCATCTCAAAATTCTTTTTTTTTTTTTTTTAGATTTTATTTATTTATCAGAGAGAGCGAGTACAAGCAGAGGCAGACGGAGAAGCAGGGAGCCCGATGCGGGGCTCGATCCCATGACCCAAAGACCATGACCTGAGCCGAAGGCGGACACTTCACCGACTGAGCCACCTGGGTGTCCCCTCATCCGGCAATTCTTAATGATTTTTTAAACAAGGGCCTTGTGTTTTCCTTTTGTACCAGGTTCCACTAATGATGTAGCCGGTCGAGTCGAGGGCTGTCTTTATGACTCTGCGATGAAGTCAGCAGGAGCGCGCGTGAACCACACCTCCGCAGCACGCCGGAAAGCTACAGCTACCACCAGGAAAAGGTGACAGCGCCGTCGTGTGAGCTGCAAGCCAAACTAGCCGCTTTTTCACGGACCGTCCCTTGTTGTTTGAAGACTGGCTGGCTGACCCGGCTGGACACTCCGGCACGGCTGTTCGGCAGAGACATGTTCCCAAGGAAGGGACGGCGTGAGCCTGTCACTTTCAGGAAAGTAGCGGAGTGTATGTCTTGTCAGCAATAAGATTTGAGCTTTCAAGCAAAAATGGAAGAAAATGGATCTATGACCTTGACAGATTCTTAATACCTAAAGGCTTTCTGGTGAGATCAGCGGTGCCGTTGACGCGCGTGATCTTCTTCGGTCCTGCACAATGACACGCGTCAACACGGGGAAGATCTCTGTAGCCCCGTGCAAAACGGGCAAACGATCGGGCAACGCACGACACGGAGAGACTGGAAACGGTCCGCGAGGGGGTTTTCGTTCCTCCGTCTGGATAACCTTTTAAGAAACCGCCCCGTGTCACACTTGTCTGTAGCATCAAAGCATCTCCGCCTTCACCCGAAGAGACGATTAAGGTGCCCTGTCCCTTTCCAGCTAGGTGTCTGCGGCTCAGGCCCCGGGCAGTGGAAGTACAGTGACTTATTTTCTCTTCTTAATGCTGCTGGTGTTTTCCAAATGAGGACACGTCACTTTAAAATCTTGTATTACATTTGCAGTAGAAAAATAGACTACCTTTCATTTTTGAAAGAATAAGTACTTTCTTACCTCGTTGAGCCAGAGGAGCTGACGAACTTGATATTATATTCCAGAGCTCAGTAAGGAGCTCTCGCTCAGACGTGGGAAAGAGTGCAGAGTCTCTGCTGTCATTCCTGAAAGAAAGTGTCCTGTTTCGGGGGGCGGGGGGGAGCCTGGAATCATAAAATTCTAGCTCAGAGCCCTGAGCCCCGAGAGACAAGCATCACTAAAAACATTTCCCTCTTTATTAGAACCAAGGTGATTTTTTTTAGAATAATACATTATTTAATTCAATGCATCCAAAATATTACCAATCAAATCCTAATCAATACACAATTGCTGATAAGCCTTTATTACTGTTACTTTCAGTGCTGAGTCCTCTGACTCGGGGCAGCGCACCCTCAGAGACCCCGTCCGTCAGGCTGTGTTGACACCCCGTGGCCCTGGCCTCAGAAGCAAGCTGCTTTTCACCCGTGTGTGTCTCCACGGCTGTAGAAAGCACCTTGCACGTGGCCTGAAGTCGGCTCGGGAGTCCCCGCCGGGGTTGGGGTAGGGCTCCCACCTCGCTCGGCCAGTGGTTGAGGCCCCACCTGCGCTGTGTGGCTGGCCCCTGGCCCTCCAGGCCACCCTCGGGGCCTCCGGTGGGACGCTGGACCCAGCCTCCTCCCCACGCTGCACACACACAGACCTTTCCTGCGTCTGGGGAGAGAAATAGCCAGCCCCGGGGGCAGAAATCCTCATCCCAAACCCTCTGGCTGCTCCCCCAGGACATGGCTCCCCAGAGGACAGCTTACTAAGGGCGCCCCAGACCACTGGGCCTCCGGGGAGAGCCGCCTTCCTCCGATTTCTAACCGGTGCTGCCCTGGCCTGGGCGCCTCAGAGCCGAACCTCCCCTTCCGTCTCCCTGTCTCCTGACGCAGTCGGTTTCCGGTGTACATTTAGTTTCCGTGAGAGCTGCTGCTTTTTAAACCGTTTCTCTGCAATCCCGTGGCTTCTCCCGGCGAGGCGTCGTGGCCTCTCTCTGGCTGCAGGTCGGTCTCCACCGCTGGCTCCTTGCCCTCACGCTCTCACGCCGAACTCAGGGGCCATCTGCCTGCGACAGGACGTGGGGGCCGATGGGGTCTCCCTGACCGCTGACTCCCCCGCCAACCAGCCAAACCCCGAACACATGGGTGTCTGGAACCTTATAGCTCGGCAGCCCCATCTCTATCCCAGGCGCCGGTCAGAGACAGGTCTCAGTGGGACGCTGGTGAGGCATGACCCACGTCCCCAGCCACGCACCCCAAGTTGCCCAAAGCCTTAGATGGTCTTGCCCTGCCACCGTCAGCTTCACAGTGAGGAGAGCCAGCTGTGGAGCTGTGCCGGCCGCGCCGCACACAGAGCCCTGGGACCCCTCAGTGGGCTTCTCCCCCACGCCCCCTGGACAAGTCGCTTCGCATCTCTGCCGCTCGGCCGCATCCTCGTCTGCGAGACCTTCTGTGGGTTTGCTGTGGGGACAGAAGCGGAACATGTAAGGGAACTCACACAGGGCCCTGCTCTCCAAAGGTGATGCGGAAATGGTGTCCGCAGACGGAACCATTCCCAGCAACACGGGACCTCTGCGGCTCTCGGCCTGTGTGTGTATGTGTGTGCGTGTGCGTGTACATGTGTGTGCATGTGTGTATGTGTACAGGTGTGTGCGTGTACATGTGAGTGCATGGGTGTAGTGTGTGCGTGCTCCTTGTTTGTGAATGTATATGTGTTCACATGTGTGTGTGCACGTGCTTGTACTGTGAACATGGGCATGCATGTGTATTGTGTACGCATGCATGTGTGCACATCTGTATGTGTGTGCATGTTGTATGTGTGCACATGCTCTCATGTGAATGTGTACGTGTGTGAGCATGCATCTGTAGTGTGTGCATGTGTGTGCATTGTGTACTGTGTGAATGTGCATGTGTACACATGTGTATGTGTGTACATGCTCTCTCGTGTGAATGTGTATGTGTCCATGTGTATGCATGCATGTGCAGTGTGTGCATGTGTGCACGTCTGTACTATGTGCATGTGTACATGTGTGCACGTGTGTGCGCCTGCTCATGTGTGTGCATGCGTGTGTATTAAATGTGTGTATGTGTGTGTGTGTGTGCATGCCTATATTGTATACGGTCTGTGTATGTGTGTACATGTGAATGTGTGTGAGCACGCATGTGTGGTGTGTGCATGTGTGTGCATCTGTGTTGTGTGTGTACACATGGGTGCAAGTGTGCTGGGGGAAGCAGACACAAATAAACAAGCAACCATTATCTACACCTGTGATGCCTGATCTTGTATGTTGACTTGGCTGGGCTCAGAGGTGCCGGGAGGGCTGGCGAGCCATATCTAGCATCGACGAGGGAGTTTCTGGAAGAGAAGGGCGTGCTCACGGCCAGGCCGAGTGTGGAAGGGCGTCTGGGTGCTGCCTTGGCCGGGATGCCCAACTCTTCCTGGCCCCGACACCATCGCCCCTGGTTCTCTGGCCTTGGGTTTGAACGGAACCTTCCCTGCCCCTTCACTGCCGGGGGGCCTGCAGCCTGCGGACTTGGGGCTCCAGGAGGCCCCGGGAGCCCATTTCCCCAGCAAAGCGCTCCCTGCTCAGCTCAGCTCTTCAAAGCGGCCGGGGCTGCTTCTCAGCGGGGAGCTAAGCTGAGCACACGGTTGAGAAGTAGATTTTCTAAAAGATTCCTTCCTCCCACGTGACATGCCATAGTTTCCCTTCTGGCTAAATGTGCATTTTTATTTTACACATCTTACTAAAATTTCTCTAGTTTAAGTCCCAGAAGGCGTGGGACCTCAACCGCCGGGGGGGGGGGCGCGGGCAAAACATTCCTTTTTCCTTCTCTCTCCTTTCCTTGCCTTTTTTTGCAGCTCCTCAGACTTCCAAAACGTGACGCCAGACAAGACATACACTCAGTCCCGCCTCGCTCACTGCCCTTGCGGGGACAAGACGCCTGCACCGGGTTCTCCCACCCTCCCTTGTCCAAAGCAAACCAACATGCAAATGAGAGACCATTTGTCAAGGTCCCGCTGGGAGGCGGAGGAGGACCTGCCCCTGCCCGCTTGGGCTCAGGATTCTGATGCTAATTCAGTTCCCTGGAGCCTGGGGGACAGGCCGCTAATTTGGAGGATCCAGCCTGTGCCCTCCGTGAACCAAAAGGAGAAGCTTCCAGGCCGCGGCATCCGGAGCAAGCCTGGGCAGGTGGGCCGGCCTCGCTTTACAACCTCTCGAAGATAATAAACCGATTTGTTCAAGTCCCGCTGGCACCTCACGAGACTGGCTCCAAGAGGCGCTTGGTGACCTTCCCTAACCAGCCACGTGAAGAAACCAGGGCTTCTTCCCCCAAACCAGACCTCGGATCCCCACCCTGTCCCCTTCCCCACGCCCGCCTCGGCCGCCCTGAGAACGGCAGGAACGGTGAGAAATCTAGAGCCTCCACGTGAGCTGGAAGCCTCCCCCTGCTGGGACGCAGTCCCTCCCTCTCCAGACCCACGTCTTCTCTCTGACCACCAACAATGTGCTTTTCTTTCCTGGGGAAATCTGACACTTGCTCCTCGGAAACGCAATGGGCAACCAGTTCTATTTCAAACTGGGAGCTTCCCAGGCATCCCCTGGGACCGTAGGCTCCGCTTGCTTTCTGGGGTCACTGCGATGGCATCACGGTCACAAGGCTGGGAGCCCCTCATCCCAGGAGCCCGTCCAGGGCCTTCCTTCACTGCGGCAAGAAACCCTCTCGGCCACCTCTCAGCCCCCACACGCCCACCAGGTCCCACGCGGCGATCGCTTCCAGCCCATGCATGGGGAACTGCGCGTCGTGAACCGCAAGCGCCGCGGCCTCCCAGCCCCCCGCCCCTTCTCCAGGCTTCCGTTTCGGACGTGATCCAGAAGCTTTAATAAAAGACTCCAGAAAGCAAGCAAGCTCCAAGCGGAGGATTTACGGCTCTGAAGACGCACGAGGACCGTCAGGGGGAGACCCTCCCGCCCTGAGGTCTAAGTGCCAGCCCCCGCAGACCCTGGCCAGGCGCATCGCAGGCCCGAACTGCTTCCCTGGCCTTTCCCTGCAGGGCCCATCTCCAGGCGGAGGTCGCCGGCCTCCTGCACAAACGGTGACCGTACCGGCCGAATCGCGCCTTCCGTGAAATCAAGCCGCTGCCCACCAGGAGACCCGGAACCTGCTGGAACTGTGCGCCGCCGTCTGCTGGGCTGCCTCATTTACTCACAGGCTTGAGGACACACTTGAAACCTTTGCCATTTGGAGAACACAGACTTGCAGGCCCACACCCCTGCCCGGGATCCTGCCTGCGATCATCTGGGAGAGGCTGAAGGTGCTGGCAGGTGCTGGACCCATGCGGCCGACCCGTTTCCAGCCAGGTGTGGAAGCTGCGATCTCCGCACTCAGCGAGCAGGAAATGACCTCCAGCAGCGTGCTGTTCTCACACAACCTGCAAGCTTTGCAAGACATTTTTTGGCACAGGCTCTGCTCACAAGCGCATGACGGCCGGGCAAGCAGTGTTCTAGGTGGACACCGTGGCACTGAACTCGGCTTGGCTGTCCCCAGCAGAGGACCCCCCTCGGGCACCGGAGTCTGCTACTGGGAGAGCACACCCCTGCCCCCACTGCATGGACAGTCTCCAAAGAGACGCCACCCCTGCAGACGGAAATGCCCGCGTGGGGCCAGGACATCTGTCTGGGCCATGAGTGGGTCACCCCGGGTGACACGTGACCTCCCCGATCACCCCAGGGGCTCCGAGGACACCAGCAGCATCAGGCTCAGAGTGACTGGGGCTCCCGCTGGCCTGTCCCTCCAGGGACACTGAGGGACGCCGCCCACCACCGGCCGGGCCATGCTGTCGTGACTCATCAGAAGCTCCCGAGGAGTCACCTTGAACACGGGGGCTGGAGCGAGAGGCGACCCCCCGTGATCGATAGCACTAAACACGAAACCCCATGTCCCTCGGCCGTGGAGCACGGACTCGGAGGAGCCCTGTCAGCGCGGGAGATGAATGGAACTTGAGATAACCCTGGCAAATTAGGGTGTGTTAGCGTGAGGCTCGTCAGTGAGCGAGCCATAAATTACAGACATATCGTAACTCCACCAACTACTCTAATGAATCGAATGACGGTGGTAATTTAATGTGGGACGCACCAGTTTAACCCTTGTAAGAAATCAGCCCCTGGTCTCGACAAGGCAACCAGCCCGAAGGCACCGTCAAGGTTGGTGCTCAGCATCTCTCCCCAGCGAGCACGCGCCGCGGGATGGCAGACCTGGTTAAATTCTCCTGCAGATTAAAAACAAGCGTTCAAGACCCTACGGGTAATTACATTATTTCATAGTTAATTCTTTCTTGAGCGTTTTTCTCCCCCACGCATAATCTTCATTATAGTCTTTTTTCCCCCGAAATGATCCCATTAAATACAAGGAGGCCACGGGCCCCGGCGTGCGGTGCCTTTCTGGGTGATTACTGAACACATCGGGGGTGCCACGTGCTCCGTGGCTAAAGGCGCAGAGACTTTAACCCGAAGGGGAGGCAGGAATTCCGCACAAACGCATTACCTGCGGTGTCTTGTTGCAAAGACGAAGGGGAATTTATAAATAAAAGTAGGGTGCCGAGGCAAACCCTCTGCATTTTCCGGCCGTTACTGACAGCCGCGCCAGGGCCATGAAGCTATTTCAGACTCTGCTGTGTATTTTAGGGGAAGTTGCATGCAGAAATAACTGACAAATGAATGTTGATCAAAAGGAAACGCGACGCTCAGGTGGGGAGTTAAAGGTAATATGTCATTATTTAAACAGTGTTGATGCGGTAAAGAGCGTTCTTCGGTTCTTACGCAAATGGAAGGGTTACAAACCATGCCGGTGGATGTAATTACGGCTTAACAGGCGACACTCGGCTCCTGATGTTACAAAACTAGGAATTTTTTAAATAAATGACCCCTCTCCTCGTGCGTTTTCTCTCCACGGAACGCAAGTATCTTTTCCTGGATGCGTTACAAGAGGACGTGGTCTTCCCGGCGCCACAGGGCAGCTGCCTCGCTGCACACTCTCCCGCCGGCCGCCCCGCGCTGCCGGCTTTTCCGAGGCGGAAGCACCGTCGCGTCTTCCACAGCTGGGGTGGAGGCGGCCGTGGAGCCCCGCGGCCGAGGCAGCAGCGTCTTGGCTTTGGGGACAAGCGAAGAGCCCCCGGCTCTCTCTCATGTCATGTCGCACCTTTAGTCCCGTTATCTTCCAGGACCTTGAGAGCAACGTCAGAATATTGTCTGTGTCCGTAACTTATGCCACGTGATCATTAAAGAATCTGAATTATTCACTTGAAACGTGAAACTCGGGGCGCCTGGGTGGCTCAGTGGGTTAAGCCTCTGCCTTCGGCTCAGGTCATGACCCCAGGGTCCTGGGATCGAGCCCCGCATCGGGCTCCCTGGAGCCTGCTTCCTCCTCTCTCTCTGCCTGCCTCTCTGCCTACTTGTGATCTCCGTCTGTCAAATAAAAAAAAAAGAAAATCTTTAAAAAAAAAAAAACGTGAAACTCAGGAAAACAGCCTGTGCACCTATCATCTGCCGTTTGGGCCGAAAACAAGAAATAAACTCTGAAATCCCCAATTTCCTCTGGGGAGGCTGGACTCCTTTTGTTAAGTTGGACCCTTAAAGTTTAAGCCGTGGAAATGGGCACTATTCCAGCTTTCCGACAGACTAGCGCCTCACGAGTGTGTCCTGAGGCCATCCGTCACGCGGCACAAGGACGTGGAGAAGGGCCACGGCTCCCCGTGAGCGGCAGCGGCAGAAACAGGCGTGGAGTGGGTGCTGCTCCTGGACCATCAGGCTCTCCCGCCCTTGACCTGCTGTCTGCTGTGGCTCCCAGGCTTCTGCCGGCAGAGACCAACGCACCAGTGACACCCCAGTATCGGAACCCTCCCAGTCCACCAGGGCTTGCTTCCCCTAACTACTAAGTACTTTAAAAATCACAGATTCTACCTAAAAATCCCACTTTGGAGCCTCTCTCCAGAGATCAGGCCTGATGACTGGGAACTCTGGCTCCCCTCTCTGGAGCGTGAGTTTGCAGGGGGGGTGGCGTCCCCTCCCTCTGCCACCTCGCTGAGCACCCCTGGCCCCACGGACATGTCCCCAAACACCGAGCACAGGGACCCCCAGGCTGCCCCACCAGCAACAGGCTCCTTCTTGTGTCTCTGCGAGTCTCATGTTCCCAGGGGGACTTTGGCCGCGCAGACCCGGGGAAGCACTCTGCTCCTCGAAGCACGGCCCAGGCGCCGCGGCCTCAGCCCTGCCCACCAGCAGCTTACAAATGCACCGTCCACATCAGAGCAGGATCCACGGGCGCTCAGTGGGAGCCAGTGACGGTTGGCTGCGCATGGACGGCAGCAAGACCGAGGCTGTGGATACTGAGAACTCAGGCCTGATCCTGAAACAAAACCCACACAAAGCGAACACAAAGGTGAGCCACAAGCGTGTGTAATGACCACGGGACATGAGCCACGGCCCCTGGGAACCGTGCAACTGCAGAGAGGCTGGGACGGCGCCTGCCCTCCAGGAGGGTTGTGTGGGCACAGCATTCGCCCGCGATCATGTGCCACCCAAGAAGGACAAAGGTGATGTCCTGCGGGCTGGGGTCCTCACGAGCCCACAGCCTGCCAGCGGTGTGGGTTCCCCAGCCGCTGTCGCCGCCAAGCTGGGGAGCCGGCACGTTGGCCGAGAGGCAGAGATGTGGGGCTCGAGCAAGCACACCTGGGCCCGCGATGGCCATCAGAGGCCGCACCTGTGCGTTCGGCTCCTTCGTACACACACTGACGTGCACGGCACCGTGTCGGTTTTTAATGATCGGGGATTGGAACAGTCACTTCTGTCTACAGAAATCAAGAAAGTCTTCACCAAAAAGCACCTGCCTGAGCTGGTCGTGTAAGGCGAGTAGCGTTGAGGTTGTTTTCTCTGTAGCGCGTCCTCGCTCTGGTTCCGTCCTCCAGCTTAGCTGAATTCGGGGCGATGTTCGCCTTAGGCCCCTTGGGAGGACAAGCTGGAAGAAGGTCTGGATTTTTTAAGTAAAATCTTTGCCGCTTCCCTTGCTCCTGATGCCCCCTCCTGTGGGCTCAGGAGTCCTACACCTTCCCCATGAACTGACTCACTCTGACCCACATCCTGCAGGACCCAAGGAGCCACCTTGAGCCCCCGTCCACTGGCCAGAGCGGGCACCAATGGGTGTTGCTGGCTTCAAGGAGCTCCCGAGAGGGGGGCCCAGGCTCCCCAGAGGGCTGGCCCGGGTGCAAGCTCCCCATATCTGCGCACCACGGCCCTGACCCATAGGGCACCCATGGCTCTGTCTCTGGTCCCCTCAAGGAGCAGCATGCACGTTGCCCCGGCCACCCCGGGACACTCACCATCCAAAGGAAGGAGCCGCACCTCAGCCTTCATTCTGCCAGTCGCGAGGCAACAGACCACGAGGGTGAAATAGCTTCGGCCTTTTCCTGTGCCAGTGAGGGGCTCTGGAAAACCTCTTCCAGCGTGTGCGTCCTAGAGTGTAATTAGGGACTGTTATTGTCTGGAACCATCTCCCATCTAAGAGCGGACAGCATGCTTGTATGTGGTTCACAAGCCGCAGGCAATCC